>OZ022588.1:20677618-20817891 GCA_963669155.1 Arbacia lixula | reverse complement strand
ATATATGCCATATATTATAAGGTAATATATGTATATATGTACATTTGTATATATACACCATCATGAAACGAGGAGTCTCATTGGAAATCAAACTACAAACCTTAAGACCAGTGGTATAATGCAGACAAATGACCATCAATTCAGCCTAAGTAAACACTGACCCCCAAACACGACATATCACTTCACTATAGCTCAAGCACACGAGACACACAACAATTCCAATACCTACACCAAAATCGGGAAGAGTAATTGACCATTTCTTGTATATTTTTGTATATAGATTAGTATGATACGATTTATTTCTACGTTTCTACCTTATACCTTATTTCTGCCGTCTATATGTATATGCATCATAACTTATGTTTCTATCTCTCTCTTTTCCTCCTCCTCCGTGTTGTTGTTGAGAGGAGAACATAAGTTATGAAGCAATAAACATATAGACGGCAGAAATAAGGTATAAGGTAGAAACGGTAGAAATAAATCGTATCATACTAATCAATATACAAAAATATACAAGAAATGGTCAATTACCTTCCCGATTTTGGTGTAGGTATTGGAATTGTTGTGTGTCTCGTGTGCTTGAGCTATAGTGAAGTGATATGGCGTGTTTGGGGGTCAGTGTTTACTTAGGCGTGAAATTGGATGGTCATTGGTCTGCATTGATACCACGTGGTCTTAAGGTTTGTAGTTTGGATATCCAATGAGACTCTCGTTCATGATGGTGTATATATACAAATGTACATATATACATATATACATATATATATATGGCATATATATGTATATATATATACATATATATATATACACATATATATGGCATATATATGTATATATATACATATATATATACACAAATATATATGGATATATATATATATATTTATATTTATATCATATGATATATTTCATTTGCAGCTATGTATTTTATTTACTTGAAGGTAATTTATGTGGCCCGCAACCCAAAAGACGTTTCAGTCTCGTACTACAACTTTGTTGTAAAATCTCCTTACCAATCGTATACATGGGAGTTGATGTTCAACGGCTTCATGGAAGGAAGTAAGTAAATATGTGGTAATGATCAGATACTTTTCTCTCAATCATTTATCCTCATTTTTTCTCCAAACATGTACTTCTTTCCATTTTGAATGCAATTCAATGAGTTCAGCTCCACTTTCTTTTCACTCAATAGAATAAAAATTATACATCTACTGAACTGTTAGATATTGTAAACAGTTATGGGCACGGAGAGGAGGGGGGGGGGGGCATGATATCATCTTTGGCTGATTCAGAGTAACCATATATACCATGTCTGCAACTGTTTTTATATAATACTGCCAATGACCAATAACTAACGTGTCGTTAACATACGTGCATCCTTTCATAATTTATGTCGCTTAGCATGGGCGGAAATCCCGGGGGGGGGGGGGGGGTCGTGTCCCCCCCCCCCCACCATTTCGAAGGGGGGGGGGGGACACAATATCAAATGTCCCCCCCACTATTTTCATTCGGGTACAATTTTTTTTTAGAAAAACGTCATAACCCACCCCCACCATTTCGAAAGGGGGGGGGGGGACACAATATCAAATGCCCCCCCCCCCCACTTTTTTCGGTCGTGTACCCCCACGAGACTGGACGGATTGGCGGATGAATTTTTTTTCGAAAAACGTCAACCCCCCCCCCCCCCCCCCCCCCCACACACACACACACTGAGAGCATTTTCAGAGACTGGGCGGGATAAAAAAAAAATGAAGGAAAAAGAAAACACCTCCCCCAAATCCCATCACCCCCCCCCCCCCCCCCCCCCCCCTCAGCTACTTCTTGAGGAAAAAAATGTCCCCTCCACCTTCGGGGAGCGATTTCCGCCCATGTCCCTTAGTATGTTACGTTAGCGTGCTGTTTTTTTTCTTTTTTAAGAATGGGGTTAATCGTCTTTAAATATGATTAGGCCAACATCTGAGTTAACCTGTTTTGGCACAATGTATTTTTCATCATAATCATATCACTCTTATGGCACCGAACAATTACTTTCACTTGAAACATATCGTTTTGTTTTTCAGAGACGTGTTGGGGTCGATGGTTCAAACACGTCAAGGCATTTTGGGATATCAGGGACGAGAAAAACGTTCTCTTCCTCTTCTACGAGAAAATGAAAAAGGTAAGAGGGTCATACCAGTATCATCTGGGCCCCGTTGCATAAAACTTACTATTAATGGTAACTCTGCCATCAATGGTAACTACCATGATAAGGTTTCAAAGGGTCAAGGTTCAAGGTTTCCATAGAAGTTGCCACTGATAGCAAAGTTACCATTAATGGCAAATTTTATGCAACAGGGCCGAGGATGTTTATGTGGGTGTAGTGATGTTTGTGTTGGGAGATGTCCCTGGAGGTGTCGAGGTTCAGTGTTTGTGAAGTGTGACTGAAGGTTCAGGTTCGAGCCCACTTTTATGCACTGGTATCTCTCAGCAAGATACTTTTTCCATATTGCTCCTCCCTGTTTGGGTGTCTAATTGGGTACCCGGTAGGAATGGAATGAGCGCGCCTTAACTATTACTAGTATTATTATTATTGTTATCATTATTATCATGTGTTTAACAATAAGTATAATTTTTTCGTGGAAAGTTAGTTCTATTTCTCATTGGATATTTGTCTTTCACAGTGCGATAATTGTTTTTTTTTTATATATATTCTGATCTGGGTCTGTTCATACTAGGATATTTTGTTCTACACAGGACTCCTTGTCAGCTGTCTGTCAGGTCGCAAACTTCATGGGTGTGCAGCTGCCTGAAGAGGAGCTCCAGAAGGTGGTAGAGCACAGCTCCTTCTCAGGGATGAAGAAATCCTACCAGAAGGGGGAAGAAAATGGGCAGATGTTCACCAAGTCCAAAGGAATTTACCCTTATATGACCACAGGTTGTAATAATTTCTGTACGGTTCTTTGCTTTCTTCCTTCATGTTCAATGAGTGTTATAGAAAAACATACAATACTTACAAAAAAAAGTAGACCCTGGCATATTATCATAACAATATACAATGGAGATCATGAGAAATTATACTGAACTATTGATATAACACAAGACGAACAAGGATACACTAATATTTTTAAAGAAAATGCTACTCGTTTATCTACAAAAAAATAAATTGTATCAATTTGCGATTTGCTTCATGTGATGACTTAAAATATTCTGAATTTCTGATTGTGTTGTTTTTAGAGTTTTATCTCCTGTCATTGGTCATTTGTTATCACGTGACTCCGTTGTTTTATTTGTAGGGGTGACAGGTGGCTGGAAGAACCGCTTTACGGTGGCGCAGAATGAAGTCATGGATGCTTGGATCAAGGAGCAACTGGCCGACTCAGACATCGACTTTGACTTCGATTAAAAAAGACGTAATAGTATCAGGATCAGCGAGGAGGGAAAGGTGTGTGCGTGTGTATGTGTGTGTGTGTGTGTGTTTTGATGGAGGGGGTGGGGGTGGGGGGATGGGGACCAGATAATCAAGGGTTCCAAAGTATGTAATGTAACTCGACTTCTGATTGATGATTTTGGTATAGCCACCCCCCCCCCCTTTTTTTTCTATAGCAAAATAGGTTACAGCATGACGCATATACTTTTCTTATTCACTTGCCCAACAAAGCAACACGCGCCATGTTGTGACCTATTTTGCTATATACATATTACGTTGCATCCACATAAGTCAACATACATTTTCATGTCAGGGGACCTTTAAGCTGCTGATGCATAAGATCTATTAGAAACAGTAGCCGCTAAACAAGAAAATAATGTTAGGTAGAAAAATGCGATATTTCGTTTTCTTTAATTTGTATTGTGATTTTATTCAATACATATTTACATAAATCGCAAACAATCACGTAATTGTGTAATTTTAAATATAATCCTTTTACAAAACATCAAGCGATACACAAATCATGATACACAAATAATTTCCAGGAAAATATAGAATAGAACCAGAAATAATTATTTCGATCACGCTATCTCCCCCATCAATCCACTAATACTCTAATCCCAAGAGTTAGCATAATAATTATTGAGATACCACAATCCACACGCACCAGACAGGTACACACACTATCCGCACATTTGAAAGGAAAAAAACTTTTTTTTTCAAGCCCTTACACACGACATGTAATTCTTTTTTTCCCTCAATGGATTATTCTTTAAATCATTTAATCACATTATTCTCTGTTTTTATTTCGCACCCATAAGCTGTAAAAATTAGACTTCAACTTCAACAATAAACTTTATGATAGAACATTACATTTTCATAATCTAGATTAGGGATGCTTTTGTCATTCGAACCTAGTAATCTCCACAGTTTTAATGGTCTCATAAATAATTCCAGTTTTAATTGGTCTAATGAAAAGTGCATTTCTTGTTTTATCTTGATAACAATAGCCCGAGATAGGTCGATGGCCATTTTATCTCACCTACTTTGCTGAACTCACTTATAACCTCTTCTGTTGTATTTGTTGATGTATCTTATCTGTTATATAATTAATGTATTTTAACTGTGGTATAATTCTTGTTTTGATGTTATGCATCGTTTGATTTATCTTGTTTTTAATTCATGTTGTGGAAATAAAACGAATTGAATGGTATTGAATTACCTACTTACCTACATTCTGTACATGATTGCATATGGATAAATATTTTCTCTTGTACTCCTGTTGAAAATGTGAAAAATACATTCATTTAAAAGCCCAGTAATCTTCATGCTGTGACATCGAGAAATAGACACACACTATTTACAGCATGTCACATGTTTGTAAACCAAATATTCAGACAATAAAATCTGTCCATTGAAAAGATGATAACACATCTTATGATACGAGAAATGTATGTATATAAACCTCGAGTATACATTACTAACGCAACTGAGATAGAGCGACTATAAACATCATTAACATATATAGTCTCTTTATCGTCGTGTTTGATGATAAAATCACTTTCATGTACGGCTGAATATACTTTTTTTTTTCGTTGTGTATGAAAATTATGCAAAATGTATGCAAATATATGCACTTTGATCAAACAATATGTTGCCAATGGTCACCCCAAAGCTTGTCCCAGGTTTGTCGGTAGCAACAGCTAAAATATTCAGTGTGCATTCCACCCATTGAAACCGAATAACGAAATAAAGGTGAATGTTAGAACGCATTAATACACATATAGGGGGGAAGTTGTAAATACATTACCAAGATTACGAAGACGGTCTATTTCATTTGTAACTACCCAATTATGTGCTATGAAGATGGGACTTGGGAAGAGGGGATATGCAAGTCAGCCGAGAATCGTCAAGAAGACCATCATCGCCAACAGAGCCATGACGAGAAACTTCCCGATGCCGACATCCAAGTCCACGCCCCCGGACTTTGAGACTGACCTCGTCTTGGTGGCGTGGAAGGTGGTGTTCCACACGTCGAGTATCGCGGACCGTGCGCCTGGCCAGGCGTTGGGGCCGACGAGGCGGTAGGTGTAGGGCAGCGCGGGGCCGAAGAACATGCGGAACGCGATGACGGGGTCCGTGAGAAGGAGTGGCCAGAACTTGGGTCGTACACCGATGCGCTCTGCGAGCATGTCCTGATACGGCACCGGTGGGAACTACAACAAGAGATGAATGGTTTGGGTACGGTGGGGGACTTATTAACCCTTTGTGTGCCAGAAAAAAACTGTAGTTTCACGGAACAACTATTTTTATATTATGTAGAAAACATGTAGGGGTACGGCTTTGTACGAAACAATTCTTCGCTTGGCCTAAGCCACAAGGTCAAATACAAGGTCAATTAAAGCGGAGGTGAAAAGGTCAATACAGTTCAAAATACTCCTACATAAAAATGACTTTGAAAACAGGCTTCTTATGAAGCTAGCTTTCCGTAGACACCAAATTCAACATTTTTGGCCCAGGGGTTACAGGGATATGGTCGTTTTGGCGAAAATCGGTAAAAATGCATGGGGGGGGGGGGGGCAGGTCATAACACGTAACGTAAACCGTACGTCCGATTGCGCTCATATTTGAAATTTCGGCCTTTTTTCTTCCCTAAGCTCTTGATTACAAGTCGTACAGTTTGGGTTCACACAAAACTACTTTTTAACCTCTAATTAGAGTCACTTATGGGAATAATATGCCTCTGGAGCTATACTTTCCTGGCAAAACCTTATTAATTATTTTAACATTGGCGTTCTCTTCCCCGTCTTATTGGAAGGGGAAGGGAGGGTCCTATCACCCCCTTCCCTTTGGTAAGTTCTTAGTTTTTGGAGGAAGTACATGTACTTACAAAGTTCTTGTACTTCCCGAACCGGTTCAGCAGGAAGTTCTTCCGTCTTCTGACGTCCGCGACCATGACATCTTCCGGAGGGAGGTTGACGCATCCCTTGAACAGCCGGGTCACAAAGCGCGCCTGCATCTCAAAGACCGGCGCATGCGCACCAATGGTCTCTACGAACCCTACAGCGGCCAGGGTTTTGTGTTTGAGACGAGGCGGGAACACGTAGAGATACAATTCCAAGTCCTTCACGCCGTCTGTATAAAGGCATGACACCCAGTATACCGATTCCACTTTTCATTTACATTTTAAACAGTTTTAATCCAGGTTGTATGAATGTGCGAATGAATGGACGAATGCATACATGCACATAGATAGACGACTGGATTGGGTGACGGTTGAAATGATTTTAATTGAATACAAATTATGTTCCATTTTATAATGATTGCGTTGAACTTGTTGCTATTTGACTTCACTTCTGGCATGTTTGTTACGTCATATCAAGCAATCACCCAGAATGGTTTGGGAATAAATATTGTCAGTGACTCATTTACCTACTTTGACAGAATGACGGAAAGACTCATATTGTATGATTGTTGCTTGATTGATTGATCGGTTGATTGATTGATTGATTGATTGATTCATCCTTAGTTTTGGCTTTCATCCAATACCCAGATCCCATTAAAACATCTCCATCAGTACATCCTCACTTACCGCCAATGATCTCGTTGGCGATGATCGGCGCCTTCATCTGGTAGCCCGTAGCGTACACGACCAAATCGATGTCGTCTACTTTCGTGCCGTCGGTCAACACCACACCCCTTTTAGTGAAATGGTCGATCCCGGTCTTGCAGACGATTTTCCCACACATGATCTGTGTCCCGATATCGTCATTCACCATGGTCTGTTGTGAGATAAGAAATGTATGAACATCGGTCTAATTAAAAGCCACCTTAATGGAGCCACGAGAGTACCCAAGGACAGCCACTATGAGCGGTCCAACTAAAAGCCGTCAAGAACATCCAAGAGGCAGCCAAAAGCAACAATATTTAAAGGGAATATACTGTACTGGGAAGACAAAAAAAAACCCTTCAGAAGGTGATCGTGAGTAATCTTCTTGCCAATGGTCTTAAATCCATGTATTGTCCATTTAAGAAACTTGCAGAAAGTTATTTGCCCTGCAATGATCCACAATTTCAGAAATGAGTGATTTAATCACAAATTCTCCAAATGTTCGGGCCGAACTATTTGAGGATTTGTGATTAAATCACTCATAACTCCAAATATGGTTCATTTAAGGGGAAATAACTTTGAGCAAGTTTCTAAAATGGACAATACATGGATTTAAGACCATTGGCAAGAAAACAAAAAAACGTTGCTTTTGTGACATACACGTTTGGATAAATTCGTACATCCACCAAGTCCATGAGGTCCATAAACTTTTCTTCGGAACACACAGCATGTAATTTTTCAGTTTTGGTGTGAAAAAGGGCCCCATTGAAAGCAAAACATTTGCCCCCCCCCCCTATAAAAAAAACATAATAAAAACAATTAACAAATAGCCCATGAAGACCAGGAGACCAAATGACGTCTCTAACCTCGGAACAGAACATTTTCCTGGCGCACTTGAGTCCCATGTTATCCATGTTGACCCGGGAGTAGATGTGGTCCACCACGTTCTTGCGTCGCAGCCATTCGGGTATGAAGAAGTTGACGCGGCGGTTAACGGCCATGTCGCGCGGCATACCGTCCGGTCCCATCCGCTGAAGTACCCAAGCGCCCTTCCGCATACTCAAGTAGGTCTGGGTATAGAGGACGGAGAAGGGGAGGGTAAATATTGTGGTCAAACTTTTATATAAAAGTTTATATACAATGTTTCAACAGATACAAATGATAGTTTAAGTTCATCTGATTTATTTGCTGATTATTTTTTACTCTTAAGGTACGTTCGAACGAATGTTATTCAAACATTATTCTATAATGTCAAATTGTTATCTTTTAAATTGCATCCCTGCTAAATTACGTGTCCGAGACCAATTGTTTCCGCGGAAGTTGATTTCAATAGCCTCTTCCTCGTCATGTTATCTCACTCTCCTCTTCTTCTCTCTTTCTCGGTTATTTTCTCATCGCGGCAAATATTGTTTAAGACATTCACAGAGTCGCATCATGATATAAACATGTACCTTTATTTTGCATGCACTATATCACGTGACATGGTTCAGAAATCTACTTAGCATATGAAATATATATTCCTGAGAATTCATCCCAAATTTGTTATAACTGTTTTGCGGCGGTTGTCATTGGATCAAAAAGCCACGGTAATACCTATATGCAATAACTGTAAGAATGAATTACTCTTCGTCCAGTGTTTAAATTTGGTACATCATTTCCTTATGTTTGTTTCAATTTCATCCTTGGCTGCACTTGCCTTTTTGGAAACGCGGCTGGTATCTACGGCTACGTCCCCCGCAGAATGTGATCCACCTGGTGATAAAAAAAAAGAACACTTAAATAAAGAAACGATAGACCATTTTCATGCAAATTTCATTCACGTTGCTCGAACAATACGTTTCCACAGGTAACCTCAAAGTTTGTCCAAGGTTTGTCCGGGAAGCAACATATTATATATTCAGAGTGCGTTCCACCCATTGAAACTGAATGATGAAATACCTGTGAATATAATAACGCGTTACTACACAGTTAGTGGAAATTTGGGAATATTGAAATATAAAAATGTGAGGATAATCTTTTGAATAACACCCAAACTGAAATACTGTGATGTGTACTGCCTGCTATCATAAAATGCATCTATAGTTAAGTGTCTTACAAAGGGCCTTCATTATAACATCAAAATCTTGCGACCGCTCTGGTTGTTTGTGCGACGAAGTATGACGTCATATGAGCATGTTGACCATTTGGTCAGGCACACCAGGGATGTGTTATGGAAGGATATGAAGCAATTTTCTTCCTTTGAACCCATGTGCCAAGCCGCTGAAAAGTTATGTGTTCTCAACAGGTGCTGTTCAGGTGTTTGAACAATTATGAACATGATTGTGTGGCAACGGCGAGAACAAAAGAAATGTACAGTCTCATTTCGCTTGTCCCGTTCTGTTAATGGCATTAATACTTCCATGAGCATAACAGGTATCAGCAAACTCAAATAAACAAGTTTTTCAAGTGAAATATCTCTGTTTCACGCAAACACACACAAACGCCGTTAATGATAATACACAGCTTAATATATCATTTTGAGAGTGGTTGAATTCCCCAAATGCACAAGTTGTCGGAAAGTGAAGAAATTGGTCAATTTTGTAAGTAATACAAATAGCTTTTATGTCCGATTTTTAATGATTCCTCAATACTTTTCGAAACAAAAGCAGAGTAAAGGATCTGTCATTATCTGCCGTTAACTTCCTTAAAGTTTGCAACAAATTTGTCAAAAACAAAACGTCTACAGATAAATGGGAAATTAAAGAAATTTCAGAAATTTTAAAATCAGCTAAATGTCGGCTCGGCACATGGAACATCAAAGCATTGTCATGATTATGGAATTCTTTTGACATTCATGAGCACGATTTAGAACCCATACAGATGTTTGCATATATTATGCTCGAGTTTCTACTCCTTCGTAACACCTCCCTGGGCACACAAAGTGTGAGAGCCAGCAACCTGCATAGTAATTGATATGACGTAACCATGGTAACCACTTCGCGACACTTCGTACATCCTTAATCTGCCTTACTACATTCTGTTTGTATCGGTCGTAAAATTTGTACCCTCTATTGATCGGAATCGTGGCGCGAATTGTGATCCTATCAGAGATTATCACATCTTTGGATCAGTTCCGTGTTGATCGTTGACACATTTTTGTCTACGTTCAATACGGTAAATTGTGGATCGTGACTATCGCATCGTTTCAAAACACGACATATCGTATCAAATCGTACTTCTAAGTCATAGTGATCGGGATCACTATTGGAAAAGACAAATACCACGCTTTGTTGGTATGCACTGCGATCTTCTACGATTTGGAACAACGTTGTGGTCTTCTGTCTGGTACCATTGCTCACAGCCTTACATAAATTATTCAAGAGAAGATATGACTTGACCCACATCTATAGATGCGAGTAGATACGAACTGCCACGCCTTTTCATGAATGCTGACGGTCTGTTTTCGAGTTTTAAAGTGCGAGTTCTTGCGCCCACAAGTACAACAAAAAATGAACACGCTTCATTCAGCGATTTATATTTACAGATTGCACCTGTAGTTTCAACCGTGGCGCAAATAGCGAAAGCGGGAACATATAAACACAAGTTTTACGATCAGCTACGGCAGGCCGATCATCGCACGAAAGTAAGAACTACAGTATAGGCATTAATGGGAAAGTTCACCATGACATTTTGTTGTTTCAATAAAAGCAAAAAGACGTTTGGTGAAAAATCGTCAAAGGACACGAAAGTTGTAATTTCCTTATTTCGTGACGTCACGTGCGAGGTGCTCTCCCATATGTTGTATACATTTTTTCTCGAAAATATGCATTTTCTACCAAATGATATGCGTCTTTTTACTTGTGCATTTCATACATCCATCAGAAAATCTAGACACATACCTGTATGAGTGAAAATAATTCCGTTGTCAAAGTCAGAAAAAGAGCAATTTATGTAATTATATTGTAGACAACATATGGGAGAGCACCACGCAAAATTGAAATTTCAAAAGATCATAACTTTCTTATCCCTTGACGGATTTTCGTCTAACCTTCACTTTTATGTTTCCTTTATGTTTCTGCTTTTATTAAAGCCAACTTTTCTTCAGGGTAAGCTATCCCTTTAACTATCAACATGGCTCACCCACGACGAGTACAGTCTTGCCGTTCGCCAGTCCGTCTGCCTTCTTATATTCGTTGCTATGCATCACCTCGCCCTCAAACTCCTTCTCGCCCGGGTATTCCACCATTCTCCGCTCCGTGTACAAGCCGGTGCACACAATCACGGCGTCGAACGTCTGGGATGTCGTCTCCCCGGCAACGCCGTCGTCACTTTCGCTGCAAAAAGGGGCCGAGGTCACGACCCAGCGACCCGTGACGTCATAATCGGGCGCCTTCTCGACGCGCTTGACGTCCGTATTATAGCGGATATGACGTTCGAGGTCAAAGTGTTTGGCGTACATCTGAGATATAGAAGGAAGGAGGTGTATTCATACAAAAACAAAATCATAAATATTTCATTGCATAAGATACATGTAAATTATGATAATGACAGATGGTTGATTGTTCATCTTTACATATTCAATTGTACCTATTAATACGATAGCTTAAGGAACGAACAATGAAAAAACCGATGACATTTCTGTTTTCTCCCCAAGGATTTTAATGCTTGATTTAAACAGAAACATCGTGTCTTGATTATTTTCAAGTATGAAAAAATATCATAAATACACATACCTTTAAAGATTACATAAGATTGAGCGTCTCTTGTGACATGTCTAATAGATAACTAAACATGATCGTACATTTTGTACAAAAAAGTATTTCTTTTCTTAAAAAAGAGTATGAAGGGGGAATAAAAAAAAAACTTTGCTTCTTCGAATATTAAATGCAAATAAGCGTTTCCAATAATACCTTATCATGTCAGTAAAACCGACAAAATCAATGCGCGTCCATGCAATGCTACGTCGCCGCAACTGGGCGGATACTGAGTCGCCAACAAGCCGTGAACAACATTAAGTCACAGGGCAGTGAGATAGGCTCCTTTACCTCCAAATACTTGATGAACTCTTGGCCCTTGACGTAAGGAGAGGACGCCTTCGGGTAAGGGAAGTCACTGAAGTTGGTCATGTTCTTGCTAGAGTTGAGCACGAGGCAATGGTAGAGGGCGCCCCTTGTGTGTGTTTTGACCGCCTCGTCATGGAACACCCACACACCTCCTAATTTTTTTTTAATATAAAAAAAAATGAAAAAGGGCGATAATACCGTGAACTTGTGTAGACCACAACATGATACACAAATAGGTTATGGGTGCATGTTTTGAATATGTACAAACTTGGGTTATTAGTTATAGAAGGGATGTGTTAGGAAGGAGGGACAACTCAAGAATAATATATTTAAACATCTACATGGATACTAAAGCGTGTTAATAAATGTCAAAAGCATTCCACAATCACTGCAATGCTTTGAAGTCCCATGCGCGGCACCGTCATTTTGCTGCCGTCAACTTAATTCAGTCAATCGGCAGCGCTCGCTCGTGAGCGTTTTATTTTTCGTCTCGCGAAATCTCACGCGCAGATTTTGCTGCACGTAGATTATGAAGGAATTTGACATGCTCGCGAGATCTTTTGCTGGGGTCTTCTGTAAGCATACTCATCAGGATTTTTTTAGACAGGGATTGAGATTATATGTTTCTTAACAAATATTTTTAGTTTTTTTCGAAATCCGCAAAGGAGTTTTTATGTTATTTGCCTTCAAAAACAGGCCTCAATTTTTTTTTGAAATATGTAAGCTCTCAGACCTTGCTGGATGCTGACCCTTCTATGGATTGTACGGCAACGACAGTTACGGCTCTAAAAAGCCAATACTTCAGCGGAGATTCTGATTCCAATATTGTTTGGGCTCAAAAATAAAACATTTGAGCTATTCGTCTTCAAAGTGACGCGAGATTTCAGAAATCGTACGGACTTCGCAACCGATATATACGTAAGCTCCCAGACTTTGCTGGATCCTGACCCTTCTACAAATTGAACGGCAATACCAGTTACATCTTTGGAAAGCCGGTACTCCAGCGGAGAATTTGATTCCAGTTTTGTTTGGGCTCAAAAATAAAACATTTGAGCTATTCGTCTTCAAAGTGACGCGAATTTTCAGAAATCATACGGACTTCGCAACCGATATTCGTCCGCAGGCAGCAGAAAACACACGATTTTATTTTCAGCTCGGTAGTCGTGACCTTCACTTTACCCCTCGAACCGCGAAAAAGGTCTCCTTTTCAAACTGCGATATCTCCATGAATATATCATATTTTTGTACACTTTCTTTTGTAACTGTATGTTGGAGGTCGACATTTACTAAGGGTGAAATAACATTTCATTGAAACAGGCAGAAAAATATTGAAAATTCGAGATAAATAATGTGGTTCTAATAAAAATTTAACAAATGAAAATAAACTCTATATTTCAATGTCAATCGCTTTTGAGCCCCTAATATTTAGAGATCATCTGAAGCGGAATTTATTGTACTTTATGGAGATACCATTATTTTTCAACCTCCCCCCATAGAGGGTCAGGATCCAGCAAAATATCAACCATGTTCAAATCCAGAATGAGCGAGATATGACGAAGTTGTGAGCGATCCTAACCAGTCAATCATAGTCCGCGGACTATGATTGGATCGCCTTGGATCGCCGGTAGAATTTCGTTATTATCGTGGACTATGATTGGCTGGTTAGGATCGTTCACAACTTCGTCATATCTCGCTCATTCTGGATTTGAACATGGTTGATGTTTTGCTGGATCCTGACCCTTCTATGGGGGGGAGGTTGAAAAATAATGGTATCTCCATAAAGTACAATAAATTCCGCTTCAGATGATCTCTAAATGTTTAGGGCTCAAAAGCGATTGACATTGGAATATAGAGTTTATTTTAATTTCTTTAATTTGTATTAGAACCACATATTTATCTCGAATTTGCAATATTTGTCTGCCTGTTTCAATGAAATGTTTTTTCACCCTTGGTAAATGTCGACCTCCAACATACAGTTACAAAAGAAAGCGCACGAAAATATGATATATTCGTGAAGATATCGCAGTTTGAAAAGGAGACGTTTTCCGCGGTTCGAGAGGTCAAGTGAAGGTCACGACTACCTCGCTGAAAATAAAATGAGCGTATTTTCCGGTGCCTGCCGTTTGGCTGCAACTATAAGTTGCTTTTAGGGTGCAGTTCAGCCATACCACTTTGGTTACTGCAGTTCAATGCCAACTTTTGACATCTCACCGTACATGTATTTGGAGGAGGGCTCATGAGGCCCCAAAATCTCACTACGAGCGATGGCATAAAATACTGCCTTTTAACTTGTTCTTGTAAGGTGTGTGATCTATGGATGAGTGGGTAAAGATGACTTTATTCAGCCATCACTTGCATGTATGTGGACAGTTATGTTGCACTCTTCCCTTTGTGACACACACTATCACAAAGGCTTTACAAGAATATCAATACAAGAACTACATGTACACTGTAGTGCACCTACCATAAAAGGGTGATATTCCAAAATTCCTCCTCACAATTTGAAATATAACCACAATCCTCTAGCTCTCTCTTCTCCTGTGGTTATTACATATAGTTTGGAGGGAACAGAAGTAGCAAAAGAACAGACATACACCTTTTGAAATAAACTATGGCACATACCCTGAAAGGGTCATCGGTTTCCATGAAGTTTCCTCCAACAACAAATTTCCCTGCTGTCGAGAAGTCTATCCGAGCGTTCTTCACCCTGGTCGGAAGTGTTGCGACTTCGGCACAATCCATGTAGACCCTGATCTGATTCTTGTTGATTCCGACAGCCAGTTTGTGCCATTTATTATCCCCAAAGTCACTCGATACCATTCTGCAAAAGGAATCAATGACGTTTTTGATGTATAGTTATTCAGTTTTTACAAGAATTTAGGCATACATCCAATGGTAAGGATAGCATGCTCCATGTTGTAAATTAATAAAAAACAAGTTTCAATAGTTTACAGATACCAAATCAAAGACGAAATATCATCATACACAAACACAGCAACACGGAACAGAATGACAGCAAAAAGAAGTGAATGGAAACTGATTGAGGAGGGCTTAATCCTGATGATGATGATGATGATGAAATCAGTATGCATGCAGCTATACCATGAAATTCTGTGTGTGGATGCTGACTAACAATACATCATATAACAAAACATCGTATGACGAAACATTGTACAAAGAAACTGGGGTCTCGGCATCGTTTTGAACTAGAACGGTGTGTGGAAACTTACTAGAGATACATTGTATAACTGGGTGGAGCTTAGAGTGACCGCACATGTAAAAGGAAACCTGGGTACAAATCTTGCATGTTGACCATGCAGACAGCAGGGAAAAAAACATGTGCAGCAACAATTTGTGCACCTCAAGCTATTAGCCCCCCCTTAGCCCCACTCTTAGTACGGGGCTAAGGAATTTTTTGCCAGTGTAAAAAGCATCTAGGGGGAAGGAGATTACAGTCAGGAAGCTAGGCGAGTAGGGATACAGCCACACATTACACTACAAAGGACATCTGATCTGGCTACTCCTACAGGGGAGCCCTCCTCGAGCCCCCCTGGTCCCAGCTGGACAGAGCGGGGCACCTCAGCTCAGGCTGACCAGGGTCAATAGGCCAGTCTTCATTAAACCCAGGCTCAAAAATAGTCCTGATCCCCAGAAATATACAGTCAGTACTTCTATAGGGCTTTTTACTCTTGCACGAAAAAAATCCTTATGAGGGAAAAGTGAACATTGCTAAGAAACTATGCCTTAACACAGCCCAAAAGATTTCTTTAAAGGGCATATACTGTACTGGGAAGGCAAAAAAGCCTTCAAAATGTAATTGTTAGCAATCTTCTTGCCAATGGTCTTAAATTCATGTATTGTCTATTTTAGAAGCTTGCTGAAAGTTTTTTTGCCCTCAAATGATCTACATTTGGAGTAATGGGTGATTAAATCACAAATCCTCAAAATGTTCGGCCCGAACATTCTGAGGATTTAATCATTAATCATTAATTACTCCATGTGTGGATCATTTGAGGGCAAATAACTTTCAACAAGCTTCTAAAATGGACAATACATGAATTTAAGACCATTGGCAAGAAGATTGCTAACAATTACATTTTGAAGGCTTTTTTGCCTTCCCAGTACAGTATATGCCCTTTAAACATCCTGCTCTGGTGTGTGATTTTTCAACAAAATGAAGACACTTCATGTAACCTGTAAAAAAATGCCTTCTCCTGCCTGCCCTGCAATGGCAATTTCCAAATAAGGAATGGGTATCCTTTACTCACAAATGGTCCATCTCACAACCTGTCATATTTCTGCTATTTCACAGATAGGAGCTTGTTGATAGTTCTGATCATGATTGCATTTCTAGAAATTCATCTTACTTCCATTGATTTGTATTTATCGACTACAATTTAATGTGCATTGACCATTACGTTAAAGGTCATCACACTTTATAGGCCATCGGCTTTCTGATGATACCTTGAATTCCTTGTTCATGAAAACTGATTCATCTTTAAATGATGAATAAATAATTGAACTGAATTGTTTGGTCTGGTTTTGAAGAAAAAAAATAATGTGGAGCATTCTGCCTCGCTCTGTCCGTTCGGTTAAGCTGTTTGACTTAACTCTTGTCCTTTTCTCACACCTGGTTTACACATTTGGTCAACATGTTGTTGATTAAACAGGGGTCAGCTGGTTCTGTATAATGGACAAGGTGAACAAAACTACTATATGTTTTGACATCTTGCAGTTACCATTTCATCATTCGATCAACCACATGGGATATCAAACATGAAATGAGCCCCCAGCCCCCCCCCCCACACACACACACACACACCTCCCCTTTTCCATGAATCCTATTCTTTTATTACTTTTTTAAAGTTTTTAAAGTCTCTACAAGTACTTGACTTTTTTATCATAGTATATTTTATTTCTTATCATTTTCTTTTCTTAATGCAAAATTAAACTATGAGAACTACAAGTATGCAAGCACTAAAGGTCTATGGAGAGCTATCACTGAACTGGAGTTGACTCTTGGGGTCTGTCAGTAACCTTCTCATATGACAGCAAAGTAGCCATAAATCATAAGACATGTTAAATCCTATCACAGGCTTTCAGAAGGATTCAAAATAAGGGGGATTCAATGAGTAGGCTCGCTTCCAGCAGGCCAACAATTATTATTTTGGAAAAATATCCAAAATGATAATGGCTAAAATAGTCAATTTTGACTGAGTGCCATATATAAAAATATCAACACCACCATTTGGGACTAGTAATGGTAAGACTAATATCCCAGAGGTTAGTCAGAGAGAAACTAGAGAGTGGATAGTCTACTACAGCCAGACAGGGTTATTGTAGAGTTTGAATTGCAAATGTCTTATAGCACTGAAGCAAGGCTTTGCAACAAGTCACAAATGTCAGAAGAAATTTGCCACAAGGAGAACACCTCTTACTGGCTGAATAGTTGGCATTTTATTTACATACCATGGAGACATTTAATGGGACTACTTTTCTTAAAACTGTCTAGAGTTTAGGAGATATGGAACAGGTGATGGAGATTTCAATAATAAATGACACCATTTGTTTTATATGGGTCTCCAAAAACCTTCATAAACTTGATCTAAAAAAGACTAAAATATTCAAGACAATTAGCCTACCTGGTTGTACTTGTGGAGGAAAATGAAATCTTGCATAAATATGGAGAAAAACAATTCTCTCCATGCCGTACAACCAAAATAGCATAAGTGACAAGGGTCCAAGACAGACCATATTTGGCATTATTTATCTAATATACTCAGATCAATATACAGCTTTCAAGGCTTTGGGAAAATAGCTGTTTCCTCAAAAACAGTAAAACATTTGATCTACCTACCCTGTCCACCAGTAATTTTCCCCAGAAAATCAGCCCAAAAAAGTTTTGAAAATATTTGTTAGTCTTAAATTCCTTAGTATTTTTCCATTTTGTTCTTTTGGAAAATGCTTATCATTGGTAAAAAGATAAAGAAATATTCGCTCCCAGAATTTTTCATCACTGAGTTATCCGGTCACACCGCAATTGATATACCCAGAGCTAAAGCAACTCTTCCAATTTCTTCTTAAATTTCCAAGTACGTTCAGAATGCCAAACACTGGTACTTCGCATATATTTGCGTGAATGTATTTCCAAATATGAATATGGTAGCTCCAAATTAACCCCTGAAACTAATATTACAGGCAACCAACGTTTGAGGACAAACTTTTTTTGAAGCCATGCTATCAAAATTCATTTTGTCGCTTCATAAGATAGTAGCTGGGCCTCTATTTTCAGTTGCTAAAGTGCATTCAGCTACATTTATATGTTAACAAATAGCTACATGTAGGTTAGAGAGTTTTTGTGAATTAGAAGACAATGTAGAATTCCTTACCCCTTGTTTCCTACATGTAACATCCAATTGCAACAGTCTCGTGCTGAGGAAATATTTGGAATTGCACAATTCCCACTTTCAATCTGTCAGGACTGGCTTTTCATCACCTGACTAGTCACATGATACCTCCTGACTAGCCCAGGGAGCTTCTTAAGGAAACACACTGGATAAGGTCAATGCTAGGGAGGGATTTGGGGATCAGGTTTCAAGAGGTGTGAAAAATCGTTGCATCATTTCCTGGATCACCAGACATGTGATTTCGACCATGATCCCGCCTCCTTTTCATTTAACATATTGTCTCATGGTCGGTATGTTCTTAATCTACTCACTCAATCATTCTTCACTTTCATATACTACCCCCTTCTCCATCTCTCCTCTATTTTTTCTTCTAATCTTAATAATGTCTCCACCTCTCTCTTCTTTCCCTTCTTATCAAACAATCTCCTTCCTCTAATTTGTCCATCTCTATTTTTGTCTTCTTTTACTTTTACCTTTTATTTTACTTTTTTCTCTTCCTTATCTTCCTTATCTTCTTCCTTTCTGTCCTTCCAATTCTCCCTTCATCCCTTCTCCTTTTCTTCCTTTTTTATTTTCCTCGTCATTTTTAATAATGCTAAAGGTTTTTTCTATCCGTAAGGGCTGCTCCAAACTCATGTCTTACTTGTCCATCTTTACCTGAATATCATGACAAATCTTGCTTGCATCATTAATTTCCTGTCTTTGTTTGTCTTGTCAAACATCTCAAGGATTCAGAATGACGTGTCAGGAGACACCTTCCTGAACATCTTAACATCCAGGTGATGAGACATGAAACATGTCTGTTCTTGTCTCTACTTGTCTGTAAAACTATGACCAGTATGACTTGCCACTCTTATACAAAGCAGCAATTTTATTCTGATATTCTATCTTAACATTAAATATTACCAGAAATAAATTTTTAAAAAATTGCATTATGCTATATAAAAAAATATATGAAAGTTGTTAGGGGCCTTGATAAATATACATGTACACCCAACTATATCTCTTTTTGGTGAGGAGGGGCAGATTCTGAAGTTGGTTCGTACACCCTGGCTATGCTAATATAGATTGTGAAATTTTAATCAGGCATATAAGAAAAGAAAACAATCATGAAATCCTCTTCAAGTAATTGAAGAATGGACAAAACAGAACAGCCCCATGTATAATCATTAGTCCGAAATAGATAAAATATAAATTTGAAGTAAAATCTGACAATTAATCGTGAAAGTTTTTTATTTTTTTCTATTAAATTAATTACAAAAAACGCAGAAATAATTGATATTCACTAAATGGGGAATGCTAGTATCAGGAAATAATAAATTACAGGATTAAACACACTCACACGAATGGTATCTTTGTAATTAAACCATTCCTTTCCATAATAATTCACCCAATCCCTGGTTGGATCTGTCATTTGCCAATGTATGCAAACAAACAATACACAAATGCCATTCACTGCAGTTACTGATTTGCACATCAAAAATAAATGTGTTTTAAAAAATAGTGCAATGTGTACCCAGAGCACAGAACAAAACAACACAAGAAAATACACAGCATGTACACATGTACACTGTGCCAAAAGTTATGAGACAACGGTGTGAGGACACTATGACTGAAATGTGGAATCCAGCTGAAGTTTTGTTCCTATGGAACCCAAACAAGAAATAGAATGACAGGGGGAACCTCTGAACTTTGAAGGCCATCATCTCAGCTAGCAGCTGTACTGTAGGGCAACTTGTGTAGAAGATCCATCCTTTGCACCTCAGGTGACTTTCCTCAAACGTAACTGTAACGCTAACCTAAGCTCCACCTTCATAAGTGCAAGATGGAGTCCAATCCTGCACACTATAACACATTCATATATGACAGAGATATGTATATGTGTATGCGTATGCACTGCAATTGCCAGCGGGATATAAATGTATAAATTTACATGAATATTATGACAGGTATAGCTGGGACTGGAACTGAGCTTGAGTTTAGCACTTACAGTAGCATTAGAGCTAGGATCAAAATTATCATTGTTTGATGTAACCCACCCCAAAGAACTTGAATAAGTAGACAGCAGAAGGTCATGTCATGTCTGAAAGTATGTCTCCTGACTTCAGACCTAGATTTTTTACTTGTACTTTTTGCGCGTATTTCCTTGAAAGAAATGTTTAACAGGGACACACAAGCATTGTTTAAGTATGGAGAGTTTCATTATGACGCATACATTCTTTATGCTGTACTAGGGGTCAAGTATGTGACGCGTGGAAAGTGGCCTCAATGTCAGTTTGTGGCAAACATGATTTTGATTACATATATGCAAACAAGTCAGTTCATTTGCTGACATGCTGCTGAATGGTTCAGACACCATAAAGGTATAGGTACGTTCGTCATTTGCATGAAAAGTCATGAAACTCTTCCTGGATTAGCACAGAAAGGAGAGCGTGCTCCATCCTGTAAATGAATGAAAAACAGGTCATTCATTCAATTACAGGATGGCGCACGCTATCCTTACTACTGGGTGTATGCCTGATTTTTCTTTGTAAATTGAGATTACCCCAAAAGCTCTTTCACTGAACTCAAGTCTAACTGTATTTTGGTTTGAATTCTCCCCTGTTTCCTAGAGACCATAATCTACATTTACCTCATCAAGTGGAATATTGTGGTCCATCATTAACAAGCTCATTTGCCCCAAAATAACCAAACATGTCCTCTTGTCTTCAGGTGTTAGACATCAATCTTCAAAAGTTTGAAGAGAGGGTGAATATGAAATAAAATAAGATAAGATAAGATTTTATTAACTCTATCAACCTCCCCCCCCCCCCCCCCTTGGGGTATGAGAGTTCAACATATTTACAATTATATACAAAAACATGAATACATACAAATACACAAAGTAAATACAACAGTGCACAGGATTTCTTACAATTCTACCACTATGACTTTGAATAGAAACATCAATAAAATAATTTCTCTTTGTTTTATAACTAAAATGATTCATAGATATATTTTCGGTTTTTGTGAGCCTAACAAATACAAAACCTCATACCGCTACTGGGCATTGTGCGAGTAGGAATTGCCCTTGCCTCACAGCAATGCGGAAAGGCACGATGTTCTTGGATGCTCTACGGTCTTGGATCTCTAGCCACCCGAAACTGCTTAATTTTAGAGGACCCATCAATGTACCATGCACAGGCTTGGTGTAAGTGATTATCAAATTCACACATTGATACATTTCTTTTTCGGTCTGATTTTGTTAAAACTTTACCTTTTTCCTATCATGCTGAGCAAATCATAATCCCCCCCCCCCCAGCTACCTTACACACACACACTTTATTGAACATTCAAAATAGGTCAGTGCTTGGGGTCAACTGTATACCAGGGAATATTTATTTGCTTGAGGATCAGCTCAAGGCGTGACGATTTATCTTGGATTGAAACCAGTCTCAGACCAAATCGGCCTTATCCTCCTCTTAAAGGGACATTACCAGCAGACAAAAGTAATTATATTCCACATACTAGGAATGTTGCTATAGGATTGGTCAAGAGTTGATCACATGATAAAGCATAGTTTTGCCCATCTGATCACCTGAGAAGAAAAGTTCGTTACACTCTAGGTGATAATACTTTTTGGTTTTGCTGATCTCTTCACTCCTCACAGTCCTAACACGTGATCAATATTTTGAGTACGCGCAAAATAAAAGTGTGTTACACTCGGACTATCAAGCTCCTACTAACGCATCCCAACGCGCCTCCTAACGCGCGTCCCAACGCGTGTTCCCCATGGCAGCGGCTCAGAGTTAGGTAGAAAACGTTACTTTTGTACGTCAAATTGTCATTTTTGTATAAATACTTTGTTTCAGATGTGGAATATAAAGCAAATAATCAACTTTTTGTTTCAGGCAATGAAACAAACTATCACTTCCTCAGCGATCTGAATGTATACACTACATATACATATAGCTACATCCAGATCGCCTCGGATGTGATAGTTCATCCCATCACCTTCACCAACGTTTATTATTTGCTTACTATCAGCAAGCAGAAAGAGCAAAACCATAAAATAATATGTGTAAACAATAGATTTTTTGTACAGATAAGAAGTCACAAGCTCCTTCATTGAAGAACCATCCATGATTGGATAGGGTCAGTATATAGGGACTATTTGTAATATTTTCTGTGTAAATCACTTCTTGAAGCAGGTAGGTTTTCTCTGTACTAACAGGGAATTCTAGGGAGTTCCATATCATGTAGCATAGTTTGAAATAGAAATATCCAAAAGGATGCAAGGCATCTTGGTAAGATGGTACTTCACCACGACAGAGGTGACTACTTTTGGCCCCAGTGCACAAATGTACGGTATAATGTGTAATATTATTCAGGTTAGTCTAGGATTGATTACCGATTAGTTGAATGTGGTCACGTGTTAGCAAGACAATCGGTATATTGCCCGCCGACATCACTTTGCCAGTCTACATAACCATAATAACGCCTATACCAGTGTTATGTTTCCCTAGGGAAACATTTTGCATGCAAGCGAATGCATTGATAGACGCGCTGCGTTCAATCTCCCTTGTTATGCACTGTACCAAGCGTACTCTACAAGCCTCTGGGTATTTGATACTTTGTGTGCTTATTTTAACCACACAGTACAGCCACATGCACTGGGCCTACCGACGCGAGGTGGAGTGACTTTATTCGGACACATTTTACAAGTATATGTTAGACTAAATTTTCGGTAAACTAACCTGAATAATACATCAGATGTTGGCTTTGTTGTCATAAACATCACAAAATGTTTAAACCTTGGGGTTTTGCACTGCTGCTTTGGGAATTAATAAGTCCCTCGTCTTTGGCTCGTGACTTATTTACATGTTCCCTAAACACAGTGCAAATTCCCTCGGTATGAACATCTATATAATACATCACTTTTTAATTTACATTCTCAATGTCTTGCACCTCCAGTTTTTCTTGTAAAAAAATGAAGACAAAAAGGTAATAATGTTTATAGTTGTGATATTAAAACAAATAGACAATTTGAAGCTTCTTTTTTTAAAGATAACGGCTATAACAGTCAATTTGACTGATGTGCAAACAAACAGCAAGAGCAGCCTAATTTCCACAAGTACATGTAAACATTATGGTGTTTGTTCTTACCTGTATGATGTTAAACTATTCAATCTGACTTGGACTTCAAACAACATCAATTGAATCCGTAACCTGAGGAGGATATTGTTGTTGGCGTCCAGTATGGTGACTATGTCGCTCAATTCCTCCTGCCCATACTGCATGTTCATCAATACACTAAAACTACCTGGGAAGCTGCAAGAAGAGAAAAAACATCAAAATCAACTGTCAATGATGATGTAAATACATAAGTTGGTGGCATACACACAAACGTCATGTACATCCACTACAAGGTATCTTGTTTGCCCAAAATGGTTTGAAATTTGTGTGCCAGGCAGGCATATTGTCACCAGTGTTACACACAAATCACATTGAGCAGTATTCCATCTGGTACAGGAAAGGTTAATCAAATACTAGTACACTACACCTCAAAGGAATCGGTATAGGGAAAGGGAAAGGGAAGGAGCCTCAAATTTGAACCGTGGTATATTTTCTCCAGTTAAGCATGAAACACGATGCATTAGCCTAAAAAGTGCCATGTTTCATGCTGAACTGGACAAAATATATCGCGGTTTAAAACTGCTGATCCTTCATTTTCTTCCCTTTCCTTTTCCCTTTCCCTATGCCAATTCCTTTGAGCTGTAGTGTAAATGTACATTTCAAACACATTTAATTACAAAATTCTGTCATCTGTTTTAATACTATCATCAGCAGTAGATATGGACTAACAGGTGAATGCACATCAAACAGGGGTCAACATGTTAGACCAATGGACTGTTAGTCCAGTCCTGATGTTTGCTCACTAGTAATCCAACAGACATATTCACAGAAAATCTGTATAGAGAGTATGTACAGTGTATGCAAATATGTATAAATTTCACTTTTAAAACAGTGGAGATACATTAAAACTTGAACACACACTGTACATGTACATGTACATATGTACAATGCATCGGACACTGCACTCAAAGATATACATGTACTATCTACAGGTGTCTGACAAATGTTTAACAAAAGATCAATTATTTGAGCAATTCAGTTTATAACCCATATTGGTAATGAAAATTAAACAAAGGTATGTTTGGTTAAGTATATTTGCATACTACAAAACTTGTAGAATCACACAACATTTCAAGATGTATTAAAAGGCTTCTTTGCATACTCTGTTTTCTTGAACAATATCATGCAGATTACCGTGTACCTTGATCCGACTACTTCAGTCGTAGGAAGAGAAATATTTCCCTGTGGTTTGAATCTAAACACCTGGCAGCCATCTTCCCCTAAAACTTCTTTTATTCTCCCAGTCTTGGATGCTCTAAGTCTCAAGTTTTTCAGCAGATCGACACCACCTGCAAAGAAACATGAAGAGATAGTGAAAAGGTCTAAATTATTCTTACTCTAGATATTTACATAGATTTCAAATACATGCACAAATGAAATCAAATATACCTTATCACCAAAATCTCACTCCCTTTATAATCTTTAAACCGTTGATATCTGCTACAGTACTGGTGGGGCATTGTGGGTATCTGTTGTGGTATAGAGTACTGAAGTAGTGTTGTCATAACCATAGCTATGCAAGTTTCTGGTTCTAAACAACATCCTTCAGAAGAGAAATTTACTGGTCCCTCATTGTTTAGCGGGCTAGTATCGGGGTACTCCTAATGAAAGTCCTGCTATGATCACCGCTGCTTGCTCTACCCACATAGTTTAGAACCAGTTCTCTTGAAAACTTGCTCATATGACCTCACACTACAGTGCTCTATTTTTCCGCTCAACTCTCTTGTCAGCATATTGCAACTCAGACATACCTGGGAAACTTGATTTTCCGTTTTTTCTGCTCTCCATTACTTACTTCCCACATTCCTAGATTACAATGGAGGAGGTGGATTGACAGGGGTGTTAGCACACCTTGAGCTTTATGATGCAGAATTCAGAAAACAGATGTCTAGATGGAACAAACATTCATTCAAGATCTCACGTAGCCATTACGTGCATCTTCACCAGACTGAAGTTACATCTTCAAATTAACCTAATCACATCCTTCAAAAATATAAACCAAAGGAGTGAAATTGTGTCTTCATCCACAACTCTACACCTTAACAGCTAAGCCTGAAGCGACTGATTTTATTGTTATGTAATATGGTTCACTTTATATTACTTTTATGCGTAAGAGGATGTTAAACTGAGGATATCTTCCAAGTGTGTCTGGGCTAGCAGATCAGACTGGTGTACTGTTGCACACTGTTTTGTTAATTGGCTAGCTATTTGCTTCTTCAAATGCAGCAAAACAGTACATTGTACATGTACATGTTTGTAAATCAATGGGCTTGTTACCCAGATCAGGATAACAACACTGATGAAGACAGGGCCAACTTGTCATTGGACAGTTAAAATAAGTTGCGGAACAGGTCTGTTCTACTCATTCCTCTAATGTCCCAAGTGCATCATGAGCAGACACTGACCTCTACAAAAGGTTCTTGGTAAGTAGCCACTCAGACACAGCAAACTGACCAGGCTGATCTTTCCATTTGGCAAAGCACTCAGGGGTTCAAGATGTAATGTTGTAATACTAAACCTTCTGAACTATTGGTTTTCAAGCTTGGGTAGACTAGGTAACATTTTTGAAGGAGACTGGTGTCAGATCGAACTTGGTGACACCAGGAAATTTAGATGAAGGACAAAGAAAGGGTAATCTCCTGCAGAGTATAGGAAACGGTAGTACTGTAGGTCCATCACAAAATTCACAATGATCAATTGCATAAACTTATCAATCAAATGTACAGGTAGGTGAATTCAAAGGAAGATGATAGAAAATAAAATGTTTGATAACTGTCTACCTCAATAAGTGTAGAAAAAGAAACTGTTTATTCAATAAAGTTGCACGCCTCCCCCCCATCTTCTTCATCATCATCATCATCATCATCATCATCATCATCATCATCATCATTATCATCATCATCATCATCATCATCATCAGGCATTGTTCAACCATTGTTGGATGAAGCCCTCCTCAATCAGATTCCATTTGCAGTCATTCTGTTCCATGTTGCTGTATTTGTGTTTAATATTTCGTCTCTCCAACTTCTCTTTTGTTGACCCCTTCTTCGCTTGCCTGTTCTTGGTTGCCATTCTGTTCTTGGTTGCCCCCCCCCCCCTTCAATAAATATTATAATAAAAGAGTCCTGACATAGTGTTTGTAACATCTGCCAAAGGTAAGATTAGTTTGCTGACTGTGGTAATTGCACTTAGATTGGAGGAAGGGTTTGACTTGCCCGCTCCCCCACACACAAAATATCAATCAAAGGATTTTTTCTACGAAACCTCGAGAGGTCAGATTGAATGCTAGCACTGGTCAGTGATTCCTTTCTGTATGCAATGCAAAACTTGACTTCAGTGGGCTTCACAACTGAATGTTGATATATTGTACAGGGCCTAGCACTCCAGGAGTCCCAGACATCCATATGGCATCCCTGCGCTCCCAAACGATCAAAGCGACGGGTATCTGGGGACTCAAAGCTAAAAGTACATTTACATGTGTAGTGTACCATACCTACACCCTGTAGGAACTTGCATTCAAATTGTGATAGTGATACTAATAACCTCACTTATAATTCAAATATTATGACACAAATCATGAATTTAGAAGGAAATTTGAAACACCATTTATCGTGTTGCTCACGTTTAGTGACCGGAGAAAAGCCACCCGAAAATACATGTATGCGAGCTCAGTAACGAATGGGGATAACAAAAAATGTATCACAACTGAGCTACGATGTACTGTAGTGACATTAAAGCCTCACACAGCTACATGTAACAGAATAAAAGTAATTGCAAGGGTGTCACTCTCTGGATCGGAATGAGACCTGTCCATGATTTACTGCCCACCTTAACGCATCAATGTGGTGCAGAGAGGTGTGATATGTGCTAGAGCCTAGGGATGAGGACCTGCTAAAGTTTGGACAACCCATTTAAAATTCAACCCAAAATTCAGCATTCAATATAGCTCCCACTTGAAGTCAGTCAAAATTCTTTTGAATTTCAGCATTTGTTAACATTTAAAATGTTGAAAAAGTGCCATCATCTATGGTAAAATATCATGCTGTCATTGTGTCTCATTTCACTTGTCCTTTTCTGTTAATGGCATTAATACTTCCATGATCAAAACAGATATCAGCAAACACAAATAAAAAAGTATTTCAAGTAAAATATCTCCGCTGCACGCAAACACCGTTAAGAATAATACACAGCTTAATATATTTGAGAATGGTTGAATCCCATAAATGCACAAGATGTTGGAAAGTGAAGAAATTGGTCAATTTTGTAAGTAATACAAATATCTTATACATCCAATTTTCTTAATAATTCCTCATTACTTTTAAAAACAAAACAGAGTAAAAGATTTGTCATAATCTGCCCTTAACTTCCTTATAGTTTGCAAACAAATTTTGCAAAACAAATGGGCAATTCAAGAAATTTCTTTTTAAGTTGACAAAAGCTAAATGTCGGCCCGGCACATGGAACATCAAAGCATTGTCATGATTATGGAATGCTTTTGACATTCATGACCATGCTTTAGAACCCATACAGATGTTTGAATCTATTATGCTCGAGTTTCTTCTCCTTCCTAACACCTCCCTGGGAAGATCTTTAACATTAATCAAGACTGCAAGAGTGCAAACCTATGAATACACCAACCCAATAACAATAGCTCTACAATAATGATTAGTTACAATTGCAATGGAAACAAACAACCAATGACCTCTCAGCATTGTAAGGTTGCTGTTGCCATGGTACACGTACACGCCAATCTATAACTTTAAAAGAATTGCAGCCCTGTGCTAATCAAATAGACAATTTGCAAGCAGGTGGCTGACATACAGAGCGTACCATGGCTTCTTGGAAATGCCTCACATTGTCACGTTATATTTGGAGGAAGGGAGTCTAGAATTCTCCATTGAACTCGTGCCAACAACTGTGCATACAACATAACATACGTACATTCAGTCCACTGTACCGGTACATTGGGATCATGTGTACCCGCCTGTAGATAGGTCATGATATACAAATGGTTCCTGGATCTGCGGCTGTCTGGAAGAAGTGTTTGTGAGTGACACAATTCTCCTCCTCCACTAGAATTCAGAGATGGTAACCTTGACAGCCAAATTAAATCAACTTGCTCGCTGTTATACCTCCTTGATAGAGACCGTTGTCCTGGCTCATAATGGAAATTCCACAGAAGGCTGCAGCTACAGGTGGGTCATGATCCAGGGCGGATGTCAGGATGACATGCTGAATGTGGGCAACTCTCATCCATAGTCACAGAATGTCTTCAAGGACTTTCTCCCATTACAGGGATATTAGTAACATTTTATACCATTCTTAAAGAAGAGATTACTATGCTTGTCTAAAGCTGTACTTACTGTTACATGTATGGCACTGTATTTGTACTACTTTGAATAATCTGTGCAATGAATGCAAAATGTATGCCTTAAAGAACACCAAGATGAATTAATATTGCATTTTATTCTACACGATTAAATTCACCTCTACAATATGTACCTCATTTCAAGTGAGTCAAATGTATCAAATGTACACAGGAAATTACAAGCCTACTCAATTTCTCACATTTCCAAAGCAGCCAAGCTCAGCAAAGTACCAAAAACAGTTCTTGAAGTGTGGTCTCAAAAATTTCCCTTCAGCACTGATCACATATATATTTGAGATTTGGGCCAAAATTTTGAATATTGTTTTTATGAGACGTGTTGCTGGAAGAAGGTACAAATGTCATACCAGAAGATTGAACTTTACATGCACTTTATACTGATGCATATTTGCACTTGTTAGACAACCCTACCAAATCCCATAGGGCTGCTGGTTGTCTGACACATAAAGGGTTAAAACAGTTCACAATGTTTTGCTTTAGAACAAATATTAATATCAGATTCTTCCAATAGCACACACAACTTTGAAAGCATGAAATGGTGCTTTTTTTTTTAGGCTGAGTCGTCGGTGGAAGAGGGTTCAACAGATCACGTCAATTTGGTCCCACAGTGGCCGAGTGCCTGCACCTGTCCCCTTCCCACTGTGACTGTCCACTTCACTTCTTCAGGAGGGAAATATCTCAAGAAAGATGAGAAATATCGCGACCTAACACTGCCTGCCCCATCAAACACACAACTATGGCTATGGCAACCTTACTGTGCCTGATTGAAAAAGACATCTCTATCGCAGACCCCTACAGAGTTCAAAATTTGGTTGGGGAAATAGAAGCAGAAATCTAGGAAAAGGGCGATTCTTGCTCAGAGGAGCCAATCCTCGGTGACGCAGGCATGGCATACTTTTTCTTCCACTCGCCAGTCTTTCCAACGGAGAATGGAAGCCAGGTTTCATTTGCTACAGAATCTCATGAGAGAAAAAAAGGAGCACTGACCTGCTAGGGGTCTGTGCTGGTACATGCTGTTATTATAAATTCATGCAGCAATCAAGCCTGGCTGCTTACAACATAACTAAGCAAGAGCCTCACACATGTTCAAGTAATTGTCAATTTGTGTGAATCAGTCTTCCCTCTTTCATGTCCAACCTGGTTCTTTTTTCTTTCTCCACAAGAGTGGAAAAAGCAAAACAGGGCCAGGTCATGAGATTCTAAGACAGTCACATTAATGGACCTACAAGCTACATGTAGACCCCCCCCCCCCCCCCCACACCACCCCCTCAATTTACATGGAAGGAATGTGGCAAGACATGATCAAATCTAGAAAGTTCCAAATTGCATCACTTCTACCCACATTGTGCAAGCTATCAAACCACAAGGTCAAGCAGAGGGAGAGGCCAATGCTGTCACTGTTTGGCTAACCTTGCATATTTTTATATTTATGAAAATAATATCATGAAATCACAAATGGCGCTTTCACTTCTAGTAACAGTGAAAAATAGAAGGCATACTGAACTGTCTTCATTTACTTCCAATAACTCTCAGCTAGGACCCCCCAGCCCCTTGTGCAAGGCTTCCAAGTAAAAAAACAAAAGCAAATTGTTAAGACTATCCAATATTTTGCTATAAAAGGAATTCAAAGAATACCTCAGGAGGGGTCTTTACTTTGCCCATTTGTTCTCCCTCCACTATATTTTCTGTCCTTATTCCTCTTTTTTTCCTTTTTAGGCGTCAGGGAAAAACAAATAATAGGTTTAGAGGTGTTCTAGGACTTAGGTTTCCAATGTCACCATCTTCACAATGAAAGTGAAAGTACAATGTACTTTAAAGCACATCACAGTTGGGCACTGTCAGAGAAACATAAGAATGTGGTGGGTTTAAGAGTCACCACATCTACTCATATTTTCTCCTTCCTTTTATATTGATCAAATCTATATCAGTTTTAAAATCAAATTAATCTCATATAAATCATAATTGCTTTGTGGTGAAAAACAAAATATGTTAATTCTTACACGACAATTAAAGTGCACTTTCCCAACAAAGGTCCAGTTAATGGACATACACAACAGCTCAAAGTACAGTACTTGGCATAGGGAAAGGGAAAGGGATGAAAGGGAAGGAGCCGCAGTTATAAACCGTGGTATATTTTGTCCAGTTCAGCATGAAACACGATGCATTAGCCTAAAAAGCATCATGTTTCATGCTGAACTGGACAAAATATACCACGGTTTAAAACTGTGGGTCCTTCCCTTTCTTCCCTTTCCCTTTCCCTATGGTTATTCCTTTGAGCTGTAGTGTACTACCATTTAGAGACAAGTTGTTCCACACAAGCAAGTCATCATTCTCAGCACTGCTAGAAGTTCTCTGAACTCTGCTTGTTATCTGAAGCTCCTAACCATTTGAAGTCCTGTCCTGTTGTGTGCTGAATGACTACTGACATTCCTGACAATATTGGCAACAGATGTAAAATATAAATTGGTGTTCTTGAACATCAAATTTAGAACTTTTAACCACATTACAGTCTTGTATACACAGGACTTGTGCTCATGTGGTACACACATGTGTACACAAATTTATGTGGACAGGTGTTAGACTCTGGTGTAAATAAAGAGTCTTGCTTGGTATTGGTTCAGCAATTAATGTTCTCACGCAAAGAGCAGTTTAATGCATAAAGAGTTATAAACATAAAACTAGCCTTAAGTATCTGCTTAATGGCAAATGATCAAATTAAGGAAAGTAACAAAAGCAACAAAGCAATATTATGAGCTCACAGGAAGCAAACAATTGTTGATTAAGTTAACTGGGTATTTGCAACATACTGGTGAAGTCAAACTCAGATCTACATATCAATTTTATAATTTTTTATAACATTGAATTTTAAATTGGGTATATGATATCCCCAATTAAAACTGTAATGCTATTATCAAATATAAAATGTTGTAAATAACCAGTTATAATGTACTTTCCTGAACTTAATGAACAATTGTTTGCTTCCTGTGAGCTCATAATATTGCTTTGCATGTTGCTTATGTTGCTTTTTACTTCATTCAATATAATGAATAACCTGTGAAGGCGTCTTCGTTTACTCTTATCTTAAGGCCTTTTCGTTATTTTCCCTGACTTTCCCCTAAATATGCATCTACATTCAATTAAACCATTAGTTTCTTTTTAGTAATTTTCAACATTATTGTTCAATTCACATAGTCAAATTCTATGCAACACATTAAACAAAGACAATCATATTCTTTAGTCATGCCCTTCCTTATTGAAATTCCATAAACAATGCACACTAATTAGGCTATCTGTAAATCTATAAGTGATAAACAAATCCTTTTTAAGAGGCTAGAATTTCCTTCCTAATTTCTACACAGCATTTAAATGACATCTCCATTGGCTGCAGGCTCCATGCAGTCATCAAAATCAGTATCCACCACACAACCAAAAACACAGCTTAACCTTAGCCTCAGCAGATTCTAGTCAAGTGGTGAGAAACGGTACATCTTGGTTGGACTTGACAGTCGGCTCAGCACAACGATCATTCCTGGAGAGCGTAAAATGACCTAAACAAGACGTAATACATGCTCTGTGGTAATTCATTTCCCAAATTAGGACGAGAGAGAAAACCGTGTTGGCAGGGATGCTTACCACGCAATTCTTGGGCCGCCCGCTCCTCCCGAAGCCGCGACTCAGTCTTCGAGCCTTGCGCAGCGCCGCGACCAACACTTTCAGTCTCAACTCCGAAAACGGCAAGCAAAAATAAAACGATTGTTCTTATTTCCATGATTAGATCCGCAGTGTGATAGCTAAGGCATGATTTGCTGGTAGATTGGTTAGACCGAGTAGGTTTCCAAAGATTTCACGGCGGTTTGAAGATCGGTGTTTCCTCAGAGCAGTTTTCCAGAAGGAGAAAGATGTTATCCTCTTCGAAGCGGACAATTACTACGTGATCGTTCGAAGTGTGCTGGGGTATGGTATCGGAGTATCGGATAGAGGGCCAAGGGAGCTAGAGCGCGCGCCGCCCCCCGCCTGGCTCAGCCCAGCCCCCCAAATGGGAGTCCGTCTAGTTATGACCCCGCCCGTCTTCTCAAGTAGATACGATAGCTCCTTCAGATATTTTGGATGCTTCAATAGATTGTATGTTAACTACTCGTCTTGGTAAAATGATTGAGGAGTCCGAAGGGGGAGGGGTCGGGGGGGGGGGGGGGGGGGGCAATTAACACCAAACTGCTCTTCTTCTCTTTTTTTTTTTATCGCGCGTTAGGGAAAGAGGAAAGCGTCCCTCAGCCGCCTTCCTTCACAGTTTCCTCAAATGTAATGCCATCCCAACATTGAAATGGTTACTCCATGTTCTAGCGATCGATGATCAAAGCCCAGCAAATGCATTTGGCTAGATCCCGCGCCATGTGCGGAACTTCATTCCACCTGTTCACAACCTTCATTGTCTTCCGCTAACATACCATGATATTTATGGGTATGGACCAGGGTTCATAAATTAAGGGTAATGATAAGGTTTATGGCTGAGAATAAATATGGGATTCAGGTTAGATGATAGGCTTGTCAAAGGGGGGTGGGGGGGGGGTAAAAATGGGAATCAAAGGGGGTGGGGAGTCAAAAGGGTGAGTCAAAGGGGTGATTCAAAAGGGGGGTGTCAAAAGGGGAGGAGTCAAATGTGGGAGGGGTCAAAAAGGGGAGGAGTCAAAAGGGTGGAAGTGTCACAAAAAGGGGGGGGGGGTGTTATCATGTTATCCGATTCTTCATTTAAAATCATAAGCCCATGTAAATAATGACGACTAGAACAATCATTTTGTGAAAATCATTCAGACTTATTGTTACGAAAAAGCCAATCCCTTATTTGTTACTCCGATCAGAACGCTGGGTTTGTGTCACGTTCCATTCCAGGCGGGAGACATGATTACGTAAGAAAGAACACGAGAGTTAATAAAAAAAAAAACTGCAAAATGAAAACAATCCACGCAAGACCTTTCAGAACAAAATATAGCGTTTGTGAGCGGGCCTAGAGGTAACGAATGTATCCCATAACGTACAAGCTTCATATCATACTCTGCTCCAGCAGACGCGTGTCTTGAGACTGTCTTGATTCTGGTTTGCGTACCCCCCCCCCCCCCTCCCACACACACACACACACAAACACAAACACACAGAAGCCCACCACCGCCGTCGACTCATCAATTCAAAGTATGTTGGTTTGTTGTTGAACTTAATTGTATATTATCATTTTGTATGCAGTTTTATGTGATAAAATTCCACATCTCTGTCTCTCCCCGCTCTCTCTCTCTCTCTCTCTCTCCCGTCTCTCTCCCTCTCTAACTATCTATTTCTGTCTCTCTTCCCGACCCCCCTCTCTCTGTCTCTAGAAGTTTCGTTTCACCACAGGTTTACGTGGCAATACGTTACCGGGTCGTAACAGCTGGAGATATGGAAATGGTAGGCATTTTTCTTTAAAATATCTTGTGTATACTATGGTGGAATAACTTCGTCGTTGACCTTGTGAGTTGGATTTTTCTTTCTAAGGCAAAGACAGCCCGGATGAATAGATATTATGACGAATCTCATCTGATGTATTTTATGTGAATGTGTTAAAGTTCCTATACATGAAAATGTACGTTGACTTAATTTGATGCAACTTATCATGTATAACAGTAAAACAAAATCACTAACTGTTCAGTGGAATTATGTGTCCTATATTTTAAAATAACTTTTCTTTATTCTTTTCTCAGCACTGATAAGCTCCGCCTCCAGAATATCCTCTAACTCAAGATTCCCCTTGTGACATCACCAAAGGTAGAAATTAGCAGGATAATAGACAGAAATGCACAAACTAAACATTGCAATGACTACCTGGAGGTGCTTATAATGGATTTATACAATGCACATTTATTTTTTCCTTGGCATAGATAGCACATTTCTGACATAAGGGAACGATTATTCCCACATAAAAGGTTGTTAGATGGTATTGTGTGAAGACAAGTGATGCTCTTGTGGGCAGGTGGAGGTAGTCAATGCAATGTTTATTTTGCGCATAAATTCTGTCCAATATCCTGCTAATATCTACCTTTGATGATGTCACAAGGGGAATCTTCAGTTGGAGGATATTCTGGAGGCGGGGCTTATCAGTGCTGAGAAAAAATAAAGAATTTAAGATATTGGACACATAATTCCATTGCACAGTTAGTGATTTTATAATAGAGTTGCATCAAATTAAGTCAAATTACATTTTCATGTCATAGGACCTTTAACATAATGATTGGAACGGTCGGTATTATCCAGTGCATATAGGCCTAGTGTAGTTAAATATAATCTTGGGCGAAGTATTTTTACAGAGAGAACAGTTTGACGTAGATTAAAAATGAACGAAAACCACACATGGTTTCGCAATTAAGCGGATTTTACATTGAAGGGGCCAAATTTTGATGGCCAGAAAGAAGGACAAAACACTGTTAACCCTCATTTTCTAATAATGATAATGACGTTGTTGTTATTGTTGTCGTTGTTTGGGGAGGGGGGAAAAGGTAGGGGGGGGGGCGCGTTATGATGACAATTCCAGCCCCTGCTATAGCATCTCCCGAGTTTGTCAGATCATGACGCCATCTGATATGTCATCAGCCACCCGGAGCAGATAGTGGAACTTCTCTGAATGAGCGATATAGCTCCAACAGCAGCGCACATGGATGATGTCGCCGTCGGGCGTTGTGACACGCCCGATATTGACGGTGACGATTGTGACCGCGATGCCGATGATGATGATATACGCACCGCTTCCTGTTTAAATTTAAATGTAATATGGGACTGACTTCCTCCATTTGCCTTCTTAATCATAATCACCTCATTACAAAGCTGACAAGATATCCTTATGCATAAAGTATGGATCTGATCAGACCCCTTACAGACGGAGTGTCCCATTTTCAAAAGTCATGAAACACGGTAGGAATCAGGGGTATACCCTAACAAAAACGTGCGTGAAATCTCACAGTCATAGCTTCACGAACATTTTCAGGGGAATTGAAAAACTATCCTTGTTTACGTTTGAATCGCAGCGAGCATAGTCTACATTCATAATCGCATTGTCCCTCTCAGCGCACGATACGAGCAATACTCCTATTGAACGCATCCACCGTGGAGAAGACAAAATTTTTGTGGACCACAGCGCACAGTCGGTGTCCGGTCTCTTGGCTTTAGGTTCCAGACGACCCGCCCAAAATCTCCTAAAAACATACTGATCGCTATAATCTCTCTTGCAGTCCGTTTCCAGTTCTATTATTGGGAGTGAGGCTCCAATACAGGACCTTCTTTAATTTTACGTGTTTTTTTTATACAAAATCGTTTTTTGTTTTACCCTGCAAGAGGGACACCTTGCCTTTAAGGCCACCCAGACGACATCATCCATCAGTGTACGATTCAGCGACTGGCTGAATTCCAGGACTCGGTCATAGGATTTTTCCAAGAACGTGACGACACACGTATACCCTTAAAACTGCAGAATCGTAGCAAAATCGTGTCGTTTGCGGTGGTTTTTAGATTGTGACGTTGAATTCTTCTGCGCATCCGATTTATCCAGGCAAAAATCATCCAGAGAATCGGCGCATTCGAACGTGGGAGATCAAAGAGAAAATCTTTGTAAAGCGTTCTTTTGTGACTAGAAGGAGAGTACAATTAAACGGCAGCTGGATATCCATGTACTTAAACATCCTTGGTCCTCCGAGCAACTTTACAGAGTCGCATCGCTGTATTGTTATGTCATCTAGGATCAGGCGGAGGGGCAGTTTTGAGCTTCGCGAATAAAACGTCCATTGTCGCACACCTTGATACATAATAATAATAAGGAATGATCTATGGTTATGTTTATAGCATCTCTGCAATGATATACAATGTATGTACATATACAATTATGATACTTATTGAAGACATTTGCTTATAATGGGGATATATATGATATAATCCTACATCATCTATTTGGATATGGTGACTAACTTTACTCGAATAAAAAGAGGCAAACATATTGAAGTATACATTGGTAAATGTTCCGATATTCCGTTTTCCGCAATGTATTTACAACTTTTCCCCTAACTGCGAAGTAACGCATTGTTACAATTACCTGTATTTCGTGATTCACTTCTAATGAGTGGAACGCATGCTTAATATTTAATTTGTTGCTACTTGGATAAACCTCGTACAACCTTTGTGGTTACTCATTTTGTTTGAAAGACGGAAAAACGAAATTGGTCTATTGTATAGTCAGCACATCCAAAAGTCCAAACTTATCCAAAAGTAAAAAAAATCACATTAAATATTCACAGGGTTATTACAAGAAAAGTAATCAATGAAATGTCACAAAGCATCTCCGAAAAAATAAAATCACTTGATTATAGTATGTATCAATTTTAGCTTGATTTCAGTTTCAACTTATTTTTCAATAAATTTTCAAAAGTGTCAACTCTTTTTAACACCTAGTATAATATGTGTTTATTGTGTGTGTGCATGATCCATTACCGTAGATATATGGGGCGGGCGGGGGGGGGGGGGGGGAGCAGGGATACCCCCCCCCCCCCTTATCGTAAAGCTGAATCTATATATATGAATACTTAAAGGGATAGTTCACCTTGAGATTAGGTTTGCTTCAATAAAAGCAGACACATGAAAAAAAATATGAGTGAAGGTTTGATGACAATCCATCAAAGGATAAGGAAGTTATAATCTTTCAAAGCTTTGATTTTGTGACGTCACGTGCGAGGTGATCTCCGATATGCTGTGTACAATTTTATTCGTATGTGTAACTTTTCTCAAAAAGATGTGCATGCCATCACCTGTGCATTTGATACATCATTAGAAATAAGTTTTTACACACAAACCTGTATGGAAAAAAATCAAAAGGGGATACATACATGAAAGAAACATATGTTTAAAGTTTTACGAAAATCGGACAAAGCAAAAAAAAGTTATTTCATTTTAAAGTTTTGATTTTGTGACTTCACGTGCGAGGTGTTCTCCCAAATGTTGTGTATATATTTTTTTCTCGAAAATTTGCATTTTCTCAAAAAGATAAACATGCTTTTATCTGTGCATTTGATACATCATTAGAAATACGTTACGTTATTCTGTACACAACATATGGGAGAGCTCCTCGCACTTGTCGTCACAAAATGGAAATTCAGAAGATCATAACTTTCTTATCCTCTGACGGATTTTCGTCAAAACTTTACTAATATATTTCTTTCATATTCATGTTACTGTTTGTATTGAAACCAACTTATCTTCAGGGTGAATTATCCCTATAATTGAAGGATGTGTAACTCAGATAATTGATTTAGACACGTACTCTCTTCTTTTTTTTTTTTTTTTTTTTTTTTGTTTTGTTTTGTTTCAACGTGTATTTTATTAATCAATGAACACCAATTTTACAGAACATTAAACAATTATTCATGAATGATTTAAATGACAATTACTGTAACAAATAAATAAATTATTTCCAGAAACATATTCGTCATAATCATTGATCATAACAAATTTATACAAACTGTCAGATTTTTCAAGAATTACATCAAATTACAACAATAAAGAAAAACAACCATTAATCGCTGTTCAAAAGGAAAAACATATCATTCGCTCATTGTGTTCATTGATAAGATTCTTGACAAGATTGTAGGCATTACAGCAATACGACTATTCTTGATAGTACATGTAGTGACCGTAAATTCGAATAATTTTTTTTCCCCGGCGTTTCATTCGATTTGATTGTCGTTATACAGAGTGAGACAGAAAAAATGTCCCACTTTTGTAAAGTTGAACTGTTTAAAATATGAATATTTAATCATTAGTTTCATGATATTTCTTGATAGAGGTATCCTCCACGTACATTTAGGTACCATTTTCATTTGATCTCGTGCACGCATGACTGAACATCGGACAATCTATAAGACTGTCGATCGCACTTGCGCCAAGTTACTGGGTGATGAATAAAACAGTGCTTTAGACAAAGACAGTCCGACAGACTGGCAGGCTCTCACACACATACACACACACACACACACACACACACACACACACACACACACACACCCACACCCACACACACACACACACACACACACACACACACGTACGCACACACAAACACACACACACACACACATGCACTGGCAGACCCACTCAAACATGCACACACAAGCACACGTACACACGATGAAGATAAAGATCAAGATTAAGATGATGACATTGAGGATGATGATGATGGTGATATGCTGGTGGTAGTGAATGTGTTTAAGGGAAAAGATTGTGGAGAATTGCCACTTAAACATTCAGCGATCTTGCTAAAAATCAATGCTTAATCAGAAAAGAGAAAATTATGAACCAGTTATTACCATATGTGTTGTGTGTGCGCGCGCGCGCGCGCGCGTGTGTGGGTGTGTGTGTGTGTGTGAGCATGCCAGTCTGTCTGTCTGACTGTCTTTGTCTAAAGCACTGTTTTATTCATCATCCAGTAACTTGGGGCAAGTGAGATCTGACAGTCTTCTTAAGATTGCTCGATGTTCAGTCATGCGTGCACGGGATCAAATGAAAGTGGTACCTGAATGTACTTGGAGGATACCTCTATCAAGACATATCATTAAACTAATGATTAAATATTCATATTTTAAACAATTCAACTTTACAAAAGTGGGACATTTTTTCTGACTCACTCTGTACATACATGAGAGCGAAACAGAGAGAGAGAGAGAGAGAGAGAGAGAGAGAGAGAGAGAGAGAGAGGCAGAGACAGAGACAGCGAGGCAGAAATAATGAGAAGGAATATGATTACCGTTTCTGATCTTCTCTTTCTCTTGTTCCGTTTTTAACATCTGTGTGTGTGTGTGTCTCTCTCTCTCCACAATCCCCTTTCTCTCTATCTCCCACCCCCCCTCTCTCTCTCCCTCACAATATTTTTTTCTCCCCCCCCCCCCGAAAACCACACCCAATACTTTCACTTTGTTCATCGTGAGATATTCCAGAACACAACTACTAAAAAAGACAAGACACGATATGCTGGAGTGATATCATCCTTCTTTGTTCTCTCATATACAAGCTGATACACATGTCACCAAGAACATGGCTGCATCATTCATGTGTATCAATACATTATGTCCATTCTCTATGGAGTTTTCATTTCTTTTTACATACATTTCATTCATTCATACATACATACATACAATTACATTCTGTACACATTTTGTGATAGCATATTACGTAATACTATGAATATCAACTATTAATTCACACTCAACACAATAGTACCAGATTAACAAGATGACAACACAAAATATAATGGTCTACAGAAATCTTTCTAATCTCTGTCATACCATTACTTTACTGTGACTTACTGTATGGATAAAGGGAATTACTCCATGGAGTAAACTAAATCTTCTCTAAGTCAGTGGCTGATATCTTATTACTACTTCCCTGGATAAAACTTAGTTTTACTAACCAATGTAGACTAGGAAAATAGCCTTGGTCTTCTGCTATCAACCTAAACCTCACAACCCATTCTTCCTGAGACCCCATATTTGTGGGCTGGCATTCATCCACTCAGATATTGTGCAGCGCAACTCCTGCATTATCTGCTGAGATGGACAATAGATGACAGACTGCGAATAAACTCCAAATTCCTGACAGGGTGCAGTTAAGCCTCTTTCCTGTGGTTACTGTAGTTCCAGGGCAAATTTTGATATCCTAACTGCACCAGGGTTCATACAGCCTGAACTTTGATCCGTGAGCAACGGGTTAACCTTAAATATGCATCACTGCAAATCAATGAGACTCAAATGTTGCCCAGAGTAACCTCATTGAGCATGCCTCAACTCACGAAATAATAACTAGAAAAGTGTATATTTTTGTCACAGGAAATGTACATGGTATGACAAGATTATGAATAATGGAACGTATAAAACATTGTCAGCATTCAGTCTAAAAAAATCACTAAGTCATATATTAATTACTGTATTTCAAAAATAATTTTGATAGTTAATGCTCCTTTAATATAATATATGTCTGACTGGCTTCGAGCATTGCAAACTCAAAAAATTGCAATGCATATTTTGGAGAACAAAAGTAAACACACAAAGAAATCTTAAGTAAAAATATAAGGTAGTTTTTTTTTCCTCTAATTTTTTCCAACAGGTGTAAATCGAAACAGAATTACATTTTATACCAGGCATTCTTGTGCCAATCAATGCCATGGAAATCCAACTTCTTGGCATTATCTGTGGTAAAAACATAATAGATTAAGGTCTATGGATTTGCATATGTAACTTAATGTTCTTTACAATGATAATACATCGTAGCTGAAGTTTAGAACGCCTACTGCACAAACAGCAAATTTGGAATGTTATTTGGTTTTATAAATTCTTAACTTAGGAGATCCACAATGTGAGATATGTACTATCTGAGATGGACACATTTTTAGAAAACACAAGAATGAGAAAACAGACTATTCTCTGTGACTTTCAAATGAGAGAAGCTGTGGTAGGAATACCAATCTGGGCCCTGTTGTATAAAACTTATTATTGATGGTAACTTTGCTATCAATGGGAACTTCTATGAAAAATCTTAATTTTAATTGACTGTCCAGCGATGTTACCATGGTAATTACCATTAACGGCAGTGTTATCATTAATGGTAAGTTTTATGCAACAGGGCCCTGAACAGAATGAAAACATGCATAAACTAGATGCCTTGTCAGTGCTGCAAACACTCTAGTATTACCCTAATCCCTCATAACAAAATGTGCTTGCTGTATGACTGGAGGATGTGTGATTTGACCTTTGACCTCAAACCCAGTACTTGGATTAAAGATTGAATCTCACCTTTGACACATCTCTACCCCAAATATAATAAACGAAACACAATGTTATGTTAGCAGTTAGATGGTACATGTTGAAATTGAATCAATAGTAGCTATACCTTCCATCTGATTACAACTTCTACCACACTGTTTACAATGAAGCTGTCTGTGATAAGCAGAAGCTGACTCCTCAAATTGGCAAGATATAATGCAAGTGATGGTCTTTTCACGCATACTGCACTTAAATCTTAAAATCCTGAAATTGGTTGTCTGAAAGGACGTAGCATTGTCAATTTAATTGATTATTGATTGAGATGGAACTTCTTATTTGAAGCCAATCACTTTCCTTCAAAGTGCTTTTTTGTTTTTAATGTGGAGAGTACACGACAAAGTCAAACTCGAACCATATTAACACCAAACACAGTAAATTAAATCTAAATATTGGCTTAACATATGCTTCCAGTGTTGATGTGGACCCCCAAAAGTAACATTTTACAATTTGAATTTTAAAGTATAATACTTTAGCAAATGCTGAGAGGTGAATATTAAACAGAAAGATTAACACCTATCTGCAAAACGAATAACAATTGAGAACAGCTACATTAGTGCAGAACTACACCAACACAGCAATTCAATGGCCTGGTGTGAACACAATTTTCTTTAAAATTTTCAAATACATTTGATGCAAACAAAATGCTTCAATCAAGTTTTGGTGATCTACAATTTTAATTTAAACAACTGAAGAAAATAGGCACAAAACATACAGAGCACTGCTCAAAATATAATTTTTTTCCTCAAAATTGCAAAGCACACTTCGTTTCATACTAAATAGACATGTAAGTTAACAGTGGCAATGGAAATGTGCTTGAGATAAATACAGGTGATCAGGTGAATGCACGTAAGCAAAATACATGTGAGATGTCATCGTATGAATCAGTTTTTGTTGGGGTGGATTTCTACTGTATAATGGGTAGACAATCTTGCAGTCCATAAAACAGAGATTTGCTTCAGATGTTCTCTTTATGCATAATGAATCCACATGTACAGGACACTCCTTGGAGTCTATTAGGACTCTTTGGAAGATAAAACACGACAAGGTTTCAAGGAAGAAATGACAACGGACCTTTCTCTGGAATCATTTCCTATTTCAATGATGGTACATCATTTACAGTCAAAGATTTGATTCTGTCTGCTTGCTTGTCTGAAATATTCTGCGGTGACCTTAAAGATACCAGACCTTGGTGTTACCACCATGACCTGACCAAGACATGAACAGAAAGATGTCATCAACCATTGTGCTTAAGATACCAGACCTTGGTGTTACCACCATGACCTGACCAAGATATGAACAGAGAGATGCCATCAACCATTGACCTTAAGATACCAGACCTTGGTGGTACCACCATGACCTGACCAAGACATGAACAGAAAGATGTCATCAACTATTGACCTTAAGATACCAGACCTTGGTGTTACCACCATGACCTGACCAAGACATGAACAGAGAGACAACCTCAATCATTGACCTTAAGATACCAGACCTTGATGGTACCACCATGACCTGACCAAGACATGAACAGAAAGATGCCATCAACCATTGACCTTAAGATACCAGACCATGGTGGTACCACCATGACCTGACCAAGACATGAACAGAAAGATGCCATCAACCATTGACCTTAAGACACCAGACCTTGGTGGTACCACCATGACCTGACCAAGACATGAACAGAGAGATCCCATCAACCATTGTGCTTTCATTGAAGGGTCACTTGAGAAGGCAGAGCTGGTACCATTATAAAAGCCCAAACAAGTCCAATAATGAATATGCATGTTTTGCGCAGAATGCAAAATTCACACGAGTTACTATGGTTTAGACCACAGTTTAATCAAATCAATTTTCATACCCTTGACACGTCATGTGTGCATTTTTGCACAAATAATGCACACATATCCCATAGAGCAGTACTTTGTCAAGCGCACAAAGGGTTAAAAACCATAGCAGCTAGCATGACTTACGCGTCCATTATTAGACTTTATTGAAGTGTATGCACTAAATCACATGCATTGTTTTGCTAATATGCCACAAAATTTGCTTAAAATCGTGGTCTAGATCCAAGACTCTTTTTTTTTTAAATTTGAGCCATAAAATAAAATACTGTGACACCAAGACATCAATGATGTGATACTGAACTCTCTGGAGCATAATGCAGCTTTTGTCAAAACAACTTAAATACCTGAGAGGGACCAATTTGAATCTCAGCACTGCAACATTCACAGGTAGATGGTATGCAAGGTAACATAACCAACCATTGGTTTAGTCTCTGATGCTGAAGGGAATCTTCCATCAAACAAGTGACAAGCTCTTGTTGGTATCAATGTTTTACACTCTGTTGGATAGTATGGCAATTGTGTTTACACTATAGATGGGTGGGGTTTACCTGACCAAGCAACAGCTAAACTATATCAGACATGGATGGTTTACACTGCAGATGGGTGGGATTTACCTGACCAAGCAGCAGGTAAACCATATCAGACATGGATGGCTTACACTGCAGATGGGTGTGGTTTACCTGACCAAGCAGCAGGTAAACCATATCAGACAAGGATGGTTTACACTACAGATGGGAGGGGTTTACCTGACCAAGCAGCAGGTAAACCATATCAGACATGGATGGTTTACACTGTAGATGGGTGGGGTTTACCTGACCAAGCAACAGCTAAACCATATCGGACATGGATGGTTTACACTGCAGATGGGTGGGGTTTACCTGACCAAGCAGCTATGTAAACCATATCAGACATGGATGGTTTACACTGCAGATGGGTGGAGTTACCTGACCAAGCAGCAGCTAAACCATATCGGACATGGATGGTTTACACTGCAGATGGGTGGGGTTTACCTGACTAAGCAGCAGGTAAACCATATCAGACATGGATGGTTTACACTACAGATGGGAGGGGTTTACCTGACCAAGCAGCAGGTAAACCATATCAGACATGGATGGTTTACACTGCAGATGGGAGGGGTTTACCTGACCAAGCAGCAGCTAAGCCATATCAGACATGGATGGTTTACATTGTAGATGGGTGGGGGTTTATCTGACCAAGCAGCAGCTAAGCCATATCAGACATGGATGGTTTACATTGCAGATGGGTGGTGTTTACCTGACCAAGCAGCAGCTAAGCCATATCAGACATGGATGGTTTACATTGCAGATGGGTGGTGTTTACCTGACTAAGCAGCAGCTAAACTATATCAGACATGGATGGTTTACATTGCAGATGGGTGGTGTTTATCTGACCAAGCAGCACCTAAACCATATCAGACATGGATGGTTTACACTGCAGATGGGTGGGGTTTTACCTGACCAAGCAGCAGCTAAACCGTATCAGACATGGATGGTTTACACTGACGATGGGTGAGGTTTACCTGACCAAGCAGCAGCTAAACCGTATCGGACATGGATGGTTTACATTGCAGATGGATAAGGTTTACCTAACCAGGCATCAGTTGAGTGCACTGGGCACCAGCTAACCCCTGTCAGACATGGATGGTTCCAAAGTCCATCCTAAAGGCGACTGACTGACTACATGACATAGATGAAATTCCTTGAATGATGGAGGGTGACTTGACGAGGCATTGGTTGCTCAGGGCAGCTATCATCAAACCAGCTCTAAGACTTTGATTGTTCCTTGGCTGTTGGCTGCCACTAGGACGTTGGACCCCTAAATGCAGACAAAATGAAATCACAAAACTTTGTCAATCGTCTTACCCACCCATTCAAATCCCTTCCATACGTGTCATTGACCTGATCTTTACAGTGTCTGTGTATACATGGGCTTCTCCCCACTCAAATACTGAGCAGCGTAACCCCCTTACAATCTGCTGTCCGGACAATAGACAACAGGCTGTGAATAAAATTCAAATACATCATACGACATAATTAAGCCACACCTCTTTGGTTACTGCAGTTCCATGGCAAATGTTGACATCCTTACTGGACCAGGGTACAGAAAGCCAGAAAATCTAACCGTGAACAATAGGTTAAGATTGACTTTGAGACTTTGAAAGTTTGACTTTCATGCCAGTTTTTTAAGGAAATCTGAATCAATTGGTAAAATATGCATCTAATTTGTATAACTTATAATTTACACAACATCTAATAAGAAAAATATGCAGCCCCACTCTTTACATGTTCCTTTATCTCTGTACAAAATGTTGCGTCGAAACAACCTTCCGTGGCCGAGATATTAGGGGTCAATCAAAACCTGCTCTCAATAAGCCTCGTCAGAATAGGATTAACTTAAATACATTGTCTGTTCAACTAGGAGTTTGGTCCTTGTATTGAAACTGAATAGGCTCTATGACTCACCGTCCTCCAAGACACTGCACTGACAAACTCGTTGGAATCGTCTTCCTTCTTGTCCTTATCCTGCAAGGAGCGAGAAACAAAATGTGATCACATCACGCTGTTTGTTTTCTTCCTGAAATCTTCATATGTATTGTCATTTCAATATTGTAATTGATCATTGTTTCATATTTGGTTTTAGTTTTGAAGTTGAATGACAATGAACTGAATTGAATTCAAAGTAATTGAAATCCAGATTAATGATCCTCTCTATACTATTGCTCCATCCGACAGAGAAATAAAGCCTACTACATAATAACACTAATACTACTACATAATAAAAAGTATTTTCAGTTCAAATTCATAATTTTAACCATCATGGAAAATCATTTACAAGCATAAATATCAGAATTGAATACTATGAATCTGTGTTAAATGGTGAAGTTCTTTTTAACTTTACAAATTCTACAATCAGAAATACATCAAAATACAATGGGCATAGTAGGGAAGCCCATACAATGTAAACAATGTTAATGCACCATTACACACAGCTTTGAACAAAATAAAATCTTGTTTAAAAAGTTGTTGAGATAAGGGAAATAAATATGTAGAATACATACTTTGCTCCATTAGAAGTCCAACAAAAGCACACAATTAGAAGAGATGCACAAACCAACTAATGAATGAAATGTGTTATGATGCATATATTCAAGTCACATTTTTTACAACAAAATCTGGATATCTGGGAAAAGATTTCTCCTGCTGGAAACTCTTACCATGAGACTCCTGACAGTGTCGAACTTGAAGGTCAGTATTTGCTTGGAGAGGCCTTTATAAAAGACAAATAGGGAGTTGTTCTCGCTGCCACATGCTATGTAGTCGTCGTTGGATGTCAGGCCCACAAAGTTCTTCTCGTTGATGTGGCCCCGGAACGTTCGTAAACAGTGAGGTTTGTCCACATTCCAGAGCTTCAGTTGACTGTCAGTGGACCTGTAGTTAGTGTTGGATAATGGTAGGAAAAACATATTCTCAGATCAAAAATATATTTAAGTTATGATTTTGTCTGAAGTCTAGCATTCCTGGAGTCCACATATGGCCACATGTAAAATAATACTGAGGTTTTCAAAATGTGTAACCTATGTTAAAGATTTTATAATAATACAAGACATTTATTTGGCGCTTAATACGAGCGTTTCTAAGCGCACTGTTTTCTGTCAATTATCCTGAGAATTAAAGTAGAAACCTTAAGTAATTCAAAAATAATAAACATAGAAATGGGTAAATGCTAAAAATCAATGTTGATATGCAACTCCATTGATTGGCCCCAAACTGGGATATTCCAGGGAATTATTTATTAAACAGTTAAGTTTTCAGCAGGGTCTTAATCTGATTCCAAGTTCAGCCTCATTCAGCTTTCACAGTTATCTTTCAGTATTCCTCAAATGGTTCATTTGGTGGTGTTGGGGGATGGGGAGGGGGCTGTCACTTTGAAATGAAGTTTGTGGTCATTTGGGTATCTGTTGTCTATACCCAACTGTCCCAACTTTCTACAGTGGGTCTGCAGAGTTTTCTTCCACTTCTGCAAAACCGCTACAGACTCCCCGTCTAGCAGGATTTTGCTTGAAAACTAATCTCCCTGGTCTGGGTGAGGCCACGACTTACGCTGAAACGATCTCCTCTGAGTTGACAAACTTGGTGTAGGAGACGGCCTTCCGGTGCCCCTTGAAGACATTGAGAGGTTGCTTGGGATGCCTCAGGTCATAGTAATGCACACAGTGGTCTGGCAATGCAAGGTGGGGGAGATAAGAAGTAATTTAATATGATACAGTTAAAGTAAAAAGATGCACTTGTATAACCTTTATTAGGATGGAATATTCCTGACAGTGGTCTACGAACCAAGGATGATGAGAGAGAGAGGAGATAGTGCTAGAAATAATACATGGTGGCTGGCGAACCACGAGTCTCGCCTGATTGTGCAATCAATAAACAGTGCTAAGTTGGATTTCAATCATTCAAAATAATGATGACCTTTGACCTCATCATCCTCATCAACACACACGTGGTATTACTTAGGGCTCATTTGTACCAAGTATGAACACACTTGATGCAGAAATATACAAAAATGAGAGCAAGTTAAACAAAAAATTGAACATTTTTGTAACAGACTAACAGGAATAGTGATTACTAGGTCTCATCCGAACTTTGTTCAGGCGAGACAAAAATGGATAGTTCACCCTGAAATTAAGTTGGATTTAACCCTTTACATGCCACGTGTGAATACATTCACACGTAATACACACACAATCCGATTGAACGCCATATTGCCTGGCCCACAACAGCTTAATATAAGTGAAAGGGCTTTCTGGGGTAATTTCAATTTACAAAGAAATTTTAGGCATACCCCCAGTAAAAAGGATAGCGTGCTCCATCCTGTAAATGAACAAAAAACAAGTCAGACAAAAATCTTGGAACCAGACGGGATTTGAACCTGCAATCTACTGCTTACCGGGCAGCGACTTGTTTTTCATTCATTTACGGGATGGAACACGCTATCCTTACTACTGGGGGTATGCCTAAAATTTCTTTGTTAAAAGGTTAATATAAGTAGAAACATGAAAGAAAAAGATAAGTGAAGGTTTGATGAGAATCCGTCAAAAGATAAGAAAGTTATGATCTTTTTAATTTTTGATTTTGTGACGCCACATGTTATGTACAATTTTTTTTTTAAATGTTGATTTTCTAAAAAAGGATATACATCCTTTTACCCGGTTATTGATGAATCATTAGAAACACGTTTTTACAGACATACGTCCATGAAAAAAAAAAAATCCTTCATCAAAATCAAAAAACCACACAACATACTGGGAGAGCAACTCGCACCTGACGTCTCAAAATGAAGATTTTAAAAGATCATAACTTTCTTATCCTTTGATGGATTTTCGTCAAAATTTCACGAATGTTTTTTTCATGTTTCTGCTTTTATTAAAACGTAACTTAATTTCATGGTGGACTATCCCTTTAAATAGCATGTTTGGATGTAATCTTCATCTAATGGGTACTCTCTGTAGTGATAAGACTCATTAATCGATCTGTTACAATAAATTAGCAGAAAAGAAGAAGACCAGATGGCAATATTTCCACTATACTTTTTCAAAAGATTGGGTTTGGTAAGCTTCAAACAATGATTTTTCAGTGCACCTACCTGCAGAGCCGAAGGCTAGGCCATACATCTTGGTGGGGTTGAACTTGACACAGCACACATTGGCCTTGGCCTCGAGGCTAGTGATGGACTGCTCTTGGTACGTGGACCACAGCTTCACTGCAAGCAAGACCCGGAAAAACAATGAGAAATCCAGTCATTTCAATGGTGAAGTAAGACATAGTAGAGATGCTGTTCAGATGATTTACATGGCTTCCAAGCCGTAACCCTAGATTAACTGCTCCTGGTTCATGGACCACAGCTTCACTGCTAAGGCAATCTAGAAAAGCAAGTAATAAATTCATTTCAAAGGCGATACAAGGCAATGTAAAGATGTCATTTAAAGATGATTTAGATGGCCTTGCAGGCCCTAACCTTAATTCTAGATCAACGACTCCTGGTAAAAGGACCACAACTTCACTGCAATTACATTGCTGCCCTACTCTGACAAAAGCAAGCAACTAACAAAAGATACTTTTCTTGTAAATGAGTAAAATGCATTGGTCATTTGCATTGACATCAGTGCAATACCACATCTTGAGAAGATTTAAATAGTAATATGTGATTGCCCAGAAATGTCATACCTTTGGCATCGTCTGATCCTGAGGCAAGCAGTTTGGGATCCATCCGGTTAAAGTCTATACTCCAACACCTCTTCTCATGCTCCTGGAAAGGACAACCAACAAACAATGTCAAGACATCCAACAATACAGGGAAACCAGTACTTGGGACCACATACAGTGGAGCCCAACTAAACTTGTCTGATCTAGCTCAAAGCAAGACCCTACAGTACACGCAATGCATAAACTAGATATTGTCTGATCTAGATCAAAGCAATACCATACACGTTCTTGCAATATACCAGCTAACTATTGTCTCATCTAGACCAAAGTATGACCATACACACTCATACAATCCACAAGCTAGATATAGCTAGGTGGGCTTTTGATGTGGAATGTCCCCTGGAATGACAGTGATATGTTCTTCATACTGTTACCCATACTACCAGCCTTTGTGACGCGGTGGATTTTCTTGGCATTTAAATATTATTGTCACATGTCTTGACTCTTTTGCTTTGTTAGACACAGGAAAGCACTGGTAGCAAACTGAACCTGGCGTTTTCCTGCAAGATATTTTGGTATGACGTCACTGAGCACAGCAACTCAACTGGTGGCTGCCCAACGTTTCATATAACATACAAATCTCATAGACATTTTCAAGAGCTGTCGCGACCCCTGACTTCTAAAAAAGCAATATGCATGATGTAATAATAGTTCAGACTAAACCAAAGTACAAATTAACTTAAAACTGATGTTTAATACCACATTGTCAGTGGAATGTGGGCCACAGTCTAAAAAGATCTGCACCTGACATTGTGTTTTACAAAATCAGTTGAATAGCAATTAACTTAAATCTGCTGTTAAATATAACATTGTCAGTGGAATGTGGGCCAACGTCTATAAAGATCTGCACCTGAAATGATTGAGTCTTGACTCCAGCGAAGGCATCCCATAGAGTCACCGTGCCCTCGTAGTCACTGCTGGCCAGCACACCCTTGTGATATGCACTCCATGCTACGCAGCTGTGGGGGTGGCGGGGAGAGAGAAAGGATGAGAAGATGTAAGCAATTAGGTGATTAACCCTTTTATTACCAAGTAATGATAGTCCCATGTTGATCTCAACACAGATTCTTGGCTATGGGACTGAGGGGGCTAAGGGGGGGGGGGGGGGGGGAGGGGATTCGTGATTTACTTGCAATTTCTTCTATTTGTTGAAGGGAGTTCATCAAACAACTCACTAACTGCATTATATTCATATATAATACACTGTCTTATAAGTTTTCTTGAGAGCCTTTTATGATTCCATACATATGACAAGCCAATTCTTCTGTAATGCTTTTGTCATTATATGTAAGCAGTGTAACCACTTAATATTGTGGTTTTTTTTATACATTTTATCGAAATGTATTATATTGTGCAATCCAGTTGAATATCTATTTTTGATTTATATAAATGCATTCATTCATTCACTCACTTATTCTTTCTTTCTTCTTAGTGATATTAATGTGGATATTCATACAATTGTTTTAAATAAATGAAATCAGTAGTTTGTATGAAACCTTCAGTATTCCTCTCAAAATATCAGTATGAAATAGTGCAAAATCAGGCAGCTGTGCCATTCACTCTGTAGCTGAATTACCTGATTTTTGAAGTGCAGGACATCTCATGGACGGGGTAATGAATGTCTACAGCATCCATGATGACAGTGCCATACTCAAAGACTTTGATCTTCTTAGTGACTCCAGCTATTGCAAAGAAGTCGTTGTCCTTGTCAAACTCTATGCTGTTAATGGAAAGAAGAAAGAGCAAGGAAAAATATAAATTGAATCAATTCATAAAGTAATGACTGCTAAACATACAAACAGCAGTACAATCTGTGATAGTGATCTTTATGTACATCCAACTAGCTTGTACAATGCACACAAGTAGACCTTGAAAAATTGACACATTTTTTGCCAATACAAGTTGAAACACTAATGGCTAAATTTACCCATGATACACTTCCATATATAATTTGAATGAAATCTGTTATAAAATGTAGCTATTAGTGCATACAGAAGTAATGTGACATAGTGGCTGCAGCAACAGCAGCAGCAACAACAGAATGCTGCTGAATATAAAGTATCTTCCAAAGGGGGATACTATAGACCTTTTTTTTATGCATGCAAATATTATCTACGTCCTTCAAACAATAGATGACAATGGTAGTCCCGAAGCTTGCAGCAACTAAAAGATTGAGAGCGTGTTCCATCCATTGAAACTACATCACAAGATACAGGTGAAGGTAATAGCACATTGCTACACATTTGACTGCAAAGTCGTGAATTCATTACAAAAATGGCTATTATCAGGATAAAGAATTAGACATAATGACTCTGAACCACTGGATTACTTCCATGTGAATAAATTACGAAGATGGCTATTATCAGGATACAGGGCTAGAAATTATGATTAAATTATGATAAGTCTTTCTTTTACTTTGCCCCCAAACACACATGCACACTCATACATCATAGATCTCTACAGTGACCTACCTGGATACAATACTTGACTGGCCGTTGTACGGGTCTGCATAGCTCAGCGTGGCGAGAGGTCTCATCGAACTGAATTTGGTGAATTTTGAAAGGTTTTCTGAGAACTGATCCAGCATGTCTGTCGATCTTCCTTCACCTAGCAAAGTAAAGAGATTTTGTTTGAAGTCATTAAGACAAGAATGCACACATATAAACATAGTTCCACTTTCACAGTGAAACCTGTAAATAAAGATTGCACAAGGGAAACAAGAAATGCAGTATTTGTAAACAGGTAGTCTCATGGAAAGATTACTGTTCTTTTTTTTTGTTAACCCCTCCCTCACGTTTCTTCCCCCTTCTTTCCCACCGTCCCTTTCTTTCCTCTTCTTCTCTTTCTTCTTCTTTTCATTCTCCAACTCTGCATTGTGAACTTTCCTTATATCTCTGATTTATTCTCCTCTCTTTTTTGAGTCTTTCTTTGAGTTCTTGATCTCTGTGAATGTATAATTCTTTTTCTAAATTACTCCTTCGGACAACACACTCTATATAGTTTTATAGCTATATTCATTTCTTTATTTCTTTATCCAGGGTTCCTATTGAGTCTACCGACTATTATTGATTTTGATTTTTTTCTAATTTTTTTCTGCAGGAATTTTACCTCATGTCGATCTGAGGATTTTGTGTGACTGCAGAGCTACCAACATTGAAATGCATCAATCAGGAAGATTTTAGTAAAATTTCATCAGAAATCAAAGAGATGTCTATCAAATGCATACAACCTAATGACAATAATCTATCAATAATCAGGGAGATTGGTTGACGCATTGTACTCCAATGCAGCAATATCAGTCTATTTTCAAGGAGTCTCCTGTGAAATTGGGGAGACTTGGCAGCTCTGTGACAGTCAGCTGACTTACAAGGTGCAAGCTCTGATTGCCTGATGCTGTAGTAACAGGCTTCTAGATCATCAAAGTGGTTGTACAACTTTTTCCTTCTGCAGGCCAAGGTGGAGTCTAGCCACTGCTGCCGGCCTCCCTGAACAAGAAAAAAAAGAAGCAATCAAGGTTTGAGGGTAAAATTCAGAAATGAGAACATATACCCAAAGAAAATTGAAAAACAAAACAGAAAGCAATCACGTTTGAGGGTTATATCCCGAAATGCTAACCTCTACCCAAAGAAAGTTGTACACCAAACGTGACAAATTATATTCCACAAGAAAGATGGGTTATGTGTGATTGCAGAGCTACCAACATTGAAATGCAACAATTAGGATGATTTGAGTAAAAAATTCATCAGAAATCAAGGAAATGTCTATCAAATGATTATTGAGGGTTATATTCAGAAATGCTAACCTCTGCCCAAAGAAATTTGAAAAATAAAACAGAAAGGAATCACGTTTGAGGGTTATATCCCAAAATGCCAACCTCTGCTAAAAGAAAGTTGTAAACCAAACGTGACAAATTATATTCCACAAGGAAGTGTGCTAAAAATAGAGTAAATTTGGCAACTAACAATAGGATTCTTTCAATATCAGATACAGAGATGATCGGTCTTGATGTTTTGGACAATGTGCTCTGTCCATCATCTGAAGAATATCCTGAAAGAATACAACCACATGAAGTTACTGAAAGTTTTACTATTTTCTAAATAGTATTTATTAATTCATTGTTAGTTGATCATCCAATCCAAACTCACGTTTTTGCTGCCATTGAATCCCTCTTGAGGTCCGTCAGGTTTTACTCCTTCCACCTTCGTTGAGGCTTCTGAACTACTGGAGTAGGATTTTAAAAATAACACATCTTCATGATTGTCCTGAAATGTATTGGTAAGAAGGCATCCCAATCACAACAAACTAATAAAACACATGAATATAACAAATTAGGGAAATTCAAATTATGCCTGGTCTATATGTAGCACATCACCTCTATACAGATAACTTGCTCATAAATTCCATGTTTTCTAGAATATCAACAATAATTTGGAACTGTCTTGTGAGCTAGCAAAGAGCAATTAGGGTTGTCTTTTCATTACACCACAGTACTCATATACTTTCACACAACACTTAAACAGAACACATCACTTTCCCACCTTTAATATTTGAATAGGTGGATAATAAAGCCATGAACACAGTGAAAGAATTGTATATGCTATACATGTATTTGTGCAAGTTGAGACTTAACAGCTTGGTACTTTTGTATGTGAGATTCATTTGCATTTGGTCAATTCCCAAATACCTGACACTGTATACACATGTAATTAAAAGGATAAGAGTTATGATCACGAGATCCATAATTGTGACACCACCATCGCAGGTCTGAATCTCGTTTAATTTCAGTAATTGTATATTTTTGAGTGATTCCTTCCGGTGATCATGAAATAAAGCAAGAGTGAAACCTGTAGTCATGGCATAACGACTCTGCAATGTAATCTTTACCACTACTATTCCTTCCTTTTAAAGACAGGGTGTCCCATTTGCAAAAGTCATGAAACTCTGCAGGAATCAGGAGTATACCCTAAAGATAACAAGTGTGAAATCACAGTCATAGCTTCACAAACATTTTCAGGAAAAGGGAAAAACTATCCTTGTATACGATTGAACCGCAGCGAGCATAGTCTACACGCATAATTGTACTGTCCCCCTCAGCACATAGCTCCCACTGCACGTATGCACCGTCTAGCGGACCGATGCGGACCTTAAAGGATAGCAGTCTCCAGTCTCTAAGCTATAGACAAATAGGGTCCTCAAGATTCAATGATTGCTATAATTCCGCTTTTAAGTCAGTGTCTAGTTCTATTATTTGGAGGGAAGTTCTATCTTTTTTCATTTTCTATGTTTTTTGCAAATAATTTACTGGTACTACAAAAAATGGTACTACAAGCTTTTCGATCTGCAGCTCATCTGGCTATCACGCGGATATGAACACATTACAAGAAGAACCAACTATTTATACTGAAAGCTATGCAATGTAATTCTTGTAATGTGTTCATATCTGCATGATAACCTGATGAGCAGCAGATCAAAAAGCAATTTGGAAGTTTTTGCAAAATGTCATTTTGTTGACCTGCAAACGGGACACCCTATCTTTAAGTGTATGTATTCATTTGTCACTCTCACAGTCAGGAAGGAAGGAAAAGGGAAAACACTGACTGATTCTGTTCTCAATTTCTGAAACCTACCTCGTCGAGGGCAGAAAGACATCATTGCTGACTGCTTTCTTTGGAAATACCTGGAGACAAAAAAAAAAAAAGAAGACAAAGTCTTATTAGTACTGCCTTCTTGTATGGCTACATGATCATGCCAATGATACCGATAAATTAATTCAATGTCTCTCCTCCAAAACAGGAGAATACACACATTTTTGTTGTCTGAGACTCATCCCATTTCCCTCTCAAATTAAATTGTTTTTTTCCGAGTGAAATTAAGCACAAACATACTTAAGCATAATGAATGTCAAATCAAAACAATATAATTTGGTGTTACTTTAATACCAATTATTTTTCCTTTCTTCAAATATACTGGCACATCTTACATCCTTTGAACTCTTTCATGAAACACATTGTCTACAAAATCACCTCACAAGAAATATATCTAATACAGCACAGCTTTCAGGACCCCATGTTTACCATGCAAAATGTGTACATATCTCACGTAAAAAGTATTGCAAAAGGGTTACTGAATCAGAAATGAATCAAAATGTGAGAAAACATCACAACTTAAATTGAACCAACTTTGCAGGATCATCACAACATTGATGGTATTTCTTGCCACAGCTGTTTTACCGACTCATTTGGGCATGCCCTCAAGGAGATGCATGTATTGTCTACAAGAATCCCCAGGGACAAAAGGCAAATTAAGACACTGATGATGAACTTTCTTCATGTTAGGTTGATGTCTGATGGTAAGATAACTCAAACTGTTCAGGTGTCTGATAACATGTTGCTCTATGGCATTTGTGTGCATTATGTGTGCAACGCTACACTAATGGTGCATACAGATTTGATACAGACTGATTCAGGCTACTGGATCAGTCTATATGTCTCTTTCCTTAGATAGTTTAATCTCAACTGCGGCTACCATAATAACAATACAAGAAATGCCAATTATTTTCACTTGCGTAAGCACCGTGCTAGTGTTTTTCATAATTCTATCTTTTATACAGGTCCTGTTGTCTGGAATACATCTAACATTGTTAATGATATTCGAGAGAGCCAAACACTCAATTCTTTCACATGTTCACTCAAGATCTTTTTATTTGATTCAAATACATAAAAAGCCTAAGTGATTTGTGAAATTACTGTACGTTCTGTAAATGTGTTTTATGTGTGGGTGTGGGTGTGGGTGTGGGTGTGGGTGTGGGTGTGGGTGTGGGTGTGGGTGTGTGTGTATCTGTGTGGTATGTAGCATGTAAATGTTCATATTGCATTCTGTGGATCAATGCAATAAGGCCTTAATAGCCTTCATATTGGTCCATGGCAGTTTTTTTTAAAGGATGCATGGTTATGATTGAATTGTGTTTATTTGCAATTCAATGTATTTTAAAGTGTTAATATGTATTGCATATTGTATAATGTATGTTTTATTTTATCAAAAGTGCTGAATAAATTTGAATTGAATTGAATTGAAGGACAAGAACACAAGTGTTGCGCAATAAGAATTACTATTGAGGATACGAGTCATATCAGTTCACCCACTGCTTTCCCCCTCCTAACCCCATCTAGGGCTGGGCACACCATCAATGATATTTGACAAGAGGGAAACTGATTCACTATGGGCATATTGGCAGACTCAGTCATCCACAGGATATCTCCTCAGGTGACATTGATAGCCTTTCTATACAGGCTAATGTTAATCTTCAAATCAACAGAAGAAGAACAACAGCAACCTTAAATGTTCTTTGTAGGTTTCCATCGTGAGAGAGTATTAATAAATAACAGATAGAAAATAGTAATATACTAAGGAGAACTGGTGGTTGTATTGGTTTTTATAGATTTTGTTTTCATAGATAATTGAGAATACATGGGGAAAAGAAGGGGGAAAGAAAGATAACAATAATCGAATAATTTTGTGTAGGGCATAAGAGATAGGCATAATTGCACATCTCCATGAACTTAACAGAACAGAAAACATGAGGATTAACAATAGTGCACTCGGTTCATGGTTAAAAAGACATAATAAGAGATGAATTACATTCAAAACTTTGTTTTTGTCAGTTTAACCCAAGGTGACATGAAACAGCAACCTGTGAAAGCTCCACTGAAGACAGATGAATCAGTCTGCAAATACTTCTTGACACTTCTCTACACACAGACACTCTCCCTTTCTTGCAAAGACACAATAAACACATATGCTCTACTCAATGAACTATCAGAGGTGTAAAATGGTGGATCTAATGCCGCGATTGTGCAAGGCTGTCTAGGGTGTATTTTGTCTCGCGATTCCCTCAGATTCGTGCTTTGTGCTTTGTGCCGAGACCGTTTAGATCTAACGACTCGTCTAGAACGACCTGCGGTAGCCTCCGGAGGCACGCTAGATTTTGGGTAGATCTAAACGGGGTATAACATTTGGGTCTGGAACAATAGACTTCAGAACCTGAGCTGTTCATTCATAGGCTCTACAGGGGTCATTGACCTGATAAAGTATCTACTTAGGTTCACTGTCATGCTCTTACTACACCGTACACTTAAACATAGCTCCATGAGGACACATTAGAAAATTTCGCTTGACAAGAAAGCACACAGAATGGATAGAAAGCTCCATCAGGGTTCCCAGCATTTCAAGAAAACAAAATTCCCTGATTGTTCCCTGATGAAGTCTCAAAATTCCATAATGATTTTAACTCTCTTCCAGTTTCATATGCTTTCTATGTTGTTGCAGTGAACTATTCGTAGTATAAAACACTGTTTCAATCAAAATTCCCTGAGTTTTCCCTGATTTAAGGAATTTTTTATCATATTCCCTAACTTTTCTATGACTGGAAAAAAAAGTATATTAATTTCCCTTGTCTTCCCTGATATGCTGGGAACCCTGTTCATAGGTATCCACCGAGCCAAACCAAACAGACCATACTTCATGAGGTCTGCAGCACCAAGACTAGCCAGTACAGCAAAGGTTCACTGCGCTGCACTGCTGCAATGGGAAGGGGGGCAAGGTGAAGGTCATGATGTTGTGACCATCTCAAGACTTCAGGGGAAGAGAGGGGGGGGGGGGGGGGTGGGAGGGGTGCGACATGTGACTCAGGGGGGAAACCCCATGCTACAGGTCTCCTCCCTGTCCTTGGGAGTCCTGCAAGTCACAGTCCTTGCCTGGAGAGTGAATGAACACAGGTTTGGTAGGAAGGGCAGGTGTCCCTGCTGAAATATCATCAAGAATATGGCCCCTGGAATTTTAAGGGGAACAAAACTCTTCAAAATTATTTTATCAAAAACAGGGTGGAAAATCAACATTTACTTCAAAAACTGTTTGGAGTTTGTGATGATTGGTCCAGGATAACTTCCAAGGCAGCTAGTCTTGATCAAAGGTTTCCATATGAAGCCTCTTTTGAGATTCCACATAGACAAGGCATTAGCAATATTGTGTCTCGCCCACTTGCGAAAATAACCAGAAATATCGCGATCTCCGTTGCTACGCAAAAGAAAACTGAAACAAACAAATAAGCAACTTTAAACAGACAACATCAAAATCAGGTGCAAAATAGTGACTTTGAATAAATTTGCATAAATGTGCATGAGTAATGTTTGCCTAAATCTACATCAGTAATGCTCACACATGCTCACACAATTCTGTGCACAAGTTAGGAAGCCTTCACCAAAAGTCTTGCAAGTAAACTTTAATGTATGACCTCAAATGACCTTTGACCTTATCATGTGACCTCTTACAGCACAATAACATGCAGGTGCCCCCAGTGCATCCATCATCCAAGTTTGATTGCCATTGTAGCAACATGTGATGAGTTATGTGTGATAAGAGAGTCTTGCAAGTAAACTTTAACGTATGACCTCAAATGACCTTTGACCTTATCCTGTGACCTCCAACGGTACCATAACATGAAGGTACCCCCAGTGCATCTATGACCCAAGTTAGGTTGTAATCCAAGCAACCTATGTGAAGTTATTTGTCAAAAGAGAGTCTTGCAGGTAAACTTTAACGTATGACCTCAAATGACCTTTGACCTTATCCTGTGACCTCCAACAGCACCATAACATGTAGGTACCCTTAGTGCATCTATGACCCAAGTTAGGTTGTAATCCAAGCAACCCATGTGAAGTTATTTGTCAAAGAGTCTTGCAGGTAAACTTTAACATATGACCTCAATTGACCTTTGACCTTATCCTGTGACCTCCAACGCCACCATAACATGAAGGTACCCCCAGTGCATCTATGACCCAAGTTAGGTTGTAATCCAAGCAACCCATGTGAAGTTATTTGTCAAAAGAGAGTCTTGCAGGTAAACTTTAACGTATGACCTCAAATGACCTTTGACCTTATCCTGTGACCTCCAACGGTACCATAACATGAAGGTACCCCCAGTGCATCTATGACCCAAGTTAGGTTGTAATCCAAGCAACCCATGTGAAGTTATTTGTCAAAAGAGAGTCTTGCAGGTAAACTTTAACGTATGACCTCAAATGACCTTTGACCTTATCCTGTGACCTCCAACAGCACCATAACATGAAGGTACCCCCAGTGCATCTATGAACCAAGTTAGGTTGTAATCCATGCAACCTATGTGAAGTTATTTGTCAAAAGAGAGTCTTGCAGGTAAACTTTAACGTATGACCTCAAATGACCTTTGACCTTATCCTGTGACCTCCAACGCCACCATAACATGAAGGTGCCCCCAGTGCATCTATGACCCAAGTTAGGTTGTAATCCAAGCAACCCATGTGAAGTTATGGATCATAAGAGAGTCTTGCAGGTAAACTTTAACATTTGTGACGGACGACGGACGGACGACGGACGACGGACGGACGACGGACGACGGACGGACGACGGACGGACGACGGACGGACGACGGACGGACGACGGACGGACGCCATTTGGATCCCTTAGTCTCGCCTTCACCTCCGGTGGGCGAGACAATAAAAAGAGATATTGATAATTAGATATAAATAGAGAGAGGGAGAAAGACACATCTAGACAGATAGAAAGCTTGATATATTTTTCATACAGATAGATGTGTAGATAAATTACAAGCCAGATGGATAGATGGATAAGGATACACCAAGTACACTTGTTTCTAAATGTTTGCACTTGAATTTTCTTCTTCATTGTCTGGTGATCTTCAAAATTCTTCGTAAAACTGCTTCTCTGATTATATGCTTCCAAACAAAGCAACCAGCAACGATTCTACTTGAATGACTCATTTACAGCGCAATCTATCTCACTTTTGTTTGGTTGTTCAGTGAGTGAACTGCTAGATCCTCTGAATCACACTGATGTCTGCAAATGCACAAAAACATCTGGGTCAAGTCAGGCAATTGCCTCGGATTTATGGAACAAAACAGGGTGTCGCAGCTGCAAGGAATTGCTTGCAGATACCCGATAGCTGTATCTTTGTGGGTCTACCCCCCCCCCCCCTGCCCCGAAAACAAAATGCATACTATAAGACAGTTTAGCCAAACTCAATAACAAGGACATAATAAAACTGAACAGCTTAAGATTAACCAAATTCTGAGTCATAGATTATGTTTATAAATGCATCACAGATCTTTTGGAGAAAGGTTGGATTTAAATCATGCAAATATCTATCTAGATGTACATGTAGGCATGGGGATGGCTAGATACACATATAGATACAGTGTAGATACATGTACACATAAAACAGGTGTAATCTTAATGAGGTTTTTCAACTTTGTCAGTTTTTTTTTTGTGTGTGTGTGGGGGGGAGGGGGGGGGGGCGGTTTGGGGTTCAATTTGTTTGTTAGCATTAACTGACTTGATGACAGTTTGAAAGGCTTTTATCTAAATTTGTTTTCCCAGTATAAGGGGCACACATACAGTCACACAACCCCTTTTTTTGTGTGCATAGGTAGAAGCTGGAGTCATCAGCAAGAATCTGTCAGGGGGAATAAGATATTGGCATCGGTGAGAATCCAAGACCTTGATCTTCAGGAAGTGAGAGGAACAGTAATTGAGTACAGGCTCCAAGCCCATGAAGGTAGACCGCAAGCCAACAATCAGAGACCGTCTACCTCTCACAGATCTATACAGGTGGCTGTTTAAAGGGACCCTGTCATCAAAATATATGTTGACTTCTGTTGATGTAACTTCATATGTATATAACAAAATCTCTAACTGTTCAATTCAAATATGTGTGCTATATTTAAAAATAATTTTTCTTTATTTCTTGTCAGCACTGATAAGCCCCGCCTCCAAAATATCCTCCAACTCAAGATTCCCCCTGTGACATCATCAAAGGTAGAAATTAGCAGGATGAGGAAGGTGAGCAGGTGGAGGTAGTCATTGCAATGTATAGTTTGTGCATAAATTCTGCTTATTATCCTGCTAATTTCTTCCTTTGATGATGTCACAGGGGGAATCTTCATTTGGAGGATATTTTGGAGGTGGGGCTTATCAGTACTGAGAAAAAATAAAGAAAAATTATTTTAAAATATAGGACACATATTTTCATTGAACAGTTAGTGATTTTGTTATGTACATGCTATGTTGCATCAACATAAGTCGACATACATTTTGATGACAGGGGATCTTTAAAGGGACGAGAGACCCTGGGCACATATTACCACATTCTGCAACATAGAGCATGAACCCGAGGAACAATATGTACACTACAGCTCAAAGAAATTGGCATAGGGAAAGGGAAAAGGAAGGAGCCGCAGTTTTAAACCGCGGTATATTTTGTCCAGTTCGGCATGAAACGCGATGGCTTAGCCTAAAGCACATCATGTTTGTAACTTTCTTATCCTATGACTGATTTTCGGCAAACCTTCACTAATGTTTCTTTCATATTTCTGCTTTTATTGAAACTAACTCATTTTCAGGGTGAACTATCCCTTTAATTTCCAATCATTTTATCTAAACACAGCTACCAGTTCCAAAGGAATAGATGAGCCTCTAAGCATCTTAATAAACAATACACGGGACTGTGTTTCTTTTCCTTTTTTCGTCCTGCCCTTTTAACCTTTGCCGAGCCGGAGGTGGGTCATTCAAGTTCGTAGACATTACGTGTTGCTGACTTGAAACCTCGTTTAAAATATTTCAAGTGAGATTTCAGACAATTCCAAGAAGACCTAATTCAGCACAGCCTCCAGGCACATTAAAGTCAATGGAAACCCAGTAAGCATTTCACATGTAGATCTACACTATCCTACCCCGATTAAAGGGATAGTTTACCCTGAAGATAAGTTGGTTTCAATAAAAGCATCTCGCAATTGACGTCACAAAAATCACAACTTTAGAAGAACGTAACTTTCTTATCCTTTGACGGATTTTCATCAAACCTTCACTAATTTTTTTTTCCCATATGTCTCCTTTTATTGAAACCAACTTAATTTCAGGGTGAACTATCCCTTTAAAGGAGCAAGTAATATCTCACAGAAAGATGAATAGTTCTATTCTTGATATTGCCTGTATGTAGGAAATACTGAGTGCAATCTAAAACCATCAATAACATAAAAACAAGTGGTCTATCACTTGCATCTTTTCAGAAAAAAATGTCTGTACAGCTCATGCTGTTCATTCCATTTTCTTTCTATCTTCTGGGGCAATACAGTTTTGATGGTAAAGGCATTTCCTGTATATTAGGGTGATTACTAACCTTGTGAAGGGCATTTCAACCTTGATAATAAGTTATATTTAATCAAATTAGCTATACCAGACAGACAAATTGGCAAGGTTTGAGAAAAATCAACATACAAGTTGTATATTACATTTTTTTTTCTGGTTGAAAATCATAGTTACTGTCCCAGAACCCTGGCTGTTAACCTTCATAGACTACTCCCATTGGTCCACAATGACGTACATTATATACAGAGCATGCTTTATGATAAAGGGCGAGTGACTACAGATTTCCAGATACAGAAAACTCCTTTAAAATACATGTATATCTGCAAATTTTCTCAAACATTTTCCAGTCTGTTTCTGTGAATTGCCTAATTTATGTTAATTAAACTCATCATCAAATTTACATTTGCCTTTAAAGGAAGATTCAATTCTCTCTTAAAGATTAGCATCAACAGTACGGAGACTGACAAGTGTTTCTCAATATGAACACATTGAACTTCAGGTCAATATCAGGCCGATATCTAGGGCATGCCGCTGATTTCATGAATAGACTTAAAGATGCTGTATCTCTTTTGCAGACTTGACCTAATTCTGTTATGTACCGGTATTGCATGATCCTCCAGACATTATGGTCCACTACATGAAATGTGAAAGTTAACCCATTTACTACGGGAACCGGCCTATGCTTGGTTTAAGCACTTTTTCATTACATTTGAATGTTTTTGACGAGTGCAATAAGGAGTTAAGCTAAAGATCTTATTTGTTGAATTTCTCTTGAGAAAAGTTCTTGAAGAAGGATTTTTTACTAAACATTGTATATCCGTCTCTGAAGGAAGTCTTTATACCACAGTATACATTGCATGGACTATATCGGCATGTTTTAAAGGGACACGTCACTGAGCTTTTGTGGCGCATTATCGTTTATAGAGGACGCTGCAATCGACGACGTTAGACGTGGAACGTGGCCCAGCTCGGTTAACATTCGGGAATCTCCGTATAACTTCGGCAAACAAGCACGCAACTGCAGTGATACGGGTGACTTCACATGTGATATGTGTTCATTTTGTGTACATGCACCAAAGCGTGTCAAAGACTCTTGCTAGTAGCACACACGCACGAGATCGATGCTAACACAGTTTTGCAGATCTAGAGGGTGGGGCAGTGCATTTACGCCGGCACTGGGGTGGGGCTGATAAGACCGCCGCCGAACTCCGTTGATTGCAGCGCCCTCTTCAAACGATATCGCGCCTCAAAAGCTCAGTGACGTGTCCCTTTAAGTAACAATGCAAAATATCCAGTGGACACACAATGGCAGTGCTCGTAAGCAACCAGTTAGGATTGATATTCACCCTTTGTTTATCAACAGTGTGCACACACACACAGTTCATAGGTACAGTGGCTGGGTATGCCAAAATAATCTCGTTTCTGACTTTGAGCGCTGGTCTAAAATTTCATAGTTTACAGGTTTAACAGTTGACACAAAATTAAAATGTCTGAAATACATATCAGAGCTTTCCCTGAGCTATTTGTGAAGGTGACCATTATGGCTGCTTGAGCATGAGATCCAGATGGCCAAATGGATTTACAGGTGGCCCAGCCTGTCTAGACTGTGAGCGATGAGTGAATTTGAAATGTCCAGGTATGTCCAGGTAAAAAAAGCCTGTCTAGACTGTGAGCAATGAGTGAATTTGAAATGTCCAGCCGGGCCACGATTTGAGACTTTTTGAGACTTTCAGGTGGCCATGGGCCCGCGGGCTACCATTAAGTGAGAGCCCTGCATATTACTTTCAAGAGTGCCTCTCTCAGGTTTAGCTTGTTTTGCAAATACAAACTGAGGTTGGGGTTGACAATAATATCTCCCATTTCTATACATGATCATACCCAAACATGAAGCTCACAAGAAATGTCAGGATTATTAATCTGCTTAAAGCACTGAAATTGTGATGTTCAAAATTTAGATATTAGTATAATAAAAGTCAGCAGATAAAAGACTTTATGTAGCAAGCCCTACCCCAAATCAAATTAAAAAGTAATGGTCAATATAAATTCATTAAACTTTATTCTGAAAGATGTTTTTATACATTGCTTTCTTCTATTGAATGTTGTATTCACACACACCCGCCGAAGCGACACAACACCTTTAAGTTGCGTTCACACAGGTGCAAATACAGCAGTGTCATGTAATGGTACATTCACATAAAAGTGGTAAGCCACAACCTCTTGTACTGTATTGTAATGGGCTTTTCACCTGTTGTCGTCCCTCCAGCTGAGCACTCAGCCATGTTGTATATAGGTTTTAAACAATTGTAACGTACCGTTTATAGTAACTGCCATAGCAATGGCCAATGAGCACTCATTATTGCACCTGTTGCCCCGGTAGCTACCATTAAATGGTAAGTTACAATAATTGCAAACCAATATGCAACATGGCACTGGATTGTCATGGCAATGAGACCTTGCTACCTACAGCAACTCTCCTGCTCTGCCACAGTGGACAGACACTGGCATCACACTGCATGTGGCTAACACTAGCAGCAGGGGCAAACCACTTCCTTGGATTAATGAATGTACCTTGAGTCATTGAAATTCATTATGCTGCTGAGAGCAGTCATCTTCTTAAACATTCATGTAGCACAGCACATAGACAATGGCCTGCACAAGTTGTGACTAGTATGTTTGATCAAACTATCCCCTTCACCCATTGCTCATAGTTAGATTTCCGGGGCTCATTAACCCTGGTCCACTTAGGATGTAAAAATTTGCCATAGAACTGTGGTAATCAAAGGGCCGTGGCCTAGTAGTGTCCTATAAGGTATTTGAAGTTTATTCCTAGTTGGTAGTCTATCATCCTTAGAGTAGATTGTATGGGAATGGTGCTCCTTAGAATCTAAGAAAACAAGCCAACCCACAGAAAAAGCCATTGAACATATACAGATGCAGACTCAGTACAGAATGCATTTATCCGGGTCTAGGTAGGATGTCAAACTTTGCCATGAAACTGCAGTAACCAAAGGGATGTGGCCTAATTGCACCCTATAAGGAATTTGAAGTTCAATCATAGCCTGTCTTCTATCATCCATACAGCAGATTACACAGGAGTCACACCGCTCAGTATCTGAGTGGTGTAAAGCCAGGCTGCAAATATGCTGGCTCAGTAAAGTGAAACAACGTGCTAGGCTTGGTAATGTTTCATGAATATAGCCCCTGAGATACTAAAATGACCCAAATCTGGGAAATGCCCCATCATATCTACAGCGTGTGCTACACATTGTATACACACACCACATGAGGAAATTGCTCTCACGTAACGCTCATGTTCCCGTCTGGTCCGTGGGACTCGTTCTAATCATTCAGAGATGGGGCAGATTAACCAATCAAGAGTCAACAACCACAAACAAGGTAATCCAATGACTCTGAACATGGTTTAAGGCCAATTTATCGCAAGTTTAGCCAGTCAGAGGATAAGACTCATGGTCAGTGTTGGTTAATGGCAGGTCAGTCCTCACAACTTCCTGTCCAGTAGCAAAGGTCTGGACTTGAGTTAATAACAAAAGGTCATTTGGACTCTGGTCAGAAACTATTACTGTCCATACCACGTGGCCATACCATAACCAACGTGTGTGGCAATCTATGTTCATTTCTTTCATTCACTGTGCTTTCAGTCACAGCTCCTTAAGGTGTATAATACATGCTTTCCATCAGTTAGCTGTCTACCACTGCTCAGACATGACTCGGGGTGCCTATGAAGATAAAGTCACTGACACCTTCAATATGACAAAGTTCTACAACTACCACGTGACGAGTAATAAACATCTGATAGCCATCGCCACATTTGTGTTTCTTGATTCCTTCAATAGTCCATCGACTGTCAATAAGATTTGATTTTAAATCACGATATAAGTGGTACCAAACAGGGAAAAAATACACGGGGCCCGGGGCGATTTCACCCCGGACATGCTTAAAAGAGCTCTGGAAAATGCTGAAAGAAGCCCCCAAATTCCCATAGATGCAATGTAAAATTGTAGCCAAATCAGCCAATGTGCTAAAAAAGTAGCCCACGAAAATTTTGAATTAGTTTTTTCCCTCGTACCAAACCTAATATTGGGTGCACAAATGGCCCCATAGTGCATAGACCAAATTTGTAACAATGATAGCCATCATCCCATTTGTGTTTCTCGATTCCTTCAATTGTCCATCAACTGTCAATAAGAAATCACACATACACGTCACTAACACCAACAGGCCGTGTCCCATGTCCATGTTGCAGCTAGCCTATTGGGATTACACATGGAACGATCCACAGCTGTCATCAACCATCGTTTCTTCTCTGACTATTCATGGTCACTCATCATCTCCAGTAGGATACACTTGCACTGATTTCTCAGCAAGAATTTCAAAGCTGCTCAGCCGTATCAATTTGTACTGTGCCATTACATTTCTGCCCTGTTACCAAAGCGTTAGGTAACGATTGTACTTACGATGCACTACACTGTTTTTGTCATGCAGGGCCCTTGGGAAGAATAGTGTCCTAATTACTGACATGGCTAAGCTCGGTAAATAAAACTGAATAACTAAATAATGGCTGCATATTCATACCGCTATCATCCATGGTTTACAAAATAAAAATAACTTACGGAGCTTTAATGTTCCACCATCTGTCAACACTCAACACTAACCCTGACATTAACACTAGGAAATGCATGCATAAACCATGCATGCTGTACTGGAGGTGGGCATCACTTTAAAAACATTACATGTCGCTGCATGGTGCATTCTGGGCAGAATGGAGAATTGAAAATGTCTCTCCCTTCCCTCTGCAGCAGCTGAATTGTCTGAATCTTAAACCTAAGATACAAAAAGATCCTGAAAACTGCATCTATACTTTTTTATGCTACCCAAGTTTATGGACAGATTTTGTTTTTATATTGCGATCTTAAATTGAATTAAATGGTGCCAAACCCAATATCGGGTGCAACATCTCTCCCCTAGTGTACAGTATACACTGAGTTTGAAAAAATCATAGAGACACTGCAAGGCTAAAGGATTTTATAAGTTTGCCTTGACATGGTCGCCCTAGGCTAAGTTTTGACCCACACATGCACTTTCCCCAACAAGTATCCACTGCATTGCGCTTGCCAAGGGTACAATTGAAAAGGGATATTACATTTGGCACTCTACTTATCTCTCCACTCCTCCTGAGCACTAGCTAGTCTGCGGAGCAAATCTGTCTTGGATATCGCACCAATCTCCCCTGGAATATCGCACCATTCTCCCCTGAAATATCGCACTGATATCACCAGGCCCACATCACATTGTGCGGAGTTAGAAACACACACCTGGGCCCTGTTGCATAAACCTTACCATTGATGGTAACTTTGCTACCAATGGCAACTTCTACAAAAACCTTGAATTTGATTGGCTGTTGAGTGATGTTACCAGGGTAGTTACCATTGATGACAGAGTTACCATAAATGGTAAATTTTACGCAATGGGGCCCTGAACATGTTGTGCTAATAAATCGTGATATATCACTGTACTGAAAACTCCTTCCCCTCCCGGGCCACAGTGCTGGGGGTGGCACTCTCAAAGAAACTGAAGTCATAAACTGTTTTGGCTAAGTCAGTTGGTATACTGAAACCTGCCTCAAGTCAAAAACTGTACCAACAGGCCAATCACTGTTATGATTCATAGGGGACTTAAGTCAAATCTTCAGTTTGATATCAGAATACTACCACTGCTCTGCATCATTTGTGTGTATTCCTTCAGCCAAGATGCAACAGTGACAACAAACAAAGTCAAGAACATAGGTGCTCCATGTAACACAACACTTTTTGGGGTGTGGAGATTTTTATCACAAGTGTAGGACAAGTAGGACAAGTAGGACAAGTGTTTCATTATCTTGCATTTTGGACACTTTGACTTATAAAACATTTTAAAAACTTATAACGAGCACAAACATGTATTGACCTATATAAGGAAAAAGAGGAGTTATTTCCAGCTGTGAGATCTAGGAGTATGTCTGAAAGGGATGGCTTTCCTGAGGTACATACTGACATGACAGTCTTTCCTGAGGTACATACCGACATGACGGTGTTGTAGGCGTGCCTCTGTTTCTTCATCCTCTCCTCTATTCTTGTGATGTCATCCTCCAGTAAAGACATCTGTGATGACAGTTGGTTGATTTGCTGTGAGTGGAAGGAAATGAGATTAATTAATCTATACATGTATAATCTACATTATCTGTTATCATCTATCATCATGAATATCTGTTATCAGAATCAATGTTAAGCTCTTTTTACTGAACCTGCATATTTACAGGCTGGCTTTACTCCACTCAGATACTGAGCAGGGCGACTCCCGCATAATGTTCTGTACGGACAATAGACAACTGGCAATGAATAAACTTCAAATGCCTTATAGGGCCCAATAAAGCCACGCCTCTTTGGTATTTGCCGTTCCCTGGCAAATTTTGACATCCTATCTTCACCAGGGTCATCTTGCATATCTGTTTTCAACTACCGAAACTTACTTTTGATAGTAACTACCATGGCAACAGCAGTCACGCCCATTGGCCGCTACCTATGGTAGTTACCATTAATGGTAAGTTGCATCAATTGAAAGTAGATATGCAACAGGGTCCAGGGTTCACAATGCCCCGAAATCTGACCATGATCAATGGGTGAAGTTTAGAAACAGCTGTGCATACAGTAAATGTAGCATTAATGATAGGCTTACCTCCTGCTTTTTCCTTCTTGCTTCGTCAAGGAACTCCTTCAAGATTTGGATCTGTGCGACTTGATTTTCCTGAAAAAGAACAGACAAAAGATAAATTTGATATCTATGCATTGCTGCATTTGATTTTTGTTCCCACCTTAAGAATTCTCCATTCAAGCATTCTCAAAAAGGAGCAAATGTTTGTGTTTAGTTGGGACAGGCTACTTGGAATGATAATGATAGCACAATGACATGTACTATCAGCAGACATGTATTCTCCAGGAGCTATGAGGTATACTCAGCAGCAGTAGCTCCAACCGCTTGTCAGCTGTAGCATGCTGCCATTTAAAAATCAACATTTTGAAGAGAAAAATAGCATCATTTAACTTTACCATTTTCATCATTCTAAGTACAAGAAAACTGTGCTGGTTGGCAGCTCCATTTAGCATTTTTTAATCTTCAGCCCTAGCAACTGACCAAACAATGACACAATGCATAGCGACCATAGATGCACTGTCCATTTGAATGTTGTACTGACCCAAGATTCATCACATTCTTAAAAATGTCTGTGCTGCTTCATTCTTTCATTGTGTTTCTTATGAAAACACAAACATGAAGGCACTTGTGTTTAGTGTTCATGAATGAATGGTCCCATGCATATTTGTTTGTGTCTTGGCAGCTTTTGTTTTCATTACACTAAATTCATGACTAAAGGGAGTGATATCCATTTGAAATTTTAAAAAAGGAAGTGATGTCACTCCACCCATATCCATTGGAGCAGTATCCCTTCTTACCATCTCCAGCTTCATTGTCATGAATAATGCGAGATGCTTCTGGCATATTAATCATTTAATACAAATAATTCATTTCTATTTATTTTTATATATATATAAATATTTTTTTATTTGTCTATTTGTTTATTTATTCATTCATTTATTTATTATTATTATTATGTTTTTATTTTTATTTCATTTTTTTTTTGGGGGGGGAAGGAGGGGTCTTGATTTGTCAATAACTAGAATTCAACTATTCAACTATTCAAAAGAATATAACTGAAATGTCATGAAACTGAATTTAATTTAATTGAATTGAATTGAAAATTTAAATATTATTTTGTTTTCAATTTCAGCTTGATTCAAGTTTCAGTTCAAATGTGTTTTTTGTACACATACAATAAGAAAAATTAGGGAAAATAAGAGAAATATACAGGGTGGTACATGTAGCTGTGCTTTGTAACCCGTCTCTATCTGAGCAGCATCTCTCCTTACCATCTCTAGCTTCCTCTTCTTGCTGATGAGCACCTCCAGCATGAGGTTGACTTCTGCCAGGTCCCATTTCTCCTGGTCCTGGATGAACTCCTGCACGTCAGGGGTTGGCCCACTCGTCTGGAAGACACAGACACACACAGCTTATGTCAGGTATACCACAAACCTCATCCCCCTAACACCTATCCTGATACTTTGCATGTTTTTTAGGGAGAATATTGATATGTTTAATCCTCCTAAATTGCCAAATCTGATTGGTTTATTAAATGAAATGACAATTAAGATCTTTAATATCTCATTTAAACAAAAGGATAAATATATAAAATGTGCTAAGAGGATGACGAAAATTAGGATTTCATGATTGTATGTGTAATTCTAGGCTGGAAATGACCTCCTCACACATTGTGAAATACATGTAGATCTCCTGTGAACAATTATTTGCTCATAGCGTGTACATGTCGGGTATAATGTTAAACATGGTATAAGGTGTATATGTCAAGATATCAGACTTGGAAATTATTCCCAGCAAATACATGATGCCCACCCCCCCCTCCCCCCCCCCCCATCTGCGTCAACATATTTGCTATAACATTCCAATATACCTGCGGGGCGAGTTTTAACCGCTTCTCTTCCACTCTCTGTCTGTACTTCAGGATCAACTCGTTCACTGTAAAAAAAAGAAAGAAGAAAGAAAAGAGGGAAAGAATTGTCATCTTAATTCATAGTGATGCACACAGACAAAGAAGTGTAGACTCAACAGATTACTAAACATTCCATTGCGTCTTAAAAGCTAGATTAGATGCATACATTTACCTGCAGATCAATTATACATGTATTCGCGGTATAAAATGGAATTCTTTCTACATAACTGACAGCTTCTGGTGGATACATTTGTAGTTCTCTTAAATGAGATGTGTACCAAACAAGTACACAAATGTTATTGAAATGAAATGAAATAAGATGAAATAACCTGCAATATTAGGAAGACGAAAAACGAAAAATGAACCATCAAAGTACCGTATTGTCATTAATGTTGTATTTTCCAAGAAATTTCACTTTTAGCATCTATAGCGATTATTTCAAATGCTATCTAATCACAGATCAGTTCTCAGCTTAAATTCATAAATATGCCTTACTATTTTTGTTCTTGTAACATAATGTAAAGAAAGTCTGTACACATGTACATGTACCATTCTTTTAAACATGAATTGGAGACTTTGTAATTCAATGTATTGTAACAAGTATCACACACAAAATGAACTTACAGGCAAAATTTGGAAATATCTGGTCAGTCTTCTCAATGACAAAGTAGCACTTGGGACATTTATTACTGGTCTCCAGACTCCGCAGAATGCACCTCCAGCTACAGGAACAACAAGAAAGGGAGGGGGACAGAGACGGGGAGAAGGAGAGATGGGAAGAAAGAAATAGACATACAGAGAGATAGAGAGAGAGGAATAGAGAGAGAGAGGGACAGAGAGAGAGGGATAGAGAGAGAGGAATAGGGAGAGAGAGAGATAGAGAGAGAGATAGAAAGAGAGATAGAGAGAGAGATGGGGAGAAAGAAATAGAGGGATAGAGAGAGAGGGATATATATATATAGAGAGAGAGAGAGAGAGAGAGAGAGAGAGAGAGAGAGAAAGAAAGAAATCGAGAGAGGAATAGAGAGGTAAATAGAGGTAGAGACAGAAAGAGAAATGTATAGAAGGGGAAAGAGGGGAAAGGAAGGGGAGGGAGAGGGGAAAGGGATAAGGAAAGGGGAAGGGAGAGGAAATGATAAAGAGAGAACAAGAGAAAAAAATTAATATGACTTATCCAAATCAATGTACATGTACATATACATGTACTACACATACTAATATACAACACCAATCAAACATGAGAATAAAAGAAGGCAACTGGTCTTTAGATAGTATGACAGTTATACATGTTATCCCCAACCTTCAACTACTACTACAGTGTACAACAACTTTTACTATTTTCTAAGAGATAATGTAAGCGTACTGTTACACGGTTGCAATTCTAGATATAATTGAGTACCTGTGTGAACAGTTCAATACTAAATAAACTGACCTTCATTGAACCACTTCTGGAATATTCACAAGACATACATTACTTTCATGTAGTGTAGATGGTCAACTGTTATCTTTATGTAGAAACACTTAATCAGCCTAAAGGGAAAGAGGTGAATTAATCAGGTCATGTAGCATACTGTACATTTGGTCACAGCTTTTTAAACATGCAGTGTCCAAGCATTTACTGCATTTATATTGTTTAATTGGTCAGTGGATATTACAGAGCTCTCATAAATGTTTATTATACCATCTGTGTACTCATCTCATTGCACGGCTTCAGGAAAACCTTCTGTACATGTCTCTCCCTACATTAAAGGGATAGTTCACTATGAAGATAAGTTTATACAATAAAAGCAGAAACATGAAAGAAACATAATAGTGAAGGTTTGATGAAAATTTGTCAAACGATAAGAAAGTTATGATCTGTTTAAATTTGATTTTGAGATGTCACATGCAAGGTATTCTCTCATATGTTGTGTACAGAATAATGCCTTAAATTGCTCTTTTCCTGTTTTTGACAATGGAATGATTTTTTTTTTCATACAGGTATGTGTGTAATAACATATTTCTAATGATGTATCAAATGCACAGGTTAAAGGATGCATACTTTTTGGAAAAAATGCACATTTTCTAAAAGATTGTACACAACACATGGGACAGCACCTCGCATGGGACATCAAAAAATTAAAACATTGAAAGATCATAACTTTCTTATTCTTTTTTCCATTTAACCATCAATTATATGTTTCTTTTATGTGTCTGCTTTTAGTGAACTATCCCTTTAAAGCAGTTTGTACTATGGTTCAATGAACTGTCAAACCCTCATTTGGTACTGTATGTTATTCTGAATAGCATCTTGCTCTGAATCATAACCTAATACCCTTTTTACATTGGATTTTCGTAGCCCCGTACTATCCTTAGCCCCAAACTATTTTTTGAAGCTTTTTACACTGACATTTCTTAGCCCCATACTAGTTCTTAAACCCAGCTAAGAAAATCCATGATGTTCCCACGGGAAATCGTTAGCCCCAGACTTTCTCAACAGCTTATGAATATTTATGAGTGGCTAAGCCCCCCCCCCCCCCCCCCCCCCCATCCCTCCTTAGCCCCACCTACAGTACGGGGCTAAGGAAATTTTTGCAAGTGTAAAAAGCATTAAAGAGTACCAAATTCATTCACACTGTAAGGTAAGTACCTCTAGGTCATCAATTTTAATGGGGCATAAGTTTGGTTTTACACACGCTTCTTTAAATATGCAAGACTCAATGGCCAATTACTAGAGTTGACATTTAAATTACTGTGACCTTGGCCTTAACAGGTTGCATACAGTGTACAATGCCAATATGGGTCTAGTCTGGTTGCAATCGGGAGCTGAAATATTTCTGTAGGAGCAATTTTGAAAGAAAAAAAGAAAGACCAATCTGGTTGACCAAAATGCGTCCAACTCCTGGAGTATTCACCCAAGGGAGCTCAAGCAGCACAAAAATAGCTGTTGGCCGTCAATTAGCCGGGATTAAACATGTGGACAAAATGCTGCATCTGTAAGCAAAGATATTAGTATCTATTCTTGGTTGCACTCACTGCATGCTAATCCTTGGGAACAGCTTATCCCTATTTAACTGGCCTTACGGATGGATAATAAGGCCAGTGGTGTGACCCAGGGTGAGGACAGGCACATTGTTGTTGTAGAACATGAGTTATTTGTTACTCACATACTCCAGAATGAAGAACGTGACACAAGAAGGAAATTTAACAGTTGAGCGCTTTGCAGTGAACACATCAATAGCTCTTTTTTTTTGTCATTCATTAATAGCTATTTTTTTTGTTATTCATTAAAAGGATGGAGCATGCTATCCTTACTACTGAATGCACATGTACAATGTATTCCTATAATTTATTTAAAAAAAAAACATCAATGTCTATCCATAATAGTCATGCTATCCCTGGCATACAACACACATACAAATATTTCTACAAACAAACCTTTACACTTTTTTTTACAATCAATCAAAGACCCAGTACATTCCCCAGTTTGGGTATCAAACACAAACACTAGATCACGGAATTCCTAATGCTTCATAATAAAAGGCCTTGTTCAATCAATGGTTTACCCAGAAAGGGAGAAAAGAAATAACTTCCATAAATACTGCACACAAGAAATACCATTTTATAACCGATGATATTGAGGGGTTTTCCAAGAAATATTGATTTCAGCAGTTCCTCACATCTTTCCCCTATAAACCCACTCCATTTATCACAATAGCAGATGGCCTATAGAAAATATACTCTATTGAAGGGATGTAACTGTAAATGCAAGTACATACAAATGACTCATTACATTGTATGTATTTTGAGTTTTTCAAGTGATATAGAATGTATTATATTCCACATACTAAGAATGTTGCTATATGATTGGTCAAGAGTTGATCACGTGATGAGGCGTAGTTTTTCCTATCAGATCACCTGAGAATAAAAGTTCGTTACACTCTAGGTGATAGTACTTTTTGGTTTCGCTGATCTCTTCACTCCTCACAGTCCTAATGCGTGATTAATATTTTGAGTACGCGCGAAATAAAAGTGCGTTACACTCGGACTATCACTTGACATCTAACGCGTCCTAACGCGCGTCCTAATGCGCGTCCTAATGCGCGTCCTAATGCGCATCCTAACGCGTGTTCCCCATAGCAGCGGCCTGGGCTTATGGAGATTAGTAAACATTACCTTTCTACGTCAAATTGTCATTTTAGGTATAGATAGTTGGTTTCAGATGTGGAATATAAAGCAAATAATCAACTTTTGGTTTCAGGCAATGAGACGAGCTATCACTTCCTCGGCGATCTGAATGTATACGCTATCTTTCCTCAACTGCGCTTCGGAAAGATAGCTACATCCAGATCGCCTCGGAAGTGATAGTTCGTCCCATCACCCTCACCAACGCTGATTATTTGCTTACAATCTTTTGTATACAGTGTATATCACTCATTTTTATTTTTATAATTTCTTATAAACTTAATGAAAGATAACAAGAGATTGATTGCAATGTAGGACTTACATGTAAATCATCATTCTTGTGCTTAAGGGCAATGTTGATAATGTGCTAATAATGAAAAATGTAACCATCTGGCTCAATAACAAATTCATGGATCTGGGTGGACACGATGCACGACTGGCGACCCTTTCTTGTGCCAAATCGGATACTCAATGATTTTGATGATAAGTTACAGTTGAAATCTGATCTTAATTGATTAAAATTCAAGTGTCTGAATACAAAGTTTATGATTTTTCAAATTGGATTAGGATTGTCAGAAATAATAAACTCCCTCTATGTTAAAACGTTAATTTCAAATGGATCTTTAATTTGATAATACCGGTGACTGTTTTGCTCAGGTGTTTTAACAGACTAATATAAATGTATGCAAATAATCATGTGATGATCAAAAACTAATCTGGAAAAAAAAACCAAATACTGTCTAAAAATGTGTAAATGAAAAACACACTGCTAGGGTACAACACACTTTCTTTCCCTTTATACAATTCTTAATCAACTTCCCCTCCTCCCTACCTTGCTATTGTACATGAATGATAAGAACAAAACTAAGTCTGCACAGAGAACAAGAAACTGGCTACATTTAGGGTGAATGCATATAGTGAATTTGGTCAAGGACTTCTGTGGTTCACTTCCAAGAGTCAACTTACCAAAAACTACAATTCTTAATCAATTACCCCTGCTCTCTGCCTGGCTATTGTACATGAATGACAAGAAAGAAACTTATTTTGTACAGAAAACAACATACCTACACCACTCTCTCATTACCATTGGCAGGAAAATGTGAAGTAAGCCAATGGAGATTTCAAGGCCTCATAATAAACGAGATAAGGGCAAATAAATCTAGTGAACTTGGTCAAGGACTTGCGAGCTTCACTTTCGGGCGTCAACTTACCAAAAACTGTGTCCGCATGTTGTCATGTGAGCTTCTTCAATCACCTCAAAGCAAATGGGGCTGAAAAGACATAATGAGAAGTTTGTATTAATATCAGGAATGGATTTCACAAACTGAAACAGGTACATGAAGGGGGGAAATGAGATTGTGTATGTTCAATACTTTTCATACACACATGTACATTACATGTACAATGAAGCCAAACTAAAATTCTCAAAATATATAGCTCATACAAAAATATGGCATGAACTTGTATGGTCTTCTTTTGATCAGGAACAGACAAATTCAAGTTGGGCTCCACTGAAACCATTTAAATCATATTTTGTGCAGTTTATCCTCTGGATGAGGAAAGTGTATGAAAATCTACCATACAAGTAGAAACTAAAATAAATTGCAAGGGCTAGTTTTCAGCCAAACACCACAAAAAGAACTTGAACAGCTATGCATGGGTGCTTTTGTAATGTTTGGGGGCTACCCCACCACCTTCCCCGAGCCTATGCATTTCACTGCATATTTATTATTACCTTCATATGTCCAGAAGCTACACACCTTGCAACTGGCTAGAAGTAAAATATGATAAAAATTTCCATTTTTGTTTACAACTTTAGAGCAAGGTAGGTTTTTAGAAGCGGATCCATAAAGAGAAAATACAGCTCAAAGGAATTGGCATACACCTGTAAGGAAATGGAAAGGGAAGAAAGGGAAGGAGCCGCTGTTTTAAACCGCGGTATATTTTGTCCAGTTCAGCATGAAAATGTACATGTAATGTGCAATATAGAAATCTACACTTCTCTTTAGTTACTTTCTTGTGCTCAAAATATGATAAATATTGGATTCAATATATTCCATACATGCAATAGGAAAACTTAAACAATTTAAGTATTTTACTTCTTACATGTACAATAAAATATCAAAAATAAAGAATTGAAAAGTGACCAAATTAGTAAAGAATTGTAGCAGCATTCGCAAAATGGCAAATTCAATAATTCATATATGTCAAAAATGTGCACGTGACTTGAAACAATTTCAAATACTTTTGAGCTACCCTGGGGTTTAGGCATTCCATGCCACGTAGGACGTGCACCATGACGTTCACATCCATCACCCAAATGGAGTGACTCGTGCTGCACAACCATTGGCGACAAAAAAAAAAACATCAATATCTACCCGTCTCCAGTCAGACCGGGAATTGCAATTTGGCAATGGCCTTCCCCTCTTAACTCAGCGAGAGAGGTGCTGGTCATAGCACACGTTCTCACTGCCACAAACACATTGCACAATCATTTATCCTCAGACGTATGAAGTGCACAACATTAGTGTACATGTAAGTTCGCTATTTTGGCATTCTCTTCTGGGATGTAAGCCAAACACTATCACATTTATAGCCCAATGGAAGTTGAAGTGGCCACGAAGCACACAACATCAGTGTACATGTAAGTACTGTACACTCTTTTGGCATTCTGTTCTGGGTTGTAAGCCAAACACCATAACATTTATAGCCCAATGGAAGTTCAAGTTGCCATTAAGTGCACAACATCAATGCATCGGTACTCTCTTTTTGCTTTCTGTCCTGGGTTGTAAGCCGAACACCTTAACATTTATAGCCCAATGGAAGTTCAAGTTTATGGCAATTTATGAGCACACTGTTTACAGGAAAGTATGCCCTTTGGAAAGTGGCTGTGTGCAAGACGAAGTGCCTACGATCTACAAAGTTTCTTTATTCCTCCAGGATGTTTGCACTTACAATTCCATAATACAATACAGACAAATTTGTTCTGGTGGAATTCTCGCGGTATCATCTATTTTTCACAGAATTTTCTGACATTTTCTCGATAGATTTCTCGCTCTTCTCGCACTTAAAGCCTGCTAAAATGAACATTATCAGCTGAACATTTATTCCGATAAAGAGAAAGAAGGTCACGAGGCAAGCCAGACACTGCGCGCGAGCAGTCACAAAAATGTGCATATACCTTGTTGGAGATGAAGAACTATTAAAAAGGTAAGGCCTACTTTCAATCTAAAAATAAAGGGTCATTTTTATATCGGTCATTTTAAACACGTTCTCATCCCCCTGTGATATACATGAAGGTTTCCACACCAACACGAAGCAAGCTTGGTTTGTACAAAATAAAGTGGCCCAATTGCAAACCTTACCCTCCAAAGATGTTTTTTTTACAAGCAAAAATCATATTTTGTGTAAAAACCCACCTATACAAAAAGCAATCAAAATAACATTTGAAAAAAAAAAAATCATAATATCTTTAAAACAGAGAGAGAGCCAAGGAGAGTTGATATTGACCTTTTACTAAAATAAACAGAATTTTTAAATTACATGTAGGAAGAATGTTCTCGTACTGTATATCATCAAAAATATGACTATGTGGTACTGCTTGGCAGGTATGCACAGGCTCTATTGGAAACATGTTGCACACACTGACACATACAGATAGGCAAAACCTCCACATGGCATTGACTGTGGTAACAGGCCTCTAATGTCTTGTTCCTCTCCCATCCACTAAAGTAGGAAAAGCGATCATATCCACTTGGGTAATATGGGTAGTGGGAAGTCGGCGTAATGACTATAATGAGGTACTGTTACTAATACAGGCATACCGTCTCTGAGGTTGAATAGGACAGGGTGCGTCCTTCTCTTCTAGTACTGGCCCGACAGCTCCCAGGGGAGAAATCCAACCACTAGTTGGCTACAAAGTGCACCGTGGCTGCTTGCATGGCAGTAATGAGCTGGAGTACAAACTTCAGGCAGACTGTCAGTCAGGAAAGGTCTTTGGCAGGGAGACAGACATACAATGTACGCATACTGGGCGTGCACAGGGCATATGTTATGAATAAAGAAAGAACAAACAAATCTTATGCATATGTTTGATTTTGTGTATCATTGTGTACTCTATCTGAATATTCTCACTATTAAGGCCTGTATTAAATAGGCCTCAATTCTGAACGAGGTTAACCCAAACAATGTACTAAACCCGATACACCAAATAAAGCAACATGAAACAATATAATTGATCCAAATATACATGTATGGAACTGAATTTGTCCTTTGAATCAATACATGGTATATTGAGGTTGTCCACATAATGTGAATAATTAAATTCACCAACTGTTGTGATTCTGTGATGAAAATCAATGATACTGTAAGTTAGTGTAACAGCATGAGATGATTTATTGTGCGTCCCACAAAGTTAGTTTATGTTTAGTACACAGTCTAATGTACGTGTAAACCCCATTATGAATACAGCCAAAAACAATCAACAATACCTCCTACTCATCATTTGTGCTGATTCAATAGATCAGTTTATTTACATATTCAAATTGCCCCTGACAACTGGACAGCTTGCCCAAGGTTTGCCCAACATAGCAACAACTAATGTGGATTAAAAGTGGATTCCAAGTACTGAAATACCATTGTTTGGTACAGGTTAATGGAATAACTCGTCAGTAGACCACGAGGGAAGAAAAATCCATAAATTTGACTACATTAGTTAACCGGTCTATTGTCATTCACTTGTTATTTCTTGTCAATTTCTTACAAAAAAGACCACCAGAGGCTTGTTCAGGCACTGGTGATGTCTCGCATTGACTTTTGCAACAGCCTTCTGTATGGTCTACCTGATGCACAAATTAACAAACTGCAGAGAATACAAAATTCAGCAGCTAGGCTTATTGCTTGACGTCGTTCATGTGAGTCTGTCACTCCACTGCTAAGAGAGCTTCATATGCTAAGGGTTCGTGAACGAATTTATTTCAAGATCCTCTTGCTTACTTTCTTATGTTTGATAAAATCAGCTCCGGTCTATCTTCCACAGTCAATATCAGAATACACATGTATTCACCCTCCCACAACTTGCGCTCAGGCAAAAAATCATTCTTAGTACTTCCTGCCATCAATACCCAGTCTTATGGTTCCCGATGTTGTTATTCAGCATCCCCTCAACTTTGGAACAATCTCCATGTACCTCAGAGCATAAAACAAGTAGACTCAACAGACAAATTTAAATCTATGTTAAAAATCTACTTCTTTGTTAGATAGACTTTCCTTTGCATATGCAGCTTTCAACTGTCTACTGTCAACTGTGAACATGTAAAATTTCATTTTAGCTGAATTCCTCGTCTTCTATTTACATGTATCTTTTCCTGAAGCGCTTAGAGACATTCTTTGTAATAAGCGCTATATAAATGTTGTTAATCATTATTATTATTATTTCATGTCAGGAGGGAAAGGAGACAATTTTGTAATTTCTCCTCACTCATCCCCAAATCATCATCACCATCATCATTTTCATTCTTTATCAATATCCCCTCCCAGTGGGATGTGCTGCCTTCCATTATGAATACACAACATTTATTTCATGTCCATTGAGTGATCTATCCAGAAGTTTTCAACAGAATAAACTCTTCTTTTTAATAGGGACAACCCATCTCTAAAGATCTTTTTAAACTTTCCTTGAACAATGTTTCAATAAGATGATTTTCAGAACACCAACTTTGTTGTAAATTGGAAGATTCAACAAGAGTGCCATTCTCATTGCTTTGGGCTTAAAAAATCGCAAATTTAGAAAATCGCGAAGTTAAGGGACAATAGGACCATTCGGCTTTTGGTACGGTTGCTAGGCAACTTTCACCCTAACTTTGCGATTTTTTAAGCCCAATGAGAATGGCACTAACAAGACAATTTTCAGAATATAACCACTGATCCCAAGTATTTGTTCACTGGTTCATACTGTACATTACATGTTACATACATGTACACCCTTGTAATAAAAATAGCAAGGATATTCAACTAGAGTACTCAATGATACACAAAATCAAATGTATGCAGAAGAGTTGTTCGTCCTTTCTTTATTCATATTTCATATTCCATGCCGCAAAATACATGGAGTTTCTGGAAGCCATAGAAACGGCACTGCCCTGGAATAAACACTTGTCAACGCTGACATACTTGGAAAAAGAAAGGAAAAAATCTTGTTCATTCTCCAGGAGTAGAAATAATCTTCTTCAGCGATACTTTAGGGGCTTGATGTTCTTGGGAGATAATAGTTTGTCTGCTTAACTCTGCATATGTTGCAGCCGCAATGTTGGGCCAGTCATACATGTGTATCTCATAAAGCAGGATTTTATCAGGCATGGGAGGGGTTAAACAACAAGGGAGAGGTAGGTGTCAGAAGAATCGCTGGGGTTTCGTGCATTGCCACGGTGGCAGTGACACTGATGACGTCAAAAACTAAACGATGCTTTCCTCTGCTTACCCAGACCGTGCCCAGAATGGCAGATCAAGAGATACGTCAGATTGTCTCTGACATATATTGTGGAGGTGAATCTATAAGTTCATATCTCAGCACCAGGCTGTTAAACATGGTTCAATGACAGAATATGAGATGAACATAGAACGTTCACATTTTTTCACTAAATTACTTTTCTTTTGTGACCTAATGAAGATTGCCATCCAGGATTTCAGGCATCCATACATTTCATTCAAATTGTAGTTACTCTATGCAGGGATGTGTTAGGAAGGAGGGACAACTCAACCATAATATATTCAAACATCTGTATGGATACTAAAGCGTGCTAATGAATGTCAAAAGCATTCCACAATCACTGCAATGCTTTGAAGTCCCATGCGCGGCACCGTCATTTTGCTATCGTCAACTTGGAAAGCAGTATCTTTAATTGCCTGATTTGTTTCTCGAAGCTGTGTTTTTTATCACATTTTTTTGTAATTTTCAAGAAAGTTAAGGGGCAACACCTCTAAAGATCCTGTATTCGTTTTTCTTCTAAGTAATTGTTGAATGATGCACAAACGGAGATATAAGATAATATTCTTACTTGCATAATTAACAAATTTCTTCACTTTCCGGAGATTTCCGGAAATGTCGGATTCAATCATTATCAAAATCATATATTAAGCTGCTTATTTTCATTAACAGAGTTTGCGTGAATTTGCGTGCAAATGAGATATTTTACTTTAAAAAACTGTTTATTTTTGTTCGCTGATATCGCTTTTCCTCACAAAAGTATTGATGCAATCCAACAGAAGTGGACAAGCGAAATAAGACTCTACATATCTTTTGTTCTCTCTGAGAAACCGTTGCTACGCAATCGTGTTCGTTATTGTTAAAACACGTGAAAAGCACATGCTGAGACCACGCAATTTTTCGGCGGTGCCACGCATGGGCTCAAAGAAAGAATGTTGTTTCATATCCTTCCATAACATATCCCTGCTCTATGAACAGGCCTATATGTAGTTAGTGTGTGAAACTGTGAATATATTTTTCTTTAAAAAATATTTAAAAGAATAGCTATACAAATCTCCACAGGAACAAATACCATATAACAATGCATGTTATATTTTGAACTGATGGGGAGGGGGGTGGGTAAACTGTACAATGGATGGAGAAGATTATTAACTTTTTCCTTTTAATGTCTACAACTGTTGCTCTAACATAATATCAGCATTGCCTTCTTTCTGACAATTTGAACAGCTATCAAATACAATGCTATTTTTGCGAACAGTACATTTCAATGCACAATGTGAAAGTCAACAACTGAACTTGAACAGATGCATTTGAGAGTACAGACAGGTTCAGGAAGCTCACTTATAGAGTTCAAATGTCAAATTCTTTCTCAAATGGAGAGCATGGTGTGAGAAGCCAACAGGTCTCTGCAAAGAATGCAATGCTACACAAGCCAGGAGGATCTCTGGTGGGAAAAGGTCATGTTCCAACTGTGTACGGTATACTGTATGCTCCTAGTCTCTCTCTCTTTCACCCATCCCTTCTGCCTCCACGCCCCCCTCCCCTTAATCCCCTGCTCTTCTCCCATTCCGATGTTCTTGGTGGTACAATACGTACATTTGAGTTCTCTCTCTCTCCCGCTCCGATCCACCAGTTGCCCCTTTTCCCTTTTCTGCCTCCCCCCACTACCATGCTCCTCTCCAATATGAATCATTTACACCATACCATGTACATGAGCGTGCAGGCGTACAGTGTATGTGTGTTATTGGTCCTTTTACTACCGATACACCACACAACACCATTCCCTTTTCTGTCTCCCTCCCTCGCTCCTCCCACCCCCCCCCCCCCCACCCCACTAACCTGCCCCTCTCCCATTCTGAAAGTTCTATGAAATGTATGTTCCCTCCCACTCCAACTAACTGTTCACAACTTATTCACCACATACCACATAGGCGTACAGGTAATGTACTCTTGATCCACCACACACAACTTTTCCCTTTTCAGTCTCCCATCAACCCCCCCCCCCCTTACTCACTACCCTTCCCCTTTTCAATTTTGAAGTTCTATAGCATGTACACATATGTTCCCTCCCTCTCCCATTTCTATTGTCCGCATGAATTATTTACCACATGCATACGTCCGTACCACATTTCACGTAGGCATACATGTATGATGGGTGTCTGTACTCCCGATCCACCACACACCACATCTCCCTTTTCAGCCTTTCAGCCTCCCACCCCCCCCCCCCATACACACACACACACTACCCTGCCCCTCTGAAAATTCTATGACATGTTCCCTCCCTCTCTCACTCCTATTATCCACATGAATTATCTACCACATACCTCATTACCACGTAATCGTATAAATACTATGGGTGCACAATACTCCCGCTCCACCACGCACCATTTCTCCCTTTTCAGACTCCCACCCGGCCACCCCCACACTCTGCCTCAGCCTCTCTAGGCTTCTGGTCTTTCTTTCTCCCACCCCCGTTTTGCTCTTTGACATTTGTTCCCACACCATCCCTACGTCAAATCTCCACTCATGTGTGCTTGTTGTGCCCCAGCCTCCGACTTCTTTTCTCTCCATTTCTCTCTAGCCCTCAATCTTTGTTTCCCTACCTCACTTTCCATCTACATGACTTGTATCGGTTTGTTCCATGTTCTGTTCCCCCTCTCTCCAGGCACACGCCCCCGTCCTCTTTCTCCCCTTGCAGTTCTAATATTGTGAACATTAAAGTCAACATTTTGCCTCAAATATGTGGCAAATATGACGTGTGTTACTCGATACTCTTCATGTATTTACATATTTCTGCAGGACACACAAAAACATGAGGGCTACATAGCATTCAATTGCATCATTGAGATATTTGTCTCCGAGTACAAAATTTTAGTTCTCATTTCGTCTGGCCTATCACCATGGAAACGGTAGTGATAAAGCCTTCAAATGTCCCTATAGAGACATACTCGTACACCCACACCTACTGTACTCGTGGACATTGTGCAACAGGCAGCCATTCCAAAAATATTGCAGTATATGATCATGAACTGTGATACACATGTACATGTATGTATATAATACATGTGGTTTCTGCATTGCTTCTGGCTGTACATTTAATATACATGTAAGTAAAGACAAATGCAATTTCATATTCTAGTAAATTAAAAGAGAGAAAAATGGGCTAATTCCAATCCATTGATGTATTACATGTACATGTATTTACTTTGATTTGACATCATGGTATCTCAAATAAAAATTTGATCTTTATTTCATAAAACTCAAAAATGTGTTCTCTCATCAATATCACATTAAAACTGCAATGAATTACCGGTAATAAGTGGTGTTTTCATTACTGTAAACATGTGAGCTTTACAAAAGTACAGTTTATTTCTATTTTTTACATAAAGAAACCAAGGCAACAAGTTTAAAGTGTTGAACACTTGTATGCAAAGCATCAGTGTGCTTGCAACAATGCAACAAGATTTCAGACTCACTTGATCCCCACAAAAGGGCATTAAAATGCAACCGTACATGGTGAACTACATGAATTATAGGTACAAACCTGTATTTACACATATTTTGCAGATTGCTCCATGAAGTCAGAGAGTACATGTACAGGTAAATGTACACTCCAGCTCAAAGGAATTGGCATAGGGAAAGGGAAAGGGAAGAAAGGAAAGGAGCCGCAGTTTTAAACCCCAGTACATGTATATTTTCTCCAGATCAGCATGAAACATGATGCTTTTTAGGCTATAAAGCATCATGTTTCATGCTGAACTGGACAAAATATACCACCATTTGGTAATTGGTTCGCACACTAATTTCTCACAAGTATGAGTGCTCAGATTGGAATAGCTCATGTTCCTATGTTCCTACCACATGAAATAATCAACACTGGCGAGACCCTGCTCACATTACTCCTTCATAATTTCTTGTGTATTTGCAAACTCTATTCATGACTCTACAGAGCTCACCTTTACAGTGGTCCAGCGGCCATTGGCCACCTGAAACAACATTGGGCCACCTGAAATTTGTGAATAAAGGACCCGGCTGGCCACATCCCCCCTCCAAAAAAAAAAAAAAAAATTGCCTGTATGCATATTAGTACTAGTCCTGCACGATACAAATAAATATCCTGGGGCCGTATTCCATAAACAAGATAAGCATGCTTAAGTCAAAAAATCTAAGCAATTTGTCTTATCTTCTGTCTAAGACAAAATTCTTAGCCAAAACGCGTATTCCATAAAAGTTTGGCTAAGAGTTTTGTCTTAGAATTCGGCTAAGATTTTTTGCTTAGCTAAGACAGATTTAGGATGTATGGCTAAGTAACTTTTCTTAAAATTGTGCACTTAGTATTCTATAAACTACAAATGGCTAAGAATTTTGCCCTAACTTTAAGACAGCTGTGGGTTATCTTAAATTTGGACTGGCAGCGTGGCTGCGCGCAGTATGGCAGCTTCATCCACCGCGCGCTTGCACCATAACCAGCATGACCGCGTATTTCTGCTTATTGCGCGTTAATTTTATTGTCAAAGGTTGGATGCGCGATTTCTTTTACGCATAGCCATTAGTAAACAAGATGCAAGATTAACGGAAGAAAACTTAGGCAAAATGTGTACATATTTGACAATTGCAAAATTTTGTCCCAAATATCTCTGTTTTGCAACTGGCGTTCATACTGGTGAAATGTCGGCACGGTATGTTTAACATCACTGATCTCATCTATGATGACATTGCCCCATGGAACTATCCTATTGAGCCCACAGACAAGGTACGCATTGCTTTAACGGTAGACTCAATGCTGGTGCGATTTTTGCTTTAACACGTAAAATGCATTGACTTTTCACCGCGGGGAGCTGTTCGTGGGAGTACAAGTATGATGAAAGTTGCGTGATGTCACCAATTTTCTTATGACGTCAAAGAATTTTAAGATTTTGGCTTAGCCAAATCGTCTGACCTAAGAAAAATTGCTTAAGTTTATGGAATACCGTTCGGACAAATTTCTTAGACAAGAAAAAGGCTAAGACAAATTGCTTAGACTTAAGCAAAAATTCTTAGATGTTTATGGAATACGGCCCCTGGCCATCGGAAAATCCATTTGGCCACCTAGATCTCATGCTCGAGTGGCCCTGCTGGCCACCTTAAAAATAAAAGGGGGCAAGGCCTGTTCTATGAACCCATTGACCCTGTTGTCACCGACTTGGCCTATTCCCATTGCCCCACAATAGGCGGTGGGAGTGTACAGGGGGAATATCCTGTTTTGTAGACCATTACGAAGATTCTGTCACTGTGAGTCATTCTGACACTGTGATTGTACATTCTCCATTACGTGTACATTTCAAGCGCAGGGCTTTCTGATGTATCTGCATTTCACTACAAATTTTTGTGGTGGAATTATATCTTTTAATGTATTTCTTGATTAAACATGGCAAATATCAAAAGTATGCCTGGCTGGTTCGAATGATAGGTGTGAGTTGGAAAGTTGGACAATCAGAAACTACCAGCTTATAAAGCAAATCTGAAAAGGTACAAAACTGACCAGCAAAAGTTTAGAATACAGGAAATTCAACTTTTGACAAACTTTGCACAATACCTTTACAAGTAATAAAGAAACAGTGTACTGTATGTGTGAGCAGCAGTTACTTCCCAGTTATATCTTTCCAAGTTGAGAGAACATTTGAAATGTTCCATTGACAGACAGGTTTCAGTCTGTATTTTACTAGAGTACATGTACATTCCATGTGACATGTTTACTTTACCCTTGATTGAACCTGAGCATGATGTCATGTACAAAATCAAGAATTGTTGTCTTCAGTGATTCAGTCAAGTGGTATGTTGATCCCTACGAATTCAGGATAAAGAGTTATGGCACTCCATGATCATCTACAAGTACATGTATGTATGTACGTCATAGCATATGGCACTAATTTAGATCACTAAGACGTAATCATTTGTAATTTATCCACGTTCATGTAATTCAATTTTCTTGAGGACTTTTTTAGCTGTAGACATTTGTGACAGCAGCTCTGTTTGCAGAGACTGTCTATATTTGTACCTGTGTTCCAGGAATGGGGGAGGGGGAGGAAGGGGATTGTGGGGAATATTTTTCAAAGCTACAACTTGTAATAATGACACTTACATATCAAACCATGCTGGGTGTCATACCCTATTAGGGGTGCTTTTCATAAGGTCTTCCAGACATGTTTCCTACATGAGTTCTCCTCTAAAAAGCCTTTTGGTACACAATGCAAATGTACAAAAACAATGTACATTACAACTCAAAGGAATTGGCATAGGGAAAGGGAAAGGGAAGAAAGGAGAGGAACCGCAGTTTTAAACTGCGGTATATTTTGTCCAGTTAAGCATGAAACATGATGCATTAGCCTAAAAAGCATCATGTTTCATGCTGAATTGGAGAAAATATAACGCTGTTTAAAACTGTGGCTCCTTCCCTTTCTTCCCTTTCCATGCATGCCAATTCCTTTGAGCTGTAGTGTACTTTGTGTATTCAGGCTGTTACACTGGGAAATGAAAGGAAACTATTTAAACATACAAAAACTTTTGAATGAAACAGTTCTGCTGTGGGTCGACACATTGCAACTGCTACATGTACGCTGTACATTTTATGCGGAGTGCAATTGCGATAGAAGTTGTAGTTGTACAGTAGTTGAACCCTCCGCCTGAAAATATACGGATTTGGACACAGAAACCAACCTGGACACGAGTTTTAAAATACCAGTCGTGATTCTAATTGAAGAAGAAGAAGGTGGTTGTATTAAACTTCTATTTGTTATAGACTCAGTACACACACACACTGAGATAATTGCCTGGCTTAGCCGTCACTTTCCTAAGTGCAATTAGAGTAAAGTATTTTACAATTATATGCACAGTACGTATGGCAGAAGTTACCGCAAAACAGCGAAACCTTTGAAACTGATCCTAAATGATATATTTTCATATATCTTTTAAGGTGAACATGCTTTAGACTTTTTTAACTGTAATTTTCCACCAAACATGTACACTCCAGCTCAAAGGAATTGGCACTGGTAAAGGGAAAGGGAAGAAGGGGAAGGAGCCGCAGTTTTAAACCATGGTATATTTTGTCCAGTTCAGCATGAAACATGATGCTTTTTAGGCTAAAGCATCATGTTAATGTTTCATGCTGAACTAGACAAAATATAATGCAGTTTAAAACTGTGGTTCCTTCCCTTTCCCTATGCCAATTTCTCTGAGCTGTAGTGCACATTGTTTTAACTACTGTTCAAAAAATATGAGAAATGTGTGATGTGATGAAAATTTGACAGTGCACTTTGTGGATCATCAGATATCTTATAGACCTATATTGGTGAGAACTCAATCAAGTGATGCCGGTTTCACTGACTGTCGTGACTGCAGTCTGGAGTTGATTAGGCTGTTTCCTAAACACGATGTCTCATTTTCAGTAGTTAGACTTAAGAAAAATGTTGACATGACATGACATGAACATTATCTAATCTGGTAATTAATTTTGACAAAAATTCTAGAAGAAAATAACAGGGCCAGTTTGAGGCCACATCATTACTGTTTCAAGTCTGTAATAGCCTATGGCTTTGACTATGTAACTGTCAATCATGTCAATGCACTGCACTGTCTGACTCTGAGTGTAAGTCACTGTAAATGTGACTGAGTAATATGATTGAATGGGTGATATGAAAAAGAAAAGATAGGCGCAGAGACAGGGTCCAAGGCCAGTTCATGTCAGCTCACATAGCCTCAAACTAAGTTTTAACCATGTCACATGCTTCACTTATAGTTAGTTAACTGGTATAGCTACGCCTCCGAGACCTCACAGTCTCTGATAATTCCATATCTCACCATAGAAAGTCGTTGTCTTTATCTTCATAGGAATTGTGTACACCATTGTAACTGTACACAGGCGTTGCATGTGTCCGCTTTCTCCCCCGCACTGCAGCCCGCGTAGTCTGCCTGCCTCCAGCGCTGCTGCTTGCCATTTTGCCCGAACGAAAAGAAAGCACAGGAGCTGGAATCAACCAGTTATTTTCAGCACAATCCACACAATTTTAACCAGGGCTTTAGATAGCAACCAGTAGTTCAAGTAACTATCTGTTAAACCTGACCTCAAGATTTGTTCACTTTCCCTAAGAAATCCATGTTTTTCCAAAATATGTCAAAATTGCGTTCGATGTTCACAGCAATGACAACACCGTTCCGGATGTGTGTGCGAAAGGTTGCCTAATCCGCATGCGCATAAAAATCTGTATGGCAAGCCAGGCCGGGTGAATTAATTACTAGTATGGGAAATTCCAAGGGTACCGTTACAAAGGTTCTTTCGTTCTCTTATCGAGGGTTGAGGGTTTGACTTGCATGGTCAACGTTCGGACCTCCCTTTGTCATGCCGCTGAGAACTCTTTTAATTGCGTTATGGACATTTCTGAGATGACCTTGGTGGTCACACTCAATTTATTTTTGAATCCATCTCGAGACCCAAAAAATAGGGAAATTATATAGTTTGAGGTGGAACCACGGGATATATGTAAGAGAATACAGCGCCGGCGCTATATAAAACACAATTATTTGTATGTAACAAGGCTTTCTCGTGCAAACAGAGGGAGATATAAATACATCATAGTTCCATATTACATTTATCGAGGAAAGGAAAACCAGTGCGAAAAAAGGGGGCGGAAAGGGATCGAGGATAAAGGAGAGATCGAGAGGGAGAGGGGGCGGAGTGCATAATAATAGATATGAGTGAGAAGAGAGGAAGATCGATATAGCTAGGTATAGGCTACGAAACAGATAGAAATGTATTGTGTTAAAAGATGATAATAATATTAAAGTGCAAAAAGAATGGGCGGGAGAGGGAGTGGTATAGTAGAGGGGGACTGGGACAACGGGAAGGGGGTGAAAAAAAATAGAATCGTCGCATCATGCACCTGTCCCCGGTGGGTCGGTTTCAATCGGCGGAATGCATTTAGCACCAATAGCTGTTGCTAGTGGGATAAACCTTGGACAAGATTTGGATTACCGTCAAAGACGCTCTGTCCATAGCAAATTCCTGCTCTGTCGCTTTATTAAAATCCCACTTTACAAGTCGGGATCTCAAACAGTCAATGTAAGCTATGAGGGAAACACGCCCTCACACGTGACTCCAATAATCATGGCGGTCGGAGGCCTACGGTCGAGTCTTCAAATATACATTGTGTAGGTTACCTTTTACCTAAGGAATGTTAGGTCTGTGGATATTGTGGAATTGGTGATAAATTGTATATCTCCTTTCCCTAACAAAAAAGTGATTGATCTTTAACTTCCTCGTTTTCAATAACCACAATGACACTGAATCCCTGACAATAAGTTAAATTGAATACAAATAATTTATAATAATGAGATAAACATAATTGGAAAATGATATGATTTATCATGGGGAATTATTTTGTGTTTTAAATCTTGCTCGCCTGAAAATTTAAAGGTAGATAAGGTATAGTGATTCTCCGGGTATTGTCTTGTTTAGGCGTGTACTTTGTGGTGCACAAGAACAATGTAAAGTCACTGTATACCAATGGAGTTGCCCCTGAAAGTTAATGGGATATGATTAGGATTAATTGTTATGTAGTTTGGTATTCATCTCAATATTTCCCTATGTGTCAAGTTCTCTAATAGTTTGTCACATATACATGCACCAATCACCAATTACGCTTAGCCTATTTCCAGAGCTGAATTGAACTGTATCTATTTTTATTTTCGGATGAGGCACTCATCCCAGCTATTCCCACCGCCCCCTCCCACACCCCCACCCCTCTTATTTCATTCTTCTCATTGCCATCTTTGATCCTCTATTCTCCCCTTTCTTCCCTCTCTCATACCACCCTCTCCATCTCCTCATCCTCCTTCCCTAGTGTCTTCTTTATCTCTAATCTCTCTTCCCTCCCCATTCTTCCCTTTCACACTCACCCCCCCCCCCCCTCTCTTCCATCCCCTCATCCTCCTTCCCTAGTAGGCTATCATCTTGATCACTGATCTCTACCCACTCCCCATTCTTCCCTTTCACACTCACCCCCTCTCTTCCATCTCCTCATCCTCCTCATCCTTCTTTAGTATCGTCTTTATCTCTAATCTCTCTCCCCCCATTCCATTCTTACCTTTCACACTCATTCCCCTCTCCTCCTCCTTCTTTGGTATCTTCTTTATCTCTTATCTATTTCCTCTCTCCATTCTTCCCTTTCACACTCATTCCCCTCACTTCCATCTTCTCATCCTCCTTCTTTAGTATCTTCTTTATCTCTAATCTCTCTTCCCCTCTCCATTCTTCCCTTTCACACTCATCCCCCTCTCTTCCATCTCTGTATCCTCCTTCTTTAGTATCTTCTTCATATCTGATCTCTCTCCCCTCCCTTTTTTCCTCTTCACCCTCATCCCCCTCACTTCCATCTCTGTATCCTCCTTCTTTAGTATCTTCTTCATATCCGATCTCTCTCCCCTCCCTTATTTTCCTTTTCACACTCATCCCCCTTTCTTCCATCTTCTCATCCTCCTTTTGTAGTATCTTCTTTATCTCTGATCTGTCTGTCATTCTTCACTTTCTCACTCATTCCCCTCTCTTACATCTCCTTCTCCTTCCCTTGTACCACCTTGATCTCTGATCCATCTCTCTTCCTCATTCTTCCCTTTCTCACTCATCCCCCCTTCCCACCTTCGATCTTCTCATCCTCCTTCCCTAGTATCTGCTTTATATTTGATCTTTCTTCCCTCCCCATTCCCTCCTTCCTCACTAATTCCCTTCTCTTCCATCTCCTCCTCCTTCCCTAGTATCTTCTTATCTCTGATCTCTACCTTCCTTTCTCTGACACTGCCCCTGTTCCATTGGTCATCCCTCTCCTCAAGCTATTCCTTATGATATTTTTTTTTATAATTCTGTTTTTATTATAACAATATTCCTTATGATATTCCTTGCTCTCACATTGTTCCTCTTCATTATCCTCCTTTATACAGAACAGAAAATATGAAATCCATAAATTCACTTTCCTTGTAAACTTATACATGGAATACACAAATAACTGCATATGATAGAGATTTTTTCTTTTTATTGCAAATAACATCAATATATAGACAATGTAAACTTAAACATGACACATAAGTAAATACTTAAGGATGACAAATTGGAAATACATTACACTTGCCAAGCTTGAGTAACTGCAGCAACTTTCATGATGTCTGTGAACAATTACTGTTTGCTGCTTACATTGTGGTGTAGGGCTGTGTGCACAGGCTCTATTTAACTTTATGTGTGCCAGGCAGGCATATTGTCACCAGTGTTACACACAAATCACATTGAGCAGTATTCCATCTGGTACAGGAAAGGTTAATCAAATACTAGTACACTACACCTCAAAGGAATTGGCATAGGGAAAGGGAAATGGAAGAAACCACAGTTCTTAACCTGTGGTATACTTTGTCCAGTTCAGCATGAAACATGATGCTTTTAAAGACAGCCCATCTCTTTTTCAGATCACCACAAAACCATTGAAATATTGGCAAACATATAGCAAAGACTAATACTTTTTTCTTAGTACGAAAAAAGTCGGTTTGAAATTTAACGGCTGAAATTTTTACATATACAGAAAGCTTCAACATGCTATATTCTTAGAAATGGTCTTGAATCACACTTTCTTCAATTTATGATTGTGATAGACGATTTCAAATTTTAAGCTTGCAAAATGGACAGACAATCTTTAAGGCTAAAGCATTGTGTTTCATGCTGATCTGGACAAAATATACCGCGGTTTAAAACTGCGGCTCCTTCCCTTTCCCTTCCCCTATGCCAATTCCTTTGAACTGTTGTGTAGATGCGCATGTATGTTCATGTGTAGTACAATATATGGGCAACGCTTTTCTCATACAAACACTTTACAGTAGTTAAAGTACATGTACATGTAAACTACTGGAGACTTTTGGAAAAGCACCTTAGCTTTTTTATATTTCAATATTCCAAACAATATAAAATACATGGGTTCTAAGAGTTGGTATTCTAAGAACCGAGGAAAGTCATAAACTGTGCAAATATCATGCCAGTCACAGTTGTGGATTGAAGGGGATTCAAGTCAAAGCTTTAGTTGAAACTAAGTCCGTTTTCACAATACAGTACCACTCCTGGAACATGAAAAGTTACGTACCGGTAATGATTGCCAGAATTACTTTGTTTACATGTAACATGAACCTAGGTGTCACATGATTGAACTGCAATAAATGTGTGGATATGTCATGTAGTGCAGAAGAATCTACCTGTGCTTTCTATTCTTGTCTTTAATAAAATGTTCTCAAATATTGTCTTGAACATCTGGAAGATAATGTGGATGACAGCGCACGTGTATTACTCACACGTTACAAAACATGTTATATTAGATGGCATGTCTCTAACATTTACGACCTGTGACTTTTGTTGATATTGTTCATGTACATTGTAGCACACAAGTCCCACATCATAGTACTTACATGTAATTTTTGCATTTCATGTAAAATGACATGCTTGAGCAGGGTAGAAAATACAGATCTATTTCAGAGGGCCTTCTTTCTTTTAGAGGGAAAGCCCAAACACAGTGAAAATTTCAGTGAAGTCGGACGAGTAATAAAAGATGTTCTTGCCTTTTTGAAATTTGACAAATGAGCAACACATGTGTGATGTCATAGGTAAGGTTACAATGCAATCCTAAGAGTGAAGCACCTCTCATTTCATGTACATGTACCTCAAATATATATGCTATGTCCTGTCATAAACATGGTACATGTACATGTATAATCATGTACAATATGGGTACTTCCTTATCATCATAGAACCAAGTATATGTACCGGCACATTTTACCATGATTGAAAACAAAACAAGATAAAAAAAAGTACATAAATGCCTTTCTTCTTGATTAAATAAAATGTGAAGGCCAGCTTCAACTCATGAAATAAGAACCTTAAGTTGTATTCTGGTGCATATAAACACACAGGTATACATAGGTCAGCAACAAACATGTATCAGTGAAAACTATGAATTAAAGGGTTATGTCTCGGTCACTATACTATAGCCATTAAATCTACACTCAATCAAATCTGGAAATCAAGACAGTTTAGATGCTTTACAATTGACAGTATACTTAAAGCAAAAAAATACACATGTGGTGTGGTGTATACAACCTCATTCTCTAATATGACATCACTGTAACCATGTAAACCCAACAATACCCCAGTAAACATTGGAACTGCAAACAATTACCGCCTAGCGTAATTGTGTCGGTAGTCCTGGATGAATGAACCTGGTTGTTTGAAATTATGATCAGCAATATGACAACGCCTTTGCACTTTCACAAGTTTATGAAGTACATAAACAATGTACATGTATATGTACGAGGGGCATTAGCAACATGATGGTATGTGTTCAATGGCTAGCTGGCCTGCATTGTGTACAGTTGAATAGAACGCTGGCTCAGAGGATGTATTGAATAGTACATCCTGTTCAGTGTTGTTCTTACATTTACTGCACATCCATGGCTGCTGAAAATAGTTCATGGCCCTGTTGCATAAAACTTAATATCAATGATACTGCTGTCGTAAACGTTAACTACCATGGCAACATAGCTTGACAGCCAATCAAATCAAAGGTTTCCATAGAAGTTGCCATTGGTAGCAAAGTTACCATCAATGGTAAGTTTTATGCAACAGGACCCTGAACTACTTGTGACGTACTGGTATAGCTGTACATTTACATGCATGCACAAGTACATTGTATGGTAACTTAGAAGTCAAGCTTAAACATAATGAACTAAAACTTTTACTTTGATGACAATTTGTACATGTAGAGTATGTGATCTCATACATAGCGGTATGAAAAAATAGTACATGCTCCAAAGAGTTCAGCACAAGATCTTTCTGATAAAGACTCTTGATTTTCAAGTCAAGTGTCAATGTGTAAAACATTCACTGCATGGATTCATAATACTGTACATGCATACAGGTCAACTGTAAAACAACTTATACTGAATGTAACTTATGTGTAAGTGTGACATACAAGATGTATGAAATACAAAACTTCTTCACATGCATGCAGGATACGGATTAAAACTACATGCATCTGAAAAGTAATTACTGACCAATACATCATTACAATTTGGTATCAGAAAATGCACTGCCAGAAATTATGATTTTGTAACTTAATGTACTGCACAAGTTTGTCAAATCATAAATACTATTACAGATTTTGCACGTTAGAATAATCGAAAAATAGTCTTCTCAGGAAATTCTGATTCATACAAATGTAGGATTCATGCTTTCTTTATAAGTGCACACAAACATATTGATGTATTTTGTTTTTGTTGTATTGTTTAATATCAAAATGCCAGCACATTGCCCAAGGCTTTCACATTATAAATTCTGTCAAATACTTTTGCAAATTTAGATTTTAGAAAAAAAATAGCTCAATCCCATGTCTCATTTGTGGAAATAACAGAAACACAATTTAAATAAATGATTGGATACAGTGCAGATGATGGTTGCAAGTAACCCCACCAGACATGAAGTACTGTAAACATGTACAATGTCACAGACATGATACATTAATTTGTTGATTTTGTCATAAACTTGTTTTTCATTCATTTACAGGATTTACACACTATCTGTACTGCTGGGTGTATGCCTAAAAATTCTTTGTAAAAATAAACTCTATAGTTGTTAGATTTCAGCACTATAGTAATGTGAACAAAAAGCCTATTTTCACTGTATGTTGTTTGCCCCAAAGCGGTGCACATCTTAGATAGTTCACATGTTTCTGTCTGGACCCCGTGTATTGTGGCTCCTGGTGCTTGGGTTGAGATGTGCAGAGCTGGGATGTGTGACCGTGAGGCTTTACCCAGACCTTCAATGACCTCTTCCAATGCGTTGGGTTAGCTCCTCGCTGGCATGTTGTGTGTTGATGTTCTTCTATGGCAGCTCTGCTTGCACACCGACCCATTCAGATGTGTGTGTCAGCCTCCAGAGACGCCAAGACGGGATATAACCATGTACATCTCTAGCCTACAATATCCAGAGCAGTAATGAATCAGGAAATTATATTTTCAGCAACTCTTTTGAAATGTAATGCATAAACAAAAATTAAAGAATTGTGCTGACTGAAATGTTCATTGAGATTGCCACAGCCAGGCATTGTTTTTGTAGTTGTGCAATGTACATGACATGGAATGGTTTATTATCATGATACTTGACACGCTCGGACAAGAAGAACATGAATCATGACATATAATGGTGACATGACCAAACTCGATGAAACCGTCGCTTTCTCTTCCAGCTGTTTGCAAAGCAAAAGTTCAAACACAAAAATCAGTGCTAAAATAAGTCCACTCCACAATATGTGCATGATTCCCACACGATACAGGTCGTCCACGTACAGTCTGATGAACACTATTATGGAGAAGTAAGCGTTGAGTCCTGTCGCAAGGAACAGCGGGAGAAATACGACCCACCAGGAAGCGCTGATATCTCCCTCCACCTTCAGCGCCAGGACCACGGTGAACACCAGCAGGCTGACGGCATTGATCCACATCTCAAATACGGTCATTCCCAGCCACCGTCTCGCTTCTTTTATGGTGAATAACATGGCTGCGGATGAAGTTTTTCAGTCACGTTTTTATCCAGAAGAACCAGCAATGATTCTGCATTGATGTCCCCTAGGTTGGGAGAGGATCTATGGGATAGACAATATCATAAAAGATGGGAATACCGATATGTCGGGAAGCATCAATGTTTATTCTGTCGCGTTTCCGTTGTGTACACGAATGTACGTGAAGGTGGTGGTGTACATGTAGTACATACAGTAACACAATTCGAGTCTATGGAAAGCCGAAAGAGAAACAACATAATGACCGAATTGTGTTGTTGATAAAGAGGGGCCGGACTATGTACGTGTGAGAACCTTGCTTTTTGGCTAGCGCGTAGCCAGAAGGAAGCACAAAACAGCTAAACAAAAATCACCCTAAACTTCCGGTTGCCTGACAAATAGCAAAGGTAACAAAATATGTTTGCGTTTTTTCCATATTTTTTTTTTTATCCCGCACAATCTCTAAAAGTGCTATCAGTGGGGGTGGGGGGGGGGGGGGTGCATTTAGTATGGTGGGGGGGGGGCATTTAGTATGGTGGGGGGGGTCATTTAGTATGGTGGGGGGGGGACAAGACCGAAAGCACGGTTGGGGGGGGGGGGGGGACAGGAACGCCCTCGGGATTTCCACCTATGGTGGGGGGGGGGCATTTAGTATGGTGGGGGGGGGGGGGGGACAAGACCGAAAGCACTGTGGGGGGGGGGGGGGGGACAGGAACACCCCCGGGATTTCCACCTACGGTTACCAGCAATATAAATGGTGATTTCTGGGCTAAATAATAAGAAATAGAGCAACAGCTGAGAAACATACAGCTTTAGGACGATACACCAGTTCGTAGTTAGCTCTGGAGCAAGTTTGGTCACTATGACCTTTCCCTTTTTCATTAGGATAAGCAGTTGATTAATATATCATTTCAAAAGGAGATGTTACGTAATGTGCTTACCCGACATAGCAATTGGCGATATTCAACCTCTAATAAAGGAACCATCTCAAAACAGGTGACAAGAATAGTAGGCTACGGTCTGTGAACAATTGGGAAAGCTTCTATTACATTGTTTATTGTAAACTAATTGTTGTCGTTTGGCCTGTTGTCAAATACCCCATGATTGAACACCTTGGTGTTCTTTTATAAATTGGATAACAAGCATATTCTAAAATAACTTATTAATGATGATGCTTATCTCAGTGATTTAAAAACCAACAAGCTGGTTTGGTCACTATGACCTTCATCTGCTCATGCGCAAATTGTAATTACGAACTGGCTTATTAAGCAAGTTCTAAAATTTTATATGATCATTGCCTTTTATAATTTGTATAATTACATAAAAAGAATGAATGTACAGTGTGTGAGTGTGTGTGTATGTGTGTGTGTATGTGTGTGTGTGTGTATGTGTGTGTGTGTGTTTGTGTGTGTGTGTGTGTGTGCAGGGCGATGGTAGATGATTATAACCATTGTGGTAATGATGATGTTAACCCTAATTCCTATGCCAGATAGAATGGGATTGTGTGTAGGCCTATTACTACATGTACTAGGGAAAATGGCACCAGTCACACGGCACTTTAAGAATTCATGTAGATAATTTTATAAACTGGTAAAATGGTTAATGACGATTTAAAACTGTTTTACAATATTTGCCACATCAATTTATTGACGAATATATAACTTTAAAAAATAATTAAATTGATTTACGGTAAAATGGTATGATGACGTTTCTTAGGTTATTGGAGAAAGTAGAATGACACAATGTTTTGATTCCTATTTTAAAAAAAAAAAAGTCTGGCCTACATAATTATTCAAGTATACAGCTTATATTCTCACTCTTCACTTGTTTAAATGTAGACCTAGAAGATCTACGCCTCACTTGACAAGTTAGAGGGAAGGATCGAGAAAGGGAATAAAATAGAATAAAGATTTACGTTTTGCGGTCTGGCTGCGCGCGTCAATCAACTTGCTTGGCTTTCCATAATGTAAGATCGCAAATAAAAAAAAAAAAAAAAAAAAAAACGTTTACATCTACCAAAGATTGCACTTGCAAGTTGCTTGACAACAGCTTGTACATCGCGGTAAATATATTAAACTAGTGTCTTACGTATTATGCATATTATATATATTAAGCCTTTTTGTTTAAACCTAGTAGTAGATATGTATAGACATGACTAACTTGAGATTTTTCTGAACTTATCTTTAATTTAACTCAACATTTTTTTATGAGCCAGACCCAGGGCCAGACCATTATCAGACATGGCAGGCTAGCCCGAGACGCGTGTAGTCAGAGAGTGCGTGCAGGGCAGCTCCCGTGTGGCAAGTGGGTCCTGTGTAGCATTGTAGATTACATAGTCATAGTCATACTCATATACACTAATACAGTATACAAATACAATGTACATGTAGATAGGGCTAAGCTGAGCCTAGTGACATGATGTCATGAAACATTAATAAGACTCGAATCTGATTGTGTTGTTCTACAGCTATCTCTAACTTGAATTTAGTGTAGAGTCTAAGACTAGAGCCTCAGTGAGTCTGAGACTGAGTTCTAATTAGCATGATTAGAGTTAGAGTGACTTAAGTTGGACAATTTGGATTTATTAGATCTGACTTTTATTTGATTAGACTGGAGCTTGACTAGACTAGTCTGAGGTCCAACTTTATAAAATAAAAATACATCTCACTTAAAAAATCTAACACCTTTTTTGTGTTCCAAATAGTCTACACTACAGACTACAGTCGACACTCATGCTGTTTCAGACTTTTAATTCTAAATGTTAAATCTATTCAAATCTATAGTTTTGTTTTTGTATACTGCAGATTTCAAAATGGCAGATCAGTTGTCAAAACAGAATACTAACCTTGCAGAGAAAAGCATGGATAGGTCTAGGTCCAGGGAGATTTCTGGCAGACGTCGATGCCAATCAGAAGCCAGTTTGGACAAGGATGAATCATCGACGTCCAACAAGCCTGCTGATGGGAGGAGGCGCAAAAGGACGAGATCTATGACCACGAAAGACACAGGTGTGTTGCAACATGCAGTTAATTCATTTAATATCATAGTAATTTTTCCTTTATTTATGATCTTGTATTGTTTAATTGGTATCCAGGAACATTATGAATCAGAGCAGGCGCGTATGCAAGGGGGAGGTTCAGGGGGTTCAAACCCGCCCCCCCCCCATTTTCATTTTGTTTCCGTTTTTTTTTTTTTTGTTATTGCAAACGTTATAGGACAGGTCAATTTGACTGATATGATTTTGGGTAAGAGAAAAAGGTCATACATGTAGGTCAAGGTCAGATCCTGAAATGTCATGTGAAGGCTTATGTCATAAATCAAGATGTTTCACGAAACTTATATGATAAGACCTTCGCAATGAAGTATCAAGATTAATGATTTTTCTAGGCGTTGGACAAGGAAAGTTTAATATTATGGATTAAGGCAATACTGCAATATCTTGTTACATATCAATATTGCCAAATGCAATAACATTTCTATACAGTGTGGTTAAAAATTTGTGCTTTTTCCTCTGGTGTTTTTAAGTCCTTCCAAAATGCCTTCCTTAATTTCTCATCAAAAAAGAAAACTTTGGAAACAAGGAAAACTTGTCACTCATGCAAATGAACAGAAATCTAGCTCAGTAAGGTTTGATGACATTATTTGTTTCTTTTAGATGGGACTCTGCCTTCTTTGAGCAACAAAAAGCACAAACTGAACAGAAACAAGGCTTCCTGTAAGACTGGGCACAATAAAGAGGAGGGTGAATGCAGTGATCAGCCAAGGTGAGTTTTATTTGGTTAGGACACGCATTGAGTTTGAAAGATAATGTTTTTCTCTTTTAGGGTAGTCATAGAAGGGTTGTGGGAAAATATGAATGACTTCTCAAACAAAAGTTTTTAATCAAAACATTATTTTCTAAAGACTACCTGCCCAGGCCTGCTACTGTCATCAAAGTGCTTTCGCTAACATTACCATCATTTTGGTTCTTTTAAATATCACTTCATCTCAAAACCAAGGTGTACCTTTTCAAAATCAGCCTTTTCCATGCAAATACATATTATTATTGGTCAAAAATGGCCAAGAGTATTGGTGAAGTGTTATTCATACATATACAACTGTCACTTATTACTTTTTAAATTTGTATGCAAGTTTGAATGATGGTATGCACATGATACATTGATTTCAATTTTATTTGATGAGAAAAACAATTTCATTTACATGTATAGTGATAAATGGAATGACTCAAGCCAACCATAATTCATATTTCCCTCTTTTGTAAAGCTCTCGTGAGGACCAAAACGCAGTGTCAGTTTCAACCACTAAAATCATTCCAGTGTTTGGTAAGAAGAAAGGGGCATCTGTAGAACCCTCCACAGAGAACAGCCCGGCCGGAAGTGACAAGACCAGCGACCAGAGGAAGGAGAAGATGAATGAGAAGGCAAATCTGAAAGGAGAAGAAAACCTTGCCATACACAGTGACAATGTTGAGCTACTGCCTCAAAGCTGTGAGGGGGAAAATGTTGGTGACATAAAGAATATGGGTTTTGCAGGGATGAAACAGGCTGTATCTGATGGAAGTGAACTGGACGGAGAAGAAAATAAAGATGAAGGAGATCAGAAAGCGAAAGAAGAAGAAGGAGAAGGAGATGGAAAGCCCAGTGAGGAAGATGCTATGAAGCATACCCCAAAGCAGTTGCAATCAAATCTTAGTGAGGGGGATCAAAATGCAGTAGATGAAATCAATCTGGAAGGTCAAACAAGCATGGTAACTAATGAGGAGGTTAAAGTCTCATCTAACATGAATCCAGATGACATTTGTGTTTCTAAGACGTCTCCTCCACTTCTCATGATAGCGAAAGACAGTAGTCCCATAGAAGTGTGCATGGGCGTGCATGCAAAGTCAAGTCCTTTGAAGAATGTTTCTCCTCCAGATGAACCAATGATTGATTCTATCTCACCACAAGATTTTGATCGTGCGGAAAGCACAAATAGTGATGATGGTCATGAAGTTCAAGTGACCAAGACCACATTAGCAGCTTGCAATGTGGATGGTAGGACCACGCCAGAAATTTCCCAGATTGCTGAGCATGATGCCTTGGACTCAAGGGGATGCAAAGTTGATTTGGAAGGAGCATGCATAGGCAAAAAGTCTACTGCTGCTAAGATATGCACTCTTGCTGATGGTGTTGAGACAGTGCATGGAAGGAACAAAGAACTTTCTTGTGCAGAGACTGGTAGTGACCAGGCATCAAAGGTTACTGCTGAAATAATGTTGGACACTTTCTCATCTACTGAAGATATGAACATACAGAGAAATGATAGTGCACCAGTCTGTATCCCAAGGGATAGTACCACATACACACAAGAAAATGAAGAAGTAATACTGCATGGAAGTGTAGAACAGCTAGAAGACATGTCAAAGAAGATAAAAGTTGAGGCAGCACAAGAAAGTGGCACTGTACATTCTTCAAATGCCTCATTCAAAGAAGCCAGGGATCATTGCGAAGATACTAGACAAGGTCAGTCAAGTCCAGAACAAAAACAGGCAATGGGGTTCTCTGATGAAACAAAGGATGACACCATCAAGACACTCGGTAGCACAGGGCATGGATCCGAGACACAACCTCCTGGTCTTAATTGTACTTCTGAGAAGATGCTGGCAGGGGCTAGTCCAGATGACAAAGATAATGATGATCAAGATGGGATTTCTACATTGAAAACAGTTTTAACATTTGAGGCAGAACAAGTGAACAGACCCGGATGCAGTGGGACCATCATCCAAGAGGGAGGCGTAGACGTTGGAGATGATCTGCCACAATTCTGTCTCCAGGATTCCGAAGGTAGTTATAAATGTCATTTCAGTTAGTTAATCTCACTTTGAAAGATTAAAATGGTTTGCCAGATTGGTGACCAGTAGTGGGTCATATATTGAAAAAAAAAAATTTATTAAACACTTTTTACGCTGTATCAATAATTTTGTAGATTGGAAAATATGTTCCTTCATTGTAAGTCGATACCTATAATTTTTTAAAACTTTTCAGTAATACAATAATAATGATAATAATAATAGAGCACATTTATAACGCGCCTAATACTATGTTTCTAGGCGCTGTGTTGCTGCTGTCCCCGCAGTCATTAAGTGAAGTTCTATCCTTATACCAAATGGAAAGCTGGGACAGCAGCACCACGATTAAATTCAAAGTACGAGAGGCAAATCAATTCGACCTATACAGATTTAAATAAGTGGGACTTTAACACTGTTTTGAAAGTATGTAGCGATGGGGCATTTTGAATGAAGGCAGGAAGGCTATTCCACAATTGGGGAGCAGATATATATATATATATATATATATATACTGTATATGTGTTTAGTTTTTATCACTAAATACTGCATTGAATTTGATTTTTTTTTTGTCTGGTTAGGTCAGCTGTGTTCTTCAGATGGTGATGGCTTGGTGATTGACATGATGGACGTCACAGACTCTCAGATGATTGAGCTGGATTTGCAATGCAACATGGCCACCAAGCCCCGGGCCGTGTCCAGCTCTCCACTCTCATCTCGGGACCACTCTGACTTCAAGGTGAGATATAAACAGTGTATTTGCTACTCAACTCATTCTAGGCATGGGCCTTCATAGAGGAAAAATATCATTATTCAGCTTTGAAATTGACAACTCAATTTTTGTTTTCAAGAAGATTTCTATGAAACGGAATTGATGTAATGTCCAAAATGTACAAGTAAGAGCAATAATTGTGCCACACAGAAATGGATTCATCTTATACAGAAATTCAATGCATTTCATGTGATGCATATTGTATCATTTTTAATACTAGTTGTTGATATCAAGAGTTACAGCCCCAAATCACTTATTCGTGGTACCTGGTCGCAAATGGGTGAACATTTACTGCGGTATTGATGCTATTGTACCTGTTTTGAAGCCCCTTGGAGTACCACAATTTTCTGGGCTATCATCAGCCTGCATTGACATTTTGCATTCATGATCTTGCGCAATGAGTGAAAACAACACCCTCAAGGTGTCTATGCCACCACATTGTCTGCTTGTAGTGTCATTGATTTCTGTGCAATTGATCTGGCCAGAATTGTATTTTTTTCTCTCTCTATCATATATTCTCTATTCTGTGCACTCTTGTTTCTATTTTCAATGGTACTTCATCTCCCTGTATACTTTCACCATGTCTTCCTTACTCATCAGGCTCCTATACATCTATATTGTACAGGTAGTCATATCTCTTCTATTCAAGGCATCTTTCTCTTCTTCGATTCAGTACTTCCTTATTGCTGTCATTCATCATTGCTCTTAGTCCTCAAATGTATTGTCCAGTGCATTATTCCTGACATTATGCACTCCAATGTATCTCCCTTAAACTATTACAGTACTGTCCTCATGCTTTGGTTTCAGGTATTCATGAGGCTGCATCCTTCTTGGCCGATATTCACTCACTTGATTTATTATTTACATATATATTTCCTGTTATTGATGTGTTGTTCATCTCTCCATACTGGAACCTCTCTCCTCTCTATGATGGTGTGATTAGAGACTGAACACCCCACCCCCTCTACTCTACATGCCAATATTCACCTGTCCATACTGGAACCTCTCCCTTCTCTTTATGGTGGTGTGAGAAATTAGCGATTCTCCACCCCCCCCCCCCCCCTTCTTCTCTATATGCCATTGGTTACCCCTCCGTACTGGAACCTTTCCTTTCTCTCTATAATGGTGTGATTAACAATTGAACCCCCTGCCCCCTTCTATAGATGCCAATAATTACCTGTCCATGCTGGAATCTCTTCCTTTTCTTTGCGGTGTTGTGATTAGCAATTTAACACCCCCCCCCCCCTTCTATAGATGCCAATATTTACCTGTCCATACTGGACCTCTTCCTTTTCTTTGCGGTGGTGTGCTTAGCAATTGAACACCACCCCCCCCCCCCCCCTACTGTAGATGCCAATAATTACCTGTCCATACTGGAACCTCTTCCTTTTCTTTGTGGTGGTGTGCTTAGCAATTGAACACCACCAGCCCCCCCCTTCCCCTACTATAGATGCCAATAATTACCTGTCCATACTGGAACCTCTTCCTTTTCTTTGTAGTGGTTTGCTTAGAGATCAACCCCCTCCCCCCCCCCCCCCCCCACCCCCTCCCTATTATACATGTCAATGTTCACCTCTCTATACTGGAACCCCCATTTTTCTGTGGTGATGTGATTATATAGAATGCAGTGCATTATGAAGACAAGGCGGTGCAGACTCCGAGTCCCCAGGTAGTGTGCCAGGATGGCAATGACATTGTGCAGCAGATGATACAAGATATCCAATCACTCAAGTAAGAACTCAACTTTTTATGCACACTGATGCATTGTTGATCAAATAATACATACCAAACACATAGAGCAGCAGTTTGTCTTGCACGGGAAGATTCAAAGGGCATGTAAATGTAACCATGATAATAAATGACAAATGATACATTAATATAATGTACTTCAAGTAAACAGATCATTGAACACAGTAAGTAGAAAGTATTGGATGTAAAGGTATGAGGGAAGAATACAAAAGAAGAAGAAAGTATAAACATATCAGACAATATTAAAAGTTATATGTGAAAGTAAAAAGAAGTAAAAGTAGAAATATCAGATAAACAGATTGGGAAAGTTGGGAAAAAAGCAACATATCAACACATATAACATTTCTTTATTCAAATGTTTACCCATGTGGTTCTCTGAAATGTCTGACATGATTCAATTCAACTTATTGCCAGTGTCGCTTTTCCCCTTAACTTATGCTGTGCCAGACTAAAATGCAGCCATATATAGGATTTATGTGCTTCACATTTACTACTTTTTTTTTTCTTCGACGTCAGCGCGACCATTGTAGAGATGAAGCGGCAGATAGAGGGTGTACGTCGACAGTCACGGCAAGACGGTGGGCAGAGGCAGCTACCACAGAAAAGACCCTGGTCTGCGGGGAAAGGAGTGTGGAAGAGACCATTCCTCAAGAAGTAGAGACCTCCTTGGTATGGCTTACTCAAAGTTTCATAGCGAATGTGTGACATTTGGATTACTGTATGAAGTTAAGACTGGGGAAAGAACATTTTGTACATATTCCTTAACTTTTGCCTTGGGTAAGGATATCTAATATATCTAACAGCCACTGGCTTGTCAATCTGAATATTTGTTTTAAATATCTTTGAGTATTATGTGCATATCCTTCCATGATCAGTTTGCTGTGGGTGGCCATGTATGACATGGGGTGGTGCTACATTCTTGTACAGATCTCGCTGGTCCCAGTTTGACATAGTATTTAGAGGCTCGCTTTAATTTGTAAATACACACAGTAGCATGTGTGGTTATCACTTTGTTAAAGCAATTGTTGAGTAATGACAAAGGCTAGAAAATGTTAGCATTACAACTTGATATGTTTAATCTTTAGATAATGATGGAATATGCTTTGATTTCCATTAAATGGACAAATAAGCATGTTATGAACCATTGTTAACCACAAATGACCTTTAGAATATGAACTTTGAATACAGGTTGAGGCTACAACCAAGATGTGGAAAGTACAACAATGTATAACCACGAAACTGTAAGTTAATCTGAAGTATTTGTGTCATGAAATTCAATTTTCTCAGTTCCAGAATGATTCAAACTACCATAATGAATGAATGTTGAATGTGTCAAATGTTTACTTACATGTAAATAGTAGTTAATCCTTCTTAAAGGTTACCCTAAGTAATGTTAACAAATGATTTATTACCCATTGCCTGCTGATACAATGTACAATGGTCAGCTATTAAGTGTGTCAGAAGGAATTAATACAATTTGAGATTTCAATATGATTGACAATTAAAGTAAATACATGTAGTAAACTGTGTCTAAAGATACATAGAAAACTCGTCATTATATTCGTTGATAGGTAGATCCTCATAAGATGTTTAACTATATGAATGTGATAGTTTGGTACATGGCATTCATTCTTCATGCATCAAATATTATTGTGGTTATTAGAAAAAATTGATCCATACATTCATTTTTTTACTTTTCCCATTCGTGTCCTTGAAGCTATGACTGACATTTTATACAATGTACATGTTATCATCCAGATAAACTGACTCCTGCTGAAATTCATGACTTTTGCAAATGGGCTACCTTGTCTTTAAGCATATTAACAAAATTTGCAGGTTTTATCATCATGTCCCCCACTCTGCACCTTTGTGTTATTTCTGCCAATGCCCAAATTGATGTAGGTACATATACATCAAACATCTTTCAATCTTTTGTAAACAAATAGTTTAAGCCTATAGATCATAAAAGAGAGGCACGACTTTGCTGTTTCTCGTGATTTTTAACTTTTTGGAGTGTAACATCATTCATAACATTAATGTTAAGTATACATGTTAGGTGTTTTTTTTTTTACCATGTTGATGCGACAGAAAATGTTGATGCGACAAATTACTGGATTCCCATGTTTTGATATACATGTACTGTATATAACATGTAATAAATGTCATAAGTTCATCACATTTTCAATCCTTTCATTTGTACACTCAACAGGATTAGATAAATTTCATCAATAAGACATCAGATTTGAGACAGATATATCCCCAAATAATTTGTTCTACTGGCACAAAGCACAATGAGTGCCGAAATGATATGAAAGCTCACTATACCATTTTTCTTGAAAAAAAAAAGAAGCTTCCTCTATTGAAAATATCACAATCACACCAACACAACTGGCACACCAAGCACATGTACTCAATTGTACCACATTGTTCAATTTTACCCGAGAGTTGCATTCCATGTCTGGTAAAAAAACATATTGCCTTTAGCTCTATTCTAAATACCATAAACAAATCTAGGCCCAAATACACCAAGATTTAAACCATGGTTTAAGCAGATTTTTTAAAATAAACCTTGGTCTAAACCAAGGGCAGAAATCGCTCCCCGAAGGTGGGGGAGACAATTTCTTCCTCAAGAAGTAACCGTGGGGTAGTGATGGATTTTTTTGGGGGGTGTTTGGTGTTGGTGGGGGTGGGGGGGGGGGGGGGGGACGTACCCCCGGGATTTCTGCCCATGCCATATGGGGAAAAAAGGACGCCCCCCCCCCCCCCCCCCCCCCCCGGGATGTCTGCTCTTGGTCTAAACCATAGTAACTAGCATGAATTTAGCACCCATGAAATCTGCTTAAACTGTGGTCTAAATCTAAAATTACTTTGTGAATTTGGGCCATATTGTACAGTGGCTGATGCCATATTCACTTGGACCACAAAGAAACTTCAAATACGTAATACATCCCGGTAGTGTGCTGTAGTTTGGATTTAATGTGATATTCATGAGTCACATTTCCTACCTGATATCTCTGTCAGAAATGCTGAAAGTCAGTCAAAAATATGAATGGGGGCTCAGGGCAATTGAGCCCCCACAATGCAAAGAAAAAAGAGCCCCCAGTGAAAAGTTCTCATAGGGTACAATGCACAGCATGGGCTAGTGTATCCTTTCGATGACATCAGACTTGGAAAGTAGCCATGCAAATGAGATTATATTTTGATCTTTGAAACTACTTTTCTCACACATATACATTAAAATATTAAAATGCTCAAATTATTGAGTTGACCAGGGGCCATATTCATGAAACCTTACTAAGCTTAGTGCATCGAAATGCATGCATTGCAGTAACCAACTAGGCTAATAAGCTTTCATGAATATGGCCCCAGCTATCTAAATAAAGGAGAATGTATTTTAAGTTGGATTGAATAAGAGCAGAAAACAGATTGGGCAAAGTTAGAGTAAAATTAGACATATAACTTGTGACATTTTTCATCATGATTACTCGCACTGAATAATACAAAAAGTCGATACACAGGGCATCACTGTGTGTCTTTGATTACAGGGTTAGTGATTAAGATTTTTAACCATAAACTACCGGTACTTCTTGCCAACAATTACACAGATATCATCAGATGTCGGGATCAAGTTTTTGCAAACTTTCATGTTTTTAGAGAGCAGAAATATCAAGGTTTTTACAAAAGAGAAAAAGAAGCTTGACAATCATCCTCTTCAGAGCAATAAAGATTTTTTTTTTCATTTACTCTAAGAAGCTCAAACCATGCCTTTGAACATGTTCCTCTACAAAAATGATGTTCCCACACAAGGAAAGAGAAGAGTTACAAACTGTAGGATGGCAAAGCTATGAACCCAAGGGACCTTAAACTCAATTTTTAATTTAAAAATAACTTACAAATGTACCTCTATCTGGAAGTCTCTTTCTACCTTGAAAGTTGCAATCGATATCGATTAAATGTTTTATGCGATATAATGTACGATCCACCAATGTATCGGTTGTACGATCGATTATAACTCTTTGTGATGCAGGCCCCATATTGCCATCATGGTCAGTGTCACTAGCAAACCGGTTCCATATGAATGTTCGCCCATTCCTATTAATGGGAAAGCCGTCCACCTGCTCCTTGCAATGATTAGCTGGCCTGGAGGCACGCGCATGACTTTATACAAGTTCTTGATGCTGCCTTGCTTCTCAAGCCACTGGAGATCCTTCCTGGGGCACAGCCTTGCTGCAGGGCCTGCCTTCAACCTGGAGTCCGTCACATCTCACCCAAGTCTCCCACTGCGCAACCAAGAGCCCTTCACATCATGTCAAAATCGTCCCTCTGTTGCAAGGAAACAAGACACAGTATACATTATACAAAACAAATTATTAATCTTTGTCAACTCTGTGAACATAGATCGTATACATATTTTATTCTCTTGGAAGTGGACTGACCATTGAGGATGTAATCTGTTTCTCATTGTTGAGATCTCACTGACTCTAATATATTATCTTCAATGAATACAAATTGACATTAATTCCTATTATTTTGACAAAATATGATTTCAAAATCTTATTCATTTAGTACCACATATTTTCAAATATTTTTTTTTTTTAACTGTCATTCTTTCTATGACCATAATATATGTTGTTCAATGCAGATTTTTTAACACTTACATGTCATGTGCCACATGTGCGACATGGCCAAATTACTTGTATTCAAATAAATCGCACATTATATGATGTATGTGGTCCTTGTATTAGAACTGGACATCAGGCTGCCTGGCCATTTAACTTCACAGTAGAACTGGACAAACTAGAAATGAGCAGTAGGCATGTTTCACCCCTCTCAGTCCAAATGGATTGGCAGAATTGTCGCAAAAATGTCTGTGTTTGTGCAGACGTGACCCCCCCAAAAAAAATATGCACATCCTACAAAACAACTTTGAGCAAAGATGTCGAAAAAGCAATGAGCAGTATACCTCTTCATTGTATTCCATGATGTGCTTCTTGATCTTGGATGTGTCTGTCCATGTTACGAAGTCCTCCATGGATCTGTATGTATGAAGGATAGAGGGAGAGGGGAAGTGAGAAAGCGATGGTCAATTGTATTCAAATAAATTTCATGTTTTAAAATGTATGTGATCCTGGTATATAAGAGGGGGACGGAAAGTGAGAGATAGATAAAGATAAAGAGGGAGAAAGGAAAGAAAGAGAAAGTGGAGAATTAAAGAGAAAAGGAAAGAAAGAAATAGAGAGGGGATGGAAGAAGGAGAGAGAGTGTGACAGAGATAAAATAGAACAAACAATCTTGCTTTCTTCTTGATACACCATCAGTTGAGCAGTTGGAAAGGAAGGTTGTGGACTATCATTTGGGGTAGCATTCTTGTGGACATCTATTCAGTTATCTGATTGCTCATCACCAACATTCATGACAGGAATTTAAATGCTCTTTAAAATGATCCAAGATGGAAACAATTCATGCAAATGTACATGAGCCATTTTCTGAGGTACCAAGTCTCGCGCATTCTTTGTGAGACTCGCGTATTCTGGGTCCATCTCACGATCTCAAGCATGACACCCATATTTCTCACGCATCGGGACCTGACAGAAAAAACACAAGAAAAAAAGTATCATTATTTGCTATAGACTCGCACTGGCCGCCTTCGCACGAGCCGACTTTCAGGACGGTGGCCGTCTAGCTACCGGCATTACACGCAAGACGAATCGAGAGTGCGAACAGCTAGTATAGTGCAGCATGTACGTACATGATATACGATGAATCGCACGCACGCATTGCATGGTTTTGTAGGTATGGCCATGGATCGTAAGTACTACGTCGATATCGTGATGAAGCCTATCACGACACGCGCGTGCCATGACGCCGAGTCATGAAAATCTAGCAAATAACATTTTTTGGAACTTGGCATCTCTGCATTTTTAGTGCAATATGTGATGACCACATGATTTATCTTAAATTTTTTGTGCCACTTAACCATGAAATGAGTGCAGATATGTATGTAGATTGAAGCTCATTTAGACAGGTTCAAATGGGGTCAAATCTATTAAAAAATCATATATTTGAACAATTTCAATCTAACTTTGATTTCAGAAGCAACTCTTCTGCTTCTGCAACTTGGACAGTGGAGAACGCTGAAGTGTTTGAATATAAGCAAGATTTAAATATGCAAATATATAATTTTGAAATGATTGACCATTGAACTTTGATAACCCTTTTACACTCTACCTTGTAACCAGGAAGGCTGGGTCCAAGACTAGCTCTGGTCCCACTCTTATATCTGATGGTGACAGGTGAATTAAAGGAAATACATACTGGCTTTGCACAATGCTAGAAGAAAAAACACATTAGTATTTCTTCTTTTCCCATTCAATATTACAAAAATAAAATTAGTTTTAAAGGTAGCCCATCCCTTTTGCAGATCTAATTCTGAAAGTCCCCTGACTTTGTCATCATTTGAGAGAGTCAGTGGCTATATAACCTTACCCTGGAATCGACAAAACCTAATATTCGGTTTTGCAGAAATAATCTTCGATAATTGATCAAGCTTTCTTTTTTCGTACCACGAAAAAAGTCAATTCTTAGTGAAAACTAGTTAGATTTTCATTTATTCTACGAGAGTTATAGTACTTCTGACCTTAAAATTTCACAGTTGGTACTCCAAAGATATGTGCTAAATAAAATTTCATGAAGTTTGCAGATGTTTGTAAAAGGGACGGGGCATCTTTAAGCAGCATTTTAAATAGTATCTCATATGAGATATGGCAAGATAACCAACCTCTAAATTTGCAATTTTACAGACAGTTTATTCTTGCAGAAGGCTTGGAAACACAATGGGAGTATACTGTTCAAATGTGTACTCCGTGTATTTTTACCAATTTCATTGAGTTTGCAGCTGGGCAACTTTCGCACTGTAAATCAGAATAATAGAAATGAGCAGCCGTCCAATGGAATGATATTGATGATAGCAAGCTAAAAAGCTTGGTATTATGACATACCTAAAATGTGTATTACCCAACATGCCCATGTGTACAAAAACATAAAATACCACACATTATACATGTATGTAAATTTGTACAATTTAATCATCCAATGCCTGGTGAAATTGCTACTTTTCAACTGATCTTGATCTTTGTCCGGGACATCAGTTGAATTTAACATCTTGGCCTAAATGCATGAGCCACCTTGACCCCAAATCTAACCAGTAGAATGTCCTGTCATATACACTGACCAAGTTTCATGAAATTTGGTCAATTATATATTGGAGTGAGTGTGTAAACAAGATCCAGATGAACGAACGATACAGATGCACTATGTCATCGACCACTTCGTGGCGAAGGAACAATGAATATCAAGAAATGATAGTCATTCATAAGATGCACACCTCACCCTACTACGTAAATTCTTACTTATAGGTTGTAAGTTGTGCAACAATCTTTAGCTTCAAAAAGGATACGGCCATGCTCGACAAATTTCACTGCTGACTCCACCGTCTCCGCCATCTTTAACTTCACCATGACAACGGGAAGACGTCTCCGACAGAACGAGGATGCTGACACATTATCGCAGAGGGCTAGGTTCTGTTTGGTGGGGATAAGGCCCATGTTGTACCTACAGGAAAGGGGAAATAAGATCAAGAAAAGCTTACTCTCAACTTGTCCACTTAATCTGTTTTCTTCTTTTTCTCACTCAATGAGCAGCTTTTTCACAGTTTTTCCAAAAGGAATCAGCAAGTAAATAGCTCTTTCCAGAACTAACTTCTCCGATAGAATTCTCTATTCTCACCCTTTCTTCTCAATCAGTTTTCTTTTCTTGCTTACACGTTCTCTGAGCAGCTCATTTGAGAGCAATTCTGAAAGAATAACCCAACAGTCCTTGTAACGACTTCCACATGGTGTACTGTGAAAATTGTACAGGCTGCAGACACACTGAATCCCGTCTGCCCACAAAGGCTGTTGGGAAATGTGGTTACAGGTGGGATGCCAGCTCCCTAGAACCATCACAGGCTGAATGTGAGCTGGGCATTACTTACATCTTGTTAAGTATTTGACTGGTGCACTGGTTCCTGAAGGGGTCTTTACTGTCCAGCTGTTTGACCTTGTTCGCCAAAGTTCTCACATGTCGACTCAGCTTGTTGTATCTGTGACAAAACATGAGACACAATGTCAGGATTGTACCAAGAAGTATTTATCCTGGGGGTTGCCCTGGGGGTTGTAGTAGTTAAACCAATTGCTAATATGCATGTATGCCTGACGTAACAATAGGCTGGCTGATCCCGTGTGGATTCAGCAACCCACCAGAATTTACGCTAAGCGTGTACCGGCAGAGCGTTAATTAATATTAGCAATTACGTGAATTTTGTTTACAGTGTAGCTGCATGATATTTCATTCTTTTTTTAATGAATACTTTTCTTGTTATTTTGCTAAAATTAATGATTTCTATGGATTATCAATGGTGTAAACAAGCATATATGGTGAGCATTTGTATTTTGAAGTTGTTTTAATATTTTGTGGGCGTCCCTACTTCAGGCAACAGCCAACAGTTATACAGGAAAAGTGGCACTTGACTCTCGACTTGAATAAATCAATGCAAGTTTAGGTTTTAAACATATGCTATGCCTATCTAAATGTCACATTTATATGGCAAAAACATTAAACAATGCACAAAAATTATGAATATGCAGATACAGGGAAAGAGTTCTATATGCACCCCCTACTAATTTTTTTTTTTTTTTTGAATAGCCTACTGTCTAGACTAAAGAGGGCGATTTTTTTGATGGGGTTGAATAAAAAATTGGGCGAGGTATTTTTTTTTTTTTTGGGGGGGGGGGGGGGGGTTAAAAGTGTAAAAGAAATGAAAGGTGAAGTTCACCCTGAAATTACTTTGGTTTCAATAAAAAGAGACAAATGAAAGAAACGTGCGCATGGAGGTTTGACAAAAATCGGTCAAAGGAAAAGAAAGTTATTTGATTTTAAAGTTTTGATTTTGTGCATCACATGCAAGGTGCTCTCCTATGGCGTGTACAATTTTTTTCGAAAATGTGCATTTTCTCACAAAGATAGGCATCCTTTACTTGTGCATTTGATGCAATGATAGAAGTACGTTTTTACACACAAACCTGTACGAAAAAAATCATTCCTGTCAAAGTTCAAATACAGAAAAAAAGCAATTTATCAACTTAATTATTTTGTACACAACATATCATGGGAGAGCACCTCGCTCATGACGTCACAAAAAAGAAATAGACATATTATCGGGCATTTATTGAATGTGTTAATGTCGTAGATAGCGTCATCATGATTACTCAGACGGCCGGTAAGTGTAAGTTTAACCCTAACCCTGACTAAGTACGTTCCAATTTTTATCACAAAGCATGGAACAGGGGATTACAGACATGAAATAGTATGTACGGGACTAAACAAACGAAAACTACTTACTTGGTGTAATCTTCCCGTTTCTGTATGTGGTATTTACGCATTATTTTGACTTCGTGGAGATTATTGTCGACTTCCCATGATATGAAGTCGACCTTCTTCAGCAATTTCTTCTCATGATACTTGAGTTGCCGCATATTTTCACAGTTTCTAGAGGGGCGATATCGGGTCAAAAATTGTAACAAACTCGCACGCGCGTGTGTTGAGTATGGAAAGCCAAATAGGTTTGACGCGCTCTCAGCAGAAATGCAGAATGAGCAGACCTTAACACAACAATAAAAAAAGTCCCCCCCCCCCCCTCCCTAAGCTAAAAAGCATAACTTTTTATCAAAGAGGCTTTGGGCAAACTTATTTGGCATGATTGTTCCTTAACTTATTGACTAACTTATGCGTGAAAATCACATTAATCCACAAATAAGTCATGCATAAGTGAGCAAATTTTAATGCAAAAAAAGGGAATAATTTTGGGATTCTGTCAGATGAATTTTTTGCATAATTTATGTCCTTCCAATGTTTATCATCCATCTCTCGATGCACTAACACCTATCCCGACACTCAACCCATTGTTCTGACTGAGTGAGCACCGTTTAACAAATACTCATCCCTCTTGAGTTTGAAACTTTTAAAAACCCTTTATTTTGGTGAAAAATTTAACTCTGGATATTTTGACAAAAATGTAACATGACCTGTTATGTAAACATAAGAAGTCATTTTCGTGCCATGGTTGAGTGGAAAAATTAAAAATCACACAATAAATACCAGAATGTATTGTTAAAACGGCAAAAACAATTAACCTTGTGACTTTTGAAAAGCGACATTTTTTACTTTAAAATTTGCCCAATCATGCAGGACTAATTGGATTAAAGTGATTTTCACACAGAAGTTAGCAAATAAGTTAAGAAACAATTCTGCCGAACCATTTTACCCAAATCCTCTCCGATAAAAAGTTATGTTATTTTTCTTAGGGGGGACTTACTTTCTTTGTTGTGTTTAGAAAGCTCTCTGGAGCAGACTCAGCCCAGCTAGACGGATTTTTTTTTTTTTTATCGATTTGTATGCTGTACAACCTGTACAAGCTACGAACATTTATAAGTGTTGAAAACATACACACAATTTCTTAAATAAAGACACAATTAAGACAAAAGTAAGGTTTGGCTAGTGAGATGGCAAGCCGACAAATCCCATTTAGGGATAGTTCACACTGAAATAAAGTTGGTTTCAATAAAAGGAGACACATGAAAGAAACATATTTGTGAAGGCTTGGGGAAAATCCATCAAAGGATAAAAAAGTAACTTTTGATTTTGTGACGTCTCGTGTGAGGTGCTCTCCCATGTGTTGTGTACATTTTTTTTCTTCAAACATTTGCATTTTCTCAAACAGATATGCACCCTTTTACCTTTACATTTGATACATCATTGGAAATGCATTTTTACACACATATTACGAAATTTACGAATATACAAAAGATCAAATTATGAAAGTAAAGACTCATTCTGAGGTGTGTTCATGAAGTAGCATGTAACTTTATTGCAAATTGGACAAAAAATAAAGAAATCAAGATGTTGGAGAGAAAAGCAATGTTTAATTTTGGATATAAAGCACACAAAAATGTAATGAAAGCAAAAGAACATGCGCTTTTGCAACGTTGTGACCGAATTCTACTAAATTTGCCTCCCCACAAATCTTCGTGATTGAAACTCTTCTGCTCTAGCGCCATCTATTGACTGTATATTTTTTCTTGACATTAATTTTATCGGCAGCTAGCAAGCAAGCTCTCTAAAATGTCACTGGTAAGAAATAAAAAGCACGATTTTAGAGGTCTGCCGTCTATATCATCATGTCATGTCTTTTCATTTCGTATTTTGCCTATACTTTCCATACCATGAACATTGTCCGTTATGGATAAGCAGGCACACGCGGGTAAACCCATACTTTGTCTTTGACTTCAGCCAAGGCCCATGCAGCACCCAAGGAGAGAATTCACCGAGTTACGGCATCGCGGTACGAGGTCCGATCCGCCGGACTTGTTTGGGTGTTGCCTTGTTGGTATTACCACTACTCTAGTCCGTTGTGTGAGCTAAGTGTGCACGCCCATCACAATTCAAAGGGTGAATTGTAACATTTAAAGCGTCATATGACAGACGGCACCCTGCTTCCTGTGAGTGTGAGACAAAGGTCCTCTGTAATTTAACTGTTTGACTCTTGACTGAATGTCTAAGTATAATTATGAAGGGCTATAATAAAAATTAATTGAACTAATTGTCAAATACGGTTTGTAGACTGAAGTCCTGAGCCTGAGGTGCACACTGATTTATTTTTGAGGCGCCTTGATTGCCCACAGCAAGCTTATCCATCATGAACATCACATAATTAAGTTCATTTGCATTTTCAAGTTTACTATAAATTGGAGGAAGTATAAAAGGAATGGAGCAGGCCAACTAAAATGTAGGAACCGTATTCACCAAGTCAGCCAATGATTTAAAAGCAAGAAGGATGAAAATGGCAGATTAGCTGAGGTGATTAAGTAATAAAGAATGTTCAATAATAGAGCTACCGGTAGATGTGAGGATGGAATGAATGAGCACATCTGAATAGGAAAGGAATGAAGATGATCAGATAAGTGGGGTAGTGACTGATTAGGTGAACATGAACATAAGAACCTATTGAAATTGTACTGGATACAAACCGAACTGGACTAAATACCAAACTAGAAGTAAAAGGAATCAAACAAAAGGGAACTTAAATGAAAACTTGACCGTCTTACAGTTATAAACTATGACTTTGTGAGGGCCTGAATCCTGATGATTTTGATGACATGATGACTGATGTACCTGTTGCATTTCTCCACTGCAACCTGCACTTTATTGCATCCAAACATATTTAACATTAGGTCTACTATCACTAATTTTTGGTAGAAGTTTTGATCGCGCAGTAGCAGCAAGCAGCTGATTCACCAGGGCCATATTCATGAAAGCTTACTGGCCTAACTGAATGCACTTCTTAGCGACTATGATGTTTCATGAATATGGATGGCCCAGGCCTATTTAAAAAAAAAATAAAAGTATTCTGAAAATGGATTTAAGTTTTAGCCAAAGTTTCTTTCAAAATACTGCCCCTGGCCATGCCTATGGATGAAATTTAGTGGGAGAGTGTCCTATCTGGCCATTGACCACAAGCAACAAGGCTGCTACTGTATCCACATGCAACTTTATCTGCAGTAGATGTGAATTACGTTGCAGACACATACATTAAGCTTGCACTAAAACCATCACTAGTAATCTTCTATCATCTATAAATTTTAGATCTAAAAAATGAACAAGTTACACATTACTTACAAGTGCACAATAAAAAGTGTAACTTGAATTATTCAAAATTGTTTTAAGTTTAGTGAAAGAAGCCACAAAGAGTCAACCCTTGATGATTTCCACTATCTGTGCCAGATGATTTTATTTATTTGTTATTTATTCAGGTACAGAAATTACTGATCAGCAGAACAGGCTATAAGGATCAGTTTACAATAACAATATTGGCAGAAGAATACGTAGACGGTCGATGACAATCACAGTGTCACCTATGTAAAAGTCATACAAAATGGTGCTCCATATAGTACAGGATTTCTGATTGAACCAGGTACCTTTTCATTGGATTGTTAATAATGCCTCGCCCCAGCTCAATATTACTCTCAGTCAATACATAACATGCTGACAGCAAAGTATATTTAATATTGAAGAAAAATTGAATTAGTACAGGTGTGCCTTCTGTATGAATTCAATTTGTGTTCATTTTTGTATGAATTGTATGTTTATTTTAATAAGTAAACATGCATACATGTACATGTTTATTTTTGCTATTCCACAAAATTGATGTAAATAGTATGAGTGAAAAAAGCTAATTTCTAAGTGGATTACATCTTGATATTGAATAGGTTTGTACACTCCTGAGTTCATTCATCTTATTTATTCAGTATCATTATACAATACAATATGAAAACTAAGAGACATTAATTCAGGACCAGAGCGATGCATACTGTTATGTCTTTAATGCAAGCAAAATGGCTGTCAGAGACTTGCAGGCAGAGAAGGGTAATTTGATTCCTGTGGTTCATAGTTCCTCTTCTGCATCAGCTACTGCAGCATCACGGCCATCATATGCACAGGTATTACACTTGACTTCACTAGCGATACAGCAGGGAGTATCATCGATTATTCATATGCTTGATTAGGGCTGGGGAAACTACCATAGATTGGGTCGAAAGTACTTTGTGTCCCCCGGCCAATGACTGTCCCATTATCATTGTCATGCAGATAGTAGTATCATGTCAATGTTTCTGTTTTAACCCTTATGTTCCCAGGCCTTGAAAATCCCATTGGCTTACTACATGTCATCATGTCAATGGTAATGAGAGAGTTCACCCTTACATTCCCAGGCCTTGAAAAACCCATTAGGTTATTCACATTTTCATGCTAATGGTAGTGAGAGAGTTAACCCTTATATTACCAGGCCTTGAAAATTTCATTGGCTTACTACATGTCTTTGTGCCAGTGATAATGAGGGAGTTAAACCTTACAATACCAAGACTTGAAAAACCTATTAGCTTTCTACATATCTTCATGCCATTGGTAATGAGAGAGTTAACCCTTATATTCTCAGGCCTTGGAAAACCCATTAGCTTATTCACATTTTAATGCTAATGGTAATGAGAGAGCTTAACCCATACATTCCCAGGCCTTGAGAACCATTTTGACTTACTACACATCTTTGTACCAATGGTAATGAGAGTCCAATCTAGGAAGTGTGAGGGTTACAAAAACAGAGGCTATTAACACATAGCAGAGACATTTACAGTATCACAGTCCTTGAGCTTATATACTCAACAGTACAACGGATATGCAGTATCAATGTTGCCCATGGGGGAGAGGGAGGGGGATTCCAACATTATGGCTTTATGCTTTATATTGCTGTCAATCTCATGTAAGCACAGTGTACCTGGAGGAATTTAATTAGCTTTCATCTCAAGCTTTAACAAAACAGTTGATTAAAAAACTGCATGGGTATATATGCTCCCTGATTTGATTCCTCCTTCCAAAGTGTGGAAAATATATAAGATTAATCAAATAACCTGCCATCAAAAGATTGTGTTTAGAATTACCCCATCAATCTAAAATTCATTTCCATGAAGTACCAATCAGGAGATGAGAAATAGGTTTAGTGGGAGGATACGCTGCCAGCTAGGGATGAGAGGTGGGATTAATAAGCGAGTTCATGTCGAGGAGAAAGATGAGTTGAGATGTGTGGAGGCTTGCTGGCTGGGCCATATGCTGAGAAATGTCACTAAAATACATGTATAAACTGATTTGCCTACCTGTATATGTACAGTATGCATACACTTGTATGAGGTGTAAGAGGGAAGGTGAGTAAAGAGTGTAGTTTGTTGAAGGTAAGGGTTGTATCAATATGAGTGGCAATAACTACTGACTGTAATCGTAGCACAACCAATCTGCCATCATTTATTTAGGTATTATTGATGTAGATACATGTATGCATTTAAGATTCATCTTTATCTGAATCTTCTCGTTAGTACAATGTTTATGTCCCTCTTTTTTTTCTTTCTTTCTGTTTTTCATATCCTTATTCTATATGCCCACATCTCCATATTCTACTCGTTACAGTTACATATTCAATATGCACCACCAGAATTTCTGGTTGTTGCAGTATATTGGAAGTATAGCTCTGGTGCATTGGCTGTCCATGTCTATCATGTATGTATTGGAAACATGAAATGTGATATGTGAAATGAGAATTCCTTTCCTTGCTTAAGATCACCGTACAAAAAGCACCAAAGTGCACTGACATCCTGAAAGACTTTGCCAAAGTGCAGTGTAGCTCGAGGCCTGATTCGAGAATACATGTACTCTGATTCCTCTGGGAATATAAACAAAAATCCAGCTACAAAATCTACTCGCAGAGAACATGGCAGCTTAATATAGAGTACATGTACAGCTTATGTTGCGAATACATGAAAGCGGTCCTTTGTGGTTTGCGGTGTGCTATGAGTAGCAGAGAAGGGAAGGAATGGAATTTTTTTGGGAAAAATTAAATGGAGAAAGCATGAATTGCATTCCCGAAATATGTGAAGGCATGTGAATGAGAGAGAGAGAGAGAGAGAGAGAGATAGATAGATAGAGAGAGAGAGAGAGAGAGAGAGAGAGAGAGAGAGAGAGATGAGATTGAGATAAGGCTGAGATAGAAAGGAGAGGGACATAGGCCGTGTTTATCAACTTTTCAGAAATTTAAACGCGTTTCCAAAGGCCTTTATGAACGCGTTTCCAAACGCGTTTAAAAAAACGGTGCTTTTATCAACTCGATCGCCCAAGTCGAAAACAGGCCTTGTCACAGAAAACATGTGGTTTAAACACGTTTCAAAACAGCTTTGCGTTTATCTCGCTTCTTTAAACGCGTTTCTGGTTTAAACGCGTTCAGGATTGTACAAATTTGCGTGTTTCAAAACAGCTTTCCAAACCCCATAATCAAAACACCTTTGCGTTTATCAACTCGTTTAAACGCATTTAAAAAAAAATTGAAACGCGTTTGGAAACCTTAATTCTACCCAAAAAAGAGTTGATAAACACGCCCATAGATGTGAGAGAGGGGGAAAAAAGGGAAAGAGAAAGAAAGGGAAAGAGAGCCACGGCTAGAAAGGTGGTGTAGGCAATAGGAGAGGAATGATACAGAAATTGAGAGGGAGAGAGAAGAAGGAAAAAGAGGAGATCTAAAGAAAACAGAAAGGGAAAGAGACAGACACTTATGAATAATTAATCAATTTGTAAAATGCACTGGCAAAGCAATACAAAAGGTTAAATGACATTTAATGTCATTCTTGTATTCCCTATTTTTTATGGCATTCTTTAATGAATGGAAGTAGGGGGTGGAAAAAAATATAATTCAAGTCACCATCAATTGAGACAAGAATAGAGGCTTAACAGAACATTAAACATGAGTGCAAAAAAAAAAATACCACAGGCTTATAGAGTACCTTATTAGCCTTTTATTGTATTCCTGCTGTTGCGTCAATGTTTCTTGGCCGCCCCCGGAATGAGAGCGGAGTGAAAAATGGATGTAATGAGAATTACGGCATCAATTGAGATGAATTGCGCTGACATTTTTCATTTGTTGGGTGGTGATCTAGCCCTGGAGGTGTCTTGACGGATGCATGCAGCCGACGTTCATTTGGTGTGATTTGCAGTGGCAACAAATCAGGACATCTGATTGGGTTGAATGCAGTCAGGGGCAGATTACGGCATTCTGCTTACTGTACTAGTGCATGTGCAGTCTGCATTGACTCTGTGATTGACTCTAGCCTGGCTTTGATTTATCTGGGCCATACAGGTACTCAATGATTGTAACTTAACATCAATGGTTACTACCATGGCAACAGCCAATGAGCTTTCATGATTGCACCTGTTGCCACGGTAGTTCCCATCGATGGCTAGTTACAATAATTGCAAGCCTAGATGCACTATGGCCCTGTACTTGTTCAACTAGGTCCACATGTATGCATGTGTGTATGTATATTTATGTATGCTATTTTTGCTTTTTTAAATAAAATACTAAATTGAACAACTCATGAGGACAGATGTCTAAAATCAATAAAGACACAATTAAGGGCACTATAAAATAATCCACATGGCCCTATCAATGGTTCACAGCAGCTTAGACACAAATAAGAGCGAAGAGTTCAAGAGCATCATACAAGTGAGATACTATGCCTGTGCACTCTCCTCTTGAAGGATTGGAAGGCGGAGGCAGAGTTTAGGGTTGGCATGGTTCATGCATTATCCAGATATGTACATGTATGTACATTGAATAGGTGCTTCTCCCTGGTTTATCCAGAGCTTCAAACATGAGTCCAGGTAGCGATATGTTAAAATGTATGTCAAGATACCATCCATCGAGGTACAAGCACCCACACCCCTCAAATCAATCCTCTCTTCATTCTCCCCTTGAACTCTCCTGTCAAACCCACTTCTCTGCTTGCAGTATCTGACCACATAAGCTCTTCCTCATGAGTGTTATTTTATGTAAATGAAGCTCAAGAGTGATGGAGGTAATTCTAACCACAATCTTTTGATGACTGGTTATTTGATTACTGTTATTCTCCCTCTAGATCAACAGTTACACAAAGCAGCAGGGTGGGAGAAACCAGCTTTTCTCCAGACATTAATCCACTATGTAAACACAGCCCTAGATTCCTTCTTTCAGGTTGTTCACACCCAGATTTAAAACCCTCCTTTTGATAGAACAGATGGGAGAACTGGTATTCCTCTGTAGACTCTTTATTATCCACAGTGTAAACACTGCACTATGTTTTATTGTAGCCATGTTTTTTTTAAATTTTTTTAAGAACAGCTGGGACAACTAGTATTCCTCAGTAATCTGATTGATTATCCACAATGTAAACACTGCACTGTGTTTTACTGTAGGCATGTTTACACCCAGGATTAGGGTAGAGAATGGCAATGTGGTGAACTCATTTTCCTCCTGTCATACACACATATGTGTAAACATTCAAAAGGTTGAAACAATTAGAGTAAACTGATGCTCTCTTTGAGACTTGATGATTTTGATTTATTCTTCAGAAAACATATTGCGAGAGCAATCCTAGATCATTTTATTTTTATACTGGTGTATCAGACATTTTGAAAGATAATCCAATCTCTTCATTTCATTCAGCATGGTTCTAATACAGAATTTAATAACTGCTAATTGCTGTCACAAAGTTATTCCAAATCATAAGAGAAAGAAATCCTTCCTTTTGATAACCACTAACATCAGCAATGACTCATGGTTAGGGTAGACATTTTTCCACCATAAGAAGTATAAATAATGGAAAAAACTCCATAGATATAGATGACATTGTTAGATCTTGAAAAAGGCAGCTATAGACCATTATTAGAGAACAGTGTTCAGTCAATACTGAGTCGTAGTGAGACATCTTTCAGCTCTGCACATATAGAGTAACACATATTGTACACACATGACGCATAGATTGTGTGAATGGTATATTTGTTGACTGCATCCCCATAGCAACTATTGTTAATGGAGAGCCATGATAATAATGATGCAGAGTGTGGAATACTGTAATCGTCAGATAATCACGTAGCTGGAAGAGGCTTGCAATTTCAATCCAATTATGGTTTGATGGAAGCATTTCTCGATAGAGTTACAAAGATTGTTCATTATTGAAAGAAAATGCAAACACCTGCCAATATGATGTGTTCACACATATGGACTAATGCCACTTATACAGTATGTAAGGCCATACTGACTTCTCTTCTCACCTTCCTCTTACAGGCTGTCGTGTGAACACAGCACTGGACACTGAGACGTTGCATAGACACTCATTGTATTCTCATGAAGGTAATGATAAATAGTGACTTTTCTTTTCCTTGTAAAAACAGAGCTGTCAAATAGTACTGTTTTTTCAGTATTTCATACTAAAATTTCAGAAGAATACTGAAGGTTTTATACAAAATACTGATTTCATAAGATCTAGTCTATGGGTTAGCCTATCGTCTTTATTTGAAAATAATGATATTTTTCATAAAATACCTGTACTACTTTTCACCCTTAAGAATACTGAAATGTTTTGATTAAGGTTGGCAGCCCTGTGAAAGAGGAAATTATCACCCCCCCTTTTCTTATCCCCTTTCTCATAAAAAGCTGATATATGTATATACATACAGACTGTGAAGTACACTGTTCATGCAAGCTATGTAACATTATTTTAATGAAGGTAATGAGTGAATTTTCTTTCCAATGTGAAAGAGGCCAATATCAATCATTACATGCAATCAAAAGCAGCTACAATTGTAGTATGCACAGTTCTGACACAATCCCCTTCTCTTTCTCCTTTGCCCATAAAAGCTGCTGTATAAACACAGCACTGGTGTACTGTGAGAAGTACAGCGTTATTGCGAAGGCCGGCGAGCTGTAAAGCCGTCGTTCGCTCGATGACTCATCACACTCCATCCGTACCCTACGGAGGAGAGGTTGCCGTGGCGAATGAGGAGCCCGCATCATGCAGTCGTCGTAGCGATATATACATCCACTCCGCGTTCATACAGGATTCAAGGTGAGTTGCGATGCTGGCGTGTATTTAGCGTTGATCAAACGCCACCAAGCCTGCAGGGCAGAGCTGGGTGTTCATTTATGTCTGTGTGATACGGGTGGTGTGGATTCAGAGCGAGTCTGGGTGTTAAAGTGAGGTTCGGCTGCGGAAGGCTAATGTGAATCAGTGATGAGATGAGAACAGGTGGGACGATCCAACCTCTACAGGTTACACTGTATGGTGTATCGGGCTAGCGATATGACGGAGTGCAGGGTGGATGGAAATCAAGGTAAGTCAATGTGGAAGAGACATAGATGATACATACATGTACATTTTATAGAAATCAGTGTATGTGGAATGTACTGTATGTTTTATAATGTGTGTATGATGAGGAAAGGGGAGGTGGTCAAGGTTACAGTATTCAAGTGAAGACAGGGTATGTACATGAGCATGTGCACTGTGAATGTGCATTGTACAGTGCATACAAGCAGTGGATGAGGGATGAAGGTTGAGATGAGCAGTAACTCGGCATGATGATAATACACATTTATACTGTGCCTTAAGTGTTTTTGATGTTATACCCTGTTAAGGTACTAAGGTACTATATACATGTACAGTATGTAAGTGTACATGTACATCTATGTAGGAGGGGATATGAGGGGATCAGGGATATATTCAATCTGAAAATGAGGATATAGCCTTTATGGTGTATATTACATGTGTGTACAATACAGTACATGCTCACATGTACATTTATACTATAACAGTTTGCAAGTGGTTTGTGATAAGAGGTTATGGAGAAGATATGGACTGATATTGCGTAATGTATGATACATGGTAGATATTATGCATATGACGCCAATCAAAACCTTTATTCTAATTGTGAAGGATTGTTTATACACTACATTTAGTAAAATCTGCTTTAGCAGCAACCTGTTGATACCACATGATACCACCTGTTAATACCACATGATACCACCTGTTGATACCACATGTAGAGTACTTAAGGACCATATTGTTGGTGTTCCTTCAACAATGCCGCTTATTTCAACCAATATTAAAGACAATCTGCTTTAAATAAAGACTACATTTTCCGACTCTTTTGAGGGTTCTCTCAGTATTATTCATTAAGAAAAATGTTCACATTCCAAAGTTTTGCTGACATGTAAATATGAGTAATGATTTTTTTTTTCTTCAAAGCTTTGCATACATTCTGCTATCTTTTGTGTAGGAAGTGTACAGTACATTCAACTTAGAATGATAAATATAATGTAGATTAATCAAAACCTTGGAATTGCTTAATGATCATTAAAGGAGTTGTTACATCTGATAATTATATGATATGAATAAGAGCAGGAATGGATGGGTATCAGGAAAATGTTTGTAAAATAGTGAATATCTAACAATTTTCATATACCATAACTATAAACATGGATGAATGAAAGTGTAAGTGGTATCATATTAAAACAAGAAAAATTGATACAAGAAGATTTCACAGCTCATGTGAAAAAGATGCGAGATGAAAAAGGCAGTAACCTATTTTCTGGTGACACCAGCAAATTATTGGTAATGGAGAGTAATTATGTTTTGGTACGAGTAGAATAGAAACGAGGGAGGAATATGAAACTAGAGAAACAGAGTAAGAAGGAGGAAGAGGGTGAAGAAAGAGGTGGGGCAGGAGGTGGAGAGATAGAGAGAGAGAAAGAGAGAGAGAGAGAGAGAGAGAGAGAGAGAGAGAGAGAGAAAGAGAGAGAGAAAGAGAGAGAGAGAGAGAGAGAGAGAGGGAGAGAGAGAGAGAGAGGGAGAGAGAGAAAGAGAGAGAGAAAGGGAGAAAGACAGAGAGGGTGAGAGAAAGAGAGAGAGGGAGAGAAAGAGAGAGAAAGAGAGAAAGATAGAGAGAAAGAGAGAGAGAGAGAGAAGGAGAGAGAGAGATAGGGAGTGAGAGAGAAAGAGAGAGAAAGAGAGAGAGAAAGAGAGAGAGAGAGAGAGAGAGAGAGAGAGAGAGAGAGAGAGGAAGAAGCAGGAGGAGAAGGAGCTGTAGTAAGGTCTGGTAGTGAACAGTATTTTCAGTCAGTACAATTCATTGAATTAAAACATGATCTTGTGAAGATATGAAATGTGGAAGTCAGTATTTGTCATCCATTGAGTATACATGTATTGTTGTTAAATTCTAGCAAGCTGCATATGGATGTCCTCAAATAAGTCTATACGTGGGTGAAGAGAAGAAGAAGAAAAAGAAGGGTAGACTGAAAGAGGAAAGGAAGGTTGGTGATAAGAAAGAATGGATGAGATAGGATGATACATGAGTAGAAAGGTTGTGTGGTATGCATGTCAGTCGAAGAAGAAAGATTGAGAGATTTGAGCGCTTGAGGACATTGAGTAACATGCTGAAGGATGTCTAATATAATTTTGATATCAAAATGTGAGCGCAGAAAGCTGTTTACTGTTTGGCGGTGCATCAAGACGACATGTCCCATCAGTCTGTAATCAGATGGAATTCTGGGTGCACAGAGGCCCTCAGAGTGCGCAGATGAAAGAATGTCTTTGAAATGGTCAATGCTGAGTGCATGCAAGTTCATGAGACGGAGAGGGGGAGATAGAGGGAGCGGGAGAGTGGATAGAGAGAGGGTAAGAGCAGAGAGAGGGGGGGGGGAGGTAGGGGAAAAGGAGTGATGGATAGATAAGGGGGGGGGGGGGAGGAAGAGAGAAAGGAAGCATTGAAATGATTGGTAGGTAATAACATTCACATGAAAAAGGTGCAGTTTCAAGTGGTTCTTCCTCACTGTACTTTATATCTTATACTTTAACACAATCTAAAGTATACAAGGAAAAAGATAGAGGGAAAGATAGAGAGAGAGAGAGAGAGAGAGAGAGAGAGAGAGAGAGAGAGACAGACAGACAGACAGACAGATGAAAGTGTGGGGGGGGGGGAGGCGGGGGCCGGGAGCAGAAAACATTTTGCGAGTTATTCTTCCTCGCGGTACTTGAAATCCTATACAAAACAATTGCAGTTATACAAGGAAAGAGGAAGAAAGATAGAGAGAAAGAGACAGATAGAAGTGGGGGGGGGGGGGGGGCGGAGGAATGCTAGGGAGTGCAGACATGAAATCTGAAAATTTAAGAGTCAAAATATAGCCTGTGCAGCATGGGACCATAAGATCCATCTCCTAATCAAACTAGCTACCCAGGCAGGCTTAGGCATGATTGATCAGGCTCTGTGAGTCACAAATGGTCAGGGATTTGTCAGATTTGTTCCAGTTCACATTCCATTTCCATGCTAATCCCAGATAGACTTCCATGGTAACCTAACACCATGTGGAGTAAATCATCATCAGTATCATTCAATAAGCATTTATGACGAAGATGCAATGTGGATGGACAACAATTACATGAGCCGCTTGCCTTTGCAAAATGTATTTTGTTATGTTTCTATTAGTTTGCTCCATCACATCTCACTGAATTGTTAAGGTAGCATAAACCAAAAAAAAGAACAATTCATTCTCGTACAAAATCATTATTCTATGTCCCGCAAATGATAACAAAATCTGACGGGGAAAGATCATTTTTACAGCCACTGTTTTATGGAATAACTTGCTGGATTACCTTAAAAACATACAAAAAGTTCAGACGTAAATTGAAAACATGTTTTCTGTTTGCAAATATCACAACTATAAACCCAATGCACCATTTCTATTTTTTATGTATCCTGCTAAAGCACATTCATACATGTGACTAGATGTGTTCTGCGTTATACAAACATTTTAATTATAGGATCATTTGAGCACAAACATGTCGAAAGAAAAAGTCATCAGGAAACATATGGATTTATGGATCGGTAACTGCATACAGGTCCATATAGAATTACATGTTTACAATGCTGGTGACTCCATTGAGACGGATTGATTTTTTGTCTTTCTTGAATGCACTCATAGCCACACAATAAACATGAAATTATGTTGTGCATTTTGACTAACCCTTGCATTGCCAGGCCTTGAAATCTCCATTGACTTCATGCCAATAGAAATGAGAATTAAAAGCATGTGGAGGATGTATAGAGGATCTGTTTATAGATTATACAGAGTTAGATGTGTAATATAATGTTTGTTACTCCTACAGAAAATGTTTTTTTTTCTTTCTTGAAAGCGCACAATAAATGTGAGCTCTGTTGTCCATTTTGGTTGCTTTATTAAAAGCATGCGCAGGATATGTATGGACCGTCTTTTTATAGATTAACACGGAGTTAGCTGTTTATAATATTTGTGACTGCTCTGGAAAAGATTGATTTTTTTTCTTTCTTTAATGCACTTAATGAGTATGAGATCTGTTGTGCATTTTAATTACTTAAAATCATGCGTAGGATATATGTACATGAATAGAGCGTTATTTATAGATTAACAGAGAGATAGCTGTGTGCAATGTTGTTGTGTTGTATGGAAAGGTTACCTCTCCATTCAGGACGAGACCTGCTTTGCCTACGTGTTAGTGGATGCGATTGATAAACGTGAACCCTGATATATGCGGACCATAGCATGATCCATGATGCTGCATTAGCCCGTAATCCCCCGACACGGACGCTTCAATACACTATACCTCCGCAGAGCAAAGCCCAGATAGAATTTCCCTCACGTAGGCAGGGAGGTAATCGCAACGCGGTTTTGGGCAGGAGTACATCGCGAGTGAAAACATCGATGCTGCCTTCTAGAGCCTCAGGGGGTCTGGTTGGATCCATCTTAGGGAAAGCAAAGTGCATGTGAGCGAGCATTGATTGCAGACAAGACAACATATTGAGTGCATGGGACTGAGTCAAAGTAGCTTAATGGATTGCAGTTGAGACAGTTTTTTATTTTATTGCTCTCCTCTTAGCTTTTGGCCATTTGATTTGATTTCATCTAATCATTTCTCTTTAAATATCTGTCCCTTTTTTCTTCCTGCTCATATTATTGCTCAAATGTAAGGACTGTATGGTGTGTAGATGAATGTGTATAGGTCACTTTTCTACATTTATGTACTGCAGTAAGCTCTGTATGCTATACTTTGGAGAATGCAATTGTTTGCCTACAGCATACAAAATCAAGCTCGCAGATATAAGCATGCTTTATGATTATCAATTTAACAGTCGTGCCTCTGCTTTTTCTACTTTTAACCTGTTTTTTCTTTCCCTTCCTATGCTTCCAACAGCTGAAGAGTATTTTACAATGATTTCAAATTCATTTGTAGTAATTTCCACACACCCCTTTAGCTAATTTGTACATAAACTTACTCCCTGTTTCTTTTATCTTGTTTCAAGTATTTACCAAATCTTTACCAATGTTTAAGATATCTTCTTCATTTTGAAACAATGATTTCCTGGAATAATGAAACAAGACAAGAATATGACCTATGTTCATAGCATTTAAAACAGGTCCCACAGTTGTTACAATTTCTATACTTACTACCCTTTACCTGTAATACCAAACACATACATTTAGAATAACCCATTTTCCTAATGTACATGTATTCACAGCTTCCCCCTAACTGCAAAGAAATGCATTATTACATTCACATGTATTTCATAATTCATTTTCAATGGATGAAACTCACTTTTAATCTGTTAGTTGCTGCTTGTCGGACAAACCTCAAACAAGCTTTGGGGTTACCATTAGTAATGTATTGTCTGCATGACGTCAACATGCATACCGAAAATACGATAGTCTATTGAAAAGAACTACCTACAGTAGAATCTTTACCTGTATCTGCTAGAATCTTCAGGATTGAAGGAGGCAGATTCACCCGAAGAAGAATAAGAAGTAATGTACACTCTAGTAAACATGTGAATATGAATGGAGTATTGTAACTTCATATCTTCTCTAGACAACTCACACATGTCATGTACATGTTATGTATGTATACATCTAAATCTACATACGTACACTGCTTGTTGAGACCTCAGTCTTGGGGGCAAAAAGGAGAGGACTTGTCCCTTCTCTGCATACAAATATGGAAATGAATGTTCATGTTTGTGATTTGGGAGGAAGTGAAGGGGAGGACTAGGGTGGGTGATGGAGGGGGATGAGGTGGGGGTAAGAGTCCAGTTTGTAGACTTAAAGGCATCTTTGGATGGTATTTGTAAGCCTGCATGGACTGTTTCTGAGCTTTGAAGCTTGATTAATGATTAGCTGTGTATGTTGCATCATCAATGTCTCGCTGGGGACTTGTCAAGAATTTTTTTTTATTAAAATGATGAAGAATTTCAGTACATGTTTGAAAAAACCCCCCAAAGTTCCATGGATTTCCATGAACTTTAATTTTGTATGACAACAATCTTACCTACCATTGCATAAAGCACAATTGGAATGGGAAACTGAAAATCATTCTCCGATTAACATCTATAGGGCACATTATACATTTATGATACAGTTATTAAAGTTGTGGTTTCTGCTATTAGTTTGTGTGTTAACCCTCTCAGCACCAAGCTATGAAAACTCTCATTGGTTTGCCACACATGTAGGACCATTAGACTGATGAGGTTTAACTGAAGATTTTAAGGACACCTCTCAGAGACCTTTAACTCGGCCCCATTGAGTGAGTGTGTATCTCACACAGTCAAGCAGATCTCATGCATCATGTCACCGGTATGATAAAGACGCTGCGTTGCCGTGGCGGCATGCACCATTGTGGCGTAAACAGTATTTGGAAACATTCCGTTATCAGCATGGAGACTTGCAATGGGGCGCCTCGGCTACAAGGGCATGCTGGGATATGTCAGGAGTGGTGAGGAATGATGGGAGATTGATGCTGTAGGGCAAGATAGAAAGATGGGTAAGGTATGGATGCTAATACGAGGGGGAGAGATTTAGGTGTTGAGAGAGAGGCGGAGGAAAAAAGTCGGTGACAGAGGAGAGAGGAAAAGAGACGGGGCAATGAAGAGAGAGGCAGAGATAGAGTGAGAGAGATTGAACTCTTGAGAGAGTGAGTTGCAGAGGGAGAAAGTGAGATAAAATGGAGAGAGGGAGAAGGACAGGGAGTGAAAATGAGAGGCAGAGAAAGAGTGAAAAAGACGGGCAGAGAGAGAGAGAGAGAAAGAGAGAAAGAGAGAGAGAGAGAGAGAAAGAGAGAGAGAGGGAGAGAGGAAGAGAGAGAGTGTATGGGAGAGAGAAAGAGAAAGAGAGAGAGAGTGATTGAAAAGAGAGAGAGAGAGAGAGAAAAAAAATCTAGAGCTAGAGCATGAGAGTATTGTAAAACGAATTAAGTCACATTTCTGTATGAAATAATCATTCTTTTATACTGTAAGAGTCGTAATGCCCTAATTTGTTTGAATAATAAACCTACCATGGAAATTTCCAATTTGAGTGATGTGTATTGAACTTATACAAATCCTCAATCTGGTAAAATAGTGTTTATAGCTACAGGTAATATTGAGGCTCTTGCTGATACATGTGAATACATGTATGGGATGTAATTAAGGTAGCGCTGGACTAGCCAACAAATATGAAAGAATATCTTGGAGTTATGTAGCTGTATGATACTTCTACAGATCAAAAAGATCACAAAATTCAGAGTTATACCCTTTTCTGTGAAAATGACCATATGGGATGTAATTACTTTCTAGAAGCTAAATGTAATCACTATATATGCAAATTGATTGTACCAGATGGAAGATCCATATAAGTTCAGTAAATGCAAACCTCAAATTTTTGCACACTTATGGTTTATCACTAATATTGCAACCCTCCATGCATGCATATCTGTATGTGTGTTATGTGTGTATGTGTGTGTGTGTGTGTGTGTGTGTGTGTGTGTGTGTCTGTGTGTGTGTGTGTGTGTGTGTGCGCGCGCACCCCTATGAGGGGTAGTCTAACAAGGCATTGCCTTCTTGCCTACTCTTCAACACTACTTTAATTTTGTTTATTTGTGTTTGGTAAATGTTTTCATCTGTTTAAGTCGATGTTTTTCTTGATATACAGTATGTATTTTAATGCTGTCTTTTAAAGGTGTGTTGGAATAAATGAACTGTGTAGGATGTTATTGATTATCTTGTAAGGAAACCATCTCATCTTTCCTGTCACTGATGGATAATGATGTCAGGCCTGATCTCACTTTGGCTGCTGTCCTGCATTTCGGTAGAACTCTTCGCCACAAAGCGGTAAGAGGTCCGTCAGGTGTACAGCAACTGTCAACCACAGGGCTGCGTGTGCACCACATGCCCTGCTGTGTGACAGAGAGAGAGAGAGAGAGAGAGACTGACAGACAGATAAAGAGGGAGAGACAGGGAGAGAGACGGGGACAGAGAGAGAGAGAGAGAGACAGACAGAGAGAGAGAGTGAGAGAGAGGAAGAGAGATAGAAGAGAGAGAGAGAGAGACTGACAGACAGATAAAGAAAGAGAGAGAGAGAGAGACAGAGAGACAGGGAAAGAAGGAGAGAGAGATGCACAAATCCAACATTAATTTCGAATCGAGATTGAAGTTTAAGATTTTTCAGTGAAACTCTTGAGCACATGGCTTCTGTAATTCCTGTTATTTCACAGCACGAACTCACTCTGACATGATTAATCCTAGGCTGCATTACATGTAGTATTTCTGTTTCTATAAACCCAGCTGGTAACTTTCTCTTTTCTTTCTGTGTTTGAGCCTTGTTGCAGCTAATGTGATACACAAGCATACAATCTCAGAAATCTGTCATAAACAGCATGCATTTAGTCATTAGCTTGGTGGAAAGATTTCTCATGGTGCTTCCATTTGTACGATGACATCATCAGCTGAGATAAATCAAGATAAATATCAAATGAGAACATCTCAAGGGACTTCAAAAGCCCTCACAAGCAGCACTTAATACTTCCTTTATAAACTTGATAAACAAGTCATTGCTTCTGTATCGATGTACTTTTAATGACATGAGCTGAACTCCATGTTTCCCTGGATCTGATCATGTGAATTCATGTTGATTCCTACCCTCTCCAAAAGCTGTTACAAATGATGCATCTTAAAGGGATAGTTCACCCTGAAATTAAGTTGGTTTCAATAACAGGAGATGCATGAAAGAAACATTTTAGTGAAGGTTTGAGGAAAATCCGTCAAATGATACGAGAGTTATGATGATTTAATATGTGAGGTGCTTTCCCACATGTTGTGTACAATTTTTTTTTTCTTGAAATGTGCATTTTCTCAAAAAGGTGTGCATCCTTTTAGCTGTGTATTCCATACATCATTAGAAATACGTTTTAACGTTGTCAAAGACACAAAAAGAGCAATTTTGCAATTATTCTGTACACAACATATGGGAGAGCGCCTCGCATGTGACGTTACAATATGGAAATTTCAAAAGATCATAACTTTTTTATCCTATGACGGATTTTCCTCAAACCTTCACTTACATGTTGCTTTCAGATTTCTGCTTTTCTTGAAACCAACTTATCTTCAGGGAGAACTATCCCTTTAAGATATAATACATCTGTACTCTGTCTTCACTGTCTATCCTCTTGTCTTTGCTGTATATACTCTGTCTTCACTTCTTATCTCCTGGATGTCTCAAGCTGATAATTGTGCATGCCTGCACCTAGTGAAATATCCCCAGTCGCTTTCTTGGTATGAATATTTACAATGCTTTTAAATTCATAACAAAATCTAATGAGAGGAAAGACAGATACTATGCACTTTCTCTTTTGGGTTTTCAGCTTGATCATATCACACATACGATGTGTCTGTTTGGAAGGGTGTCATATACATTTGGTACGATGATATGATTGAATACAGCTATCCGTCATAGGATAAGAAAGTTATGATCTTTTGAAATTTCCATATTGTGACGTCACGTGCGAGGCGCTCTCCCATATGTTGTGTACAGAATAATTGCAAAATTGCTCTTTTTGTGTCTTTGACAACGTTAAAACATTTTTCTAATGATGTATGAAATGCACAGGTAAAAGGATCTTTTTGAGAAAATGCACATTTCTTTGTTTTTCCAGGTATCCATCTCTTGTAGCTGTTACTTCACACTGAAAACTTGACCTGATGGTGTTTCGCTCGATATAAAACAGCTTCAAAATCATTTTACAGTATTTGGAGCAGTGTTTAAAGGAAATATACGATGCTAGGAAGGCAAAAAGCCTTCAAAAAGGTGATCGTGAGCAATCTTCTTGCAAATGGTCTTAAATTCATGTTATTGTCCATTTTAGAAACTTGGTGAAAGTTATATGCCCTCAATTAATCCACATTTGGAGTAATTAGTGATTAAATCACAAATCATCAAATTGTTCGGCCCGACCAATTCCTGGACCATTCCTGCACCTTAACTGTTAATGTGCCATGTGTGTGTTTTTTTCACCATATATTTCGTGGTTTTTTTTTATTTTCGCGAATTTTGCAAGTCAGGTGTTATTCTCAAATTTAACATCACGCAAAAATATGAATGCGATGTGCAGGACCACATGTACTAATAGTACTAGTATTCTACGATCACGAATATAACCACTCACGAAATTGTTGAGAAGTCCTGATTCGCGTAAAATTAGACTCGCGAAAAATTATATGGCGTATACAGTAATACACAGAAATCCCATAGAGAATTCTTTTATATGACATACCAAGGTTTAATGAAGTATTTCCCCTTATTTTCTAAGGTGCCCTGTTCCATACATGTGCGTATGAGTCATACAGTATGAAGAATGAGATCGGTAATCTCTCTGTCATTTCAGCTTTTCTAGGTCATTAGAAGGATAATGAGCCTCATGGGAAATGGGCTGAATGTTGAGTCAATCTTTAATTCATATCGCCTTCCAGCCTACGGTGGAATGCTCATACCTTGTATCACGCTTTTCCTGGGGAAGTTCTGGATGTAATTGAATGTGTGGAAGGGAGAAGTTTGCATAATTGATTTTGTGTCAGTTATGTGCAGATACTTGTATGTATTGTACAAGTATCATGTACTGCTCAATAAGCTCCTGTTGCCTAGTGCGTTCTGCACAGTCATACCTCACATGCAAGTCAAGTGTTGCACATGAAATTATTTGATATTAAGCTTATCTTTATACTGCATGTTTAACAGTGTAATCAACATAGATGATTAAAATTGTATCTTGCCAAATATATGAAGTATGAGGGCCAGACCCGACTATACTTGTGCTATTTCTTTTTTTCTCATTGCACATCTATACTTAAATATCTTTGTTTTGATATTGTAAAGTGTTCATATTAGGCGCATTCTCATTGCACTTAAGAAATCGCGAAGTTAGAAAAATCGCAAAGTTAGGGTGAAAGTTGCCTAGCAACCGTGCCAACAGCCGTCCGAAACGCATGAAACTCCGCAAGTCAGAGTGCGATTTTTCTAACTTCGAGATTTTTTGCAATGAGAACACACACAGCAAAAAATCGCGAAGTTATTCACGTGACTTCCGGCGTCTGCTATGCAGTAGCGCGCGATCGAGTAGCCAGCTGATATGTGCGCTCCAGTACTACGTACATTACATACAGGCTAGGCTACTGTCATATCGGATGCGGAGTGTCGCACTAGTACTGCATGTTTCTACCGTGTATTGTTTATTTATCTATGATTGTCAAAGCTAAACTGTATGGACGGCAGCTGCACTCACTAAACTAGATCAATTCGGTGATGACCGCACTGCGCTACACACTCTACAACTAAGAGAAACTGATAAATATGGTCTTAAAAAGTTGGTCTGTAGTGCAGAGTCGCACTGCGTTTTCATCTTGACGCGCTTAACGTTGTTATGCACTACATGTAGCACTAGCACTGGGTATCTGCTGCTAGTACTAGCCACGGAAAATTAATAAACGTGCTGGTAAGCTAACGTTAGATCTAATCGTAGTCACAGATGAACTTTGGACTAACCTTATTTGGGATGAGTCTAACAACTAATCGAGATGTTAGACTAACCTAGTCACAGAAGATGTTTAACTGTTAAAGATGTTTACACCACGGGATTGCCCTGCTCCTTCGGGAAAATCCTACGTCAGATTGCTGTTTTGTACACGGCCGGCGATTGTGCGTATACGCGTACGTGCATTCGAAGCTTGAAGCTAGCTTGACCGAGCGAATCAATTTTGTGTATGTTTACAACAAACTTCGCGCGAAACGAATGGCATGCCGGGAATGGTCGATCGAGCGTGCTCGATTTTTCTAACTTCGCGTAACTTCGCGTAACTTCGCAATTTTTTGTAATGAGAATGGCCCTACTGATGTGTTGTTGTCAATAAAACGATCATATCATATCATATCTACTTGGTAAAGTAGGTCAATGGTTCATGCGATAATCAGATAATTGGATCTGTTGAATTCCAAGCATTCGATTATAATTCATATTTATATGGACATGAAAAAAAAATAAAGTAAGAACAAAATGAAGGACATTTGAAGCATGCAACTTAATATGTGCAATCATCAACAGGATGGTTTATTTTTCAAGTTTGATATTATTTAATACAACAAATAAAAGTAACATAAATTAACATGAATATTTAGAAAAAAAAACAGCATACAAAGTATGGTAAGTGCATTGTAATAGTAATTTGGATAGCATACAGTACCTATCTACACACCATTGTGTCCATACATGTCGGTGTCCTTTAAATATGCCCTACCTTACACTTCACATCCACATCAGCATTCAAATACTGCTCTTGACCCGCAAACGGCTATCTTGACCGAGGGGTATTTTTGCCCGCATGTGAATTATTAAAGCATTCCAATCACGGCTGTACACATTCTACATCTAGACCATGGTCAGGTTGAAGTAGGCGGTTAATGTCAGAAATATTTGCAATTCAAGACTTGGGTGCTGTTATTTATAACTGCTGGCAATACTTTGTCTGCCTAGCTTAGTTCACCTGTATTTTACAAATGGCAAAAACAAATACCTAGTAAGTTTTAGACCTCAAAGCTAGTTTTCAATATTCAGTTTCATGATGTCATCTTTCGTCAGTAATTAAACAGTGCTTTTAAGAGTTATAACCAACATTCAGTAGTTGCTGTGTTTTTGACATGGGGCTGAGATCCAGTATGTGCAGAGGCCATAGTCACAGCTGCTCTCTCTTTTCACTGTTATTCAGCTGTGCATTGAGGAACAATCTCCTGTAAAGAGATTGTGGAATTTTGAATACAAACAAGAAACTTTATCTCAAAATCCCAAGAAAAAACCCAAAGGTCTTCTACTCAGGACTGTAAAATTTGTGGAATTTTGAATACAAACACAAAACTCGATCTCAAAATCCCAAGAAGGAAGCATAGGTATTAATTTTAGAAATACATACCTGTATGACCTGAATGTGGCTTATCTTAATATCTTAGCAGAAAATTGGCAATGAGGGGGGGGGGGGAGGGGTGGGTAGGGGGTGAATTTCAGAAGTACTGAATATATCATAACATCAACATGATACTTGATAGCTGGTTGCTGAAGTTAGCACAGGTACAGACTGCCTCAAAAACAAGAGGATCGAGGTTCATGATAGCAGCAACCAGGAGAAGTAGGTTCTGCCTGTAGGTTCTGTTTGTAGGTTCTGTCTGTATTTTTCCACAATTGTTTTCAATCTGCCGTGCTCTGGTAAATCACGAGTAGGATTCCCATGTATCTATTTATCAGTGTCAGAATGCTTCATTTAATTACAGCTTGACTCAAGATAAAGCTGATGAGTGATGTGAAATTGAAATAAAACAGACAGTTAGATTGATAATTTGCTCGATACAGATGAACGAGGGTTGATGAGATGGGAAGGGAGTGAGAGAGAAAGAGTGGTAGATGAGAGGAAACAAATGGAGACATCTTAGAAGCAACATATTTGATGATAAGTTACTCAATCATGCATGTCAATATAGATCAACAAGAAAGGTATCTTCCATATTTTTGGGGTAATTTCCTGATCCTCCACCGTTTTATCAAACATGTCTGCATGTTGCTACATGGAAGGATGGAAAGAGGGAGAGGGAAAGAATGGTGAACGAGTAGAAAGGAATGGAAAAATTAATCTGAGAAGCTGATGAAAAGATACTCCATCATGCATGTTACAGTAAATCAACAAGATGGATCTTTTATATTTGGAGGGGGTGACTTCCTGATCCTCCACCATCTCATCAAACATGCCTTAATTCCTGTCTATAGACGGAAATATGGTAAAAAAGTAAGAGGGAGAGAATGACGAGTGAGAGGAATGGGATGGAAATATATTCTTATATTCAACACATTTGATGAAAAGTTACTCAATTATGCATGTCACAGTAAATCACCAAGATGGGTCTTCTATAAGTTGTTGATGATTTTTTTATCCATCTCATGAAACATGTCCTGACTGTCTGCGCATCCTTTTT
>OZ022588.1:20444608-20677418 GCA_963669155.1 Arbacia lixula | reverse complement strand
TTTTTTATCCATCTCATGAAACGTGTCCCCCGACTGTCTGTGCATCCCTTTTTTCTGGCCACCTTGTAGAAAGCAATTACCATCGCTGGCTAACGTGAGATGATATTCATCAATCCCCAAATCAGCATGCCAGTTTCCATCCCCAGTGAAGCCAATTTGGGATAGCTTGCATTCCGTGGAAATCTGTTCTACCAGTCTGCACTCACTGCTCGGCAGCGCAAGGACCCTAGATGGACAGAAGCAGAACCCAAGAAAAATACTTCAAAAATGAAGATGGGAATACGACATGGAAGCTTGTAACTCAACTTTTTATTAATTCAAGAGGAATTTTCATATACATGGCACTTGTGTGAGAAAGGCATCGAGGATCAACAAACACGCTCAGATAAATTGAATCACAAATATTTGAAAAAAGCACTTCATGAGTGTGCCATCTTCTATTCTCCCTCCCCCCCCCCCCCCACCCCCCCCCAAAAAAAGTGAAGGTAGTGTTACCAGGTTTTTTCTCTTTATCCATTTTATCAGCATGGAAAACTTCAAGTCTTATATTTTATTTTAACCCTTTGAGTACCAGACACTATTGTGCTCTATGGGATTTGTAGCACTTGTGAATACACTATACACATGCAGTATGCAAATAGTTAAAAACTACTTCAACAAAACAAGAAAGAAACTGAAATTAGCACATCTATCACTATTACTTCCTCGAAGCATTACCTTAGTATTATTTGGGGGGCTACAGTTTACTTCTAGCTCTCTCATGATGAGAGAAATTCTGGTGCAATATTCAGTCTGATGTTAAGTTGTCAAACTTCCTTGGAGCAGTTTTATAAGGTGAGTCTGCATTAGCCTGATCTGACAAAATAGTGAGCAAGTTTGATGATCTGGGAGACTAGCCTCAAGTTGCAATCACGTCTTCATTAGCTCGAAACTTGGGATTCATAAATTAGCCCGATGTTTGTGCACGCGCAGTGTGTGACGCAAATAGGCCACGACCGCAAGGCTTCGGTCGTGAGCTCGCCTTCACGCACATATAAAAACCAAGTGTACATGTAAACTATACCTCAGTGCATGCTGATACATGATGGGATCTAAAATGTTTCAGGTTAATGTAGACGCTCTGCAAAATAGCGAGCTATTTCCCGACTTAGCTTGCTACTTAGCCATCTAGGCCAAGATTTTGTGGGAAAATTTCACGACCAAGAGCTATTTCGCCTGATCTGGCTAATGAAGACGCAAATATATAGCTTGGCATTATTTCGCCACACCGGGGCTAATGAAGACGCCCCTATAGAGAGTCTGCCCCTCCCCCCCCCCCTCAAACACACTCACACCTGAATACATAAATCTTGCACAGAGTTCACCCCAACTTCAATCAACCTGTCTGAGTGGCGAATAATGGCTGATTTGTGACGATTGATGGATGAGAGGATTATGTGCAATTGGCAGTGAGTGATTGACCTGGCCTCATTCTATGGCTACCTGCAATTATTGGGGGGGGGGGGGGGGGGGGGGAGGCATGAGAAAGGAACTAGAAGCTGTCCAGTGGCAAATTTCATTTCAGAAAGCTCAGCCAATATACCAGATAGCCTTGCTTCTGCATGGGATGTTGGGCATTTCTAAATCAAATTCTTTAATAGTGGGTTCCTACAGAGATGCCAACTGTTTATTCTATGCAGTATTTATTACTTTTTCCAAGTTACAAATCCTTGTGATTTTGAGCAAAATAATTCCATAATTTTGTGAACTTTTTTTTTGTAAAAAAGATTTAAAATACCTCTTTTCAAGCCAAAGTAAAGGGCTGGGGGGGGGGGGGGGAGGGGTGAGGGAGGGAGGGGGAAGTGTTGCATGGAGGACATCTTTACAAACATGTTACTTGTTGCTTCCATGTTTTAACATGCCAAGTTTGTTAAATGGTCATGTGCCGACATACCAGTTATTGTATGTGGTACTAATGAGCTGTCAATCATAGATTTAAAACATATTCCCCAGTGAAATGAAAAGCATATCTGCAGCTTCATGCAGTGAGTTGCACGTACCAGTCAGTCAGTGTGTGTGCCATTACTGGTGTATGTATGCACAGTAGCCTTCGTAACCTCTGCAAAGGTCACAATTGCTATTGATGTTTTCAGTCTTGGTTTTCTCTGCATATAAGGTCCGGTCATTCTCCTTTACAGCAGGATAGGATGTAAGCCAACAATCCCCTCAGAAGGGCTTCATTGATTTCCTCACTTCACAGATACTTCAACATTTGAAAAGAACAACAGTGAAATTCCAACCATTAACAGACATTTGTACAAGTACATATATACATAATAACTATGCTTGTTTCTTTTAAAATGATGGTCACCCTACAAAAGAACATTATTTTTCATAGAAATGTGGCTCAGTTCTAAGAGAATTTGGCAGGTATGCCATTGTATATTTGTTTATTTGAAGTGTAAGTTTGGATATGATTATGCACTGCTTTAAAACATTCTTTGAAACATTCTGAACGTGTTTGTCTCAAAATCACATTTTCATAAAATGTGTAAATGTATTGAAGATCTAGGTTAAGGAAAACCCCAACAAGACTTTAAAATGATGACGAAGAATCACAACAAGAAAGGAGACCAGCTCTTGTGTTTGTCTTATGTCATTCAAGTATTTTCAGGTGTTGGAAAACATGTTTTCACTGCATGATGAATCACACAGGGGCACCCCTCACAAATCCTTCGCAAGGAGGGGGCTATTGTTACAACCTCTGCTAATCCCATTCTCACCCTATTGTCCGGGGCTATTCAGGCCCCCCTTTCTTACAATTTTGGGGTCAAAGCCCGCCCCCGAGAAGCTTAATGATGTCAGTCGATGGGGTCTTTCAGGAATGAGTCACCTGCCAAGGAGGAAAGATTACTGCAGAGCAGCTAGAGGATGGTTGGTGTGTATAGTCAGTCATTAAAGTTGATATTCATAGAAAATCCAAAAATATAGCGATCCATATATCAATGGAAAGCTGAAAGTGTGTAGAAGTCAAATTTATTCATTATTTTGCTTATAAAATAACACAGAAGAGATAAAAACAGTTTTTGTAACGCATCTCATAATGCTACGAACCCTGCCGTTTGCCGTCCGCGAAAAGAGCGATTTATTGTGACGTAAGGTGAATGGGCACGTAAGCCATCTCCAGCCGCTACATTACGTGTTTTATACGTATAGCTCTAGTATATCGTCCTGACTAAATATACCATTTAAGGCCATATTTCACTGCCTTTTAGATTTTTCTTGTTATTAACATTTGAGTAAGTCTTGCACAAATCTAAGAAAAATAATCTCAGCAATAATAAAGTAAGAAAAATGGAAATATTCTGACCTTTATCGGGAGGTTTTACATTGAAATACGAAGTCGAGTCTACTGAATTTAATACGAGCTGTCGTTCGGAAAAATTAACTTTCTTGCACTTGTACGTTTTGGAGAGGTTATGCCATCTAACAAACTTTCAATTAAGGCTTACATATATCTCAAACAATGTTGATAGAAGACTTGAGATAATATAATCTAGATATCAAACACTCTATAGACCCATTTATATTTTTCCCGAAAGATTTGTTGACGTTCAACGTCATACATACTGCAGTACGATTACGCGCGCGTACGTCATTATTGCCCATGCATATCGCGACTGCATATCGTACGGTATAGCCTTACTGGTGCATTTGCATTCCATGAATTCCATGGAATTCACATTCACATTCATGCTCGCGATCGCACACATACACATGCATGGGTATTGCGCATTTTCCTTTCATCAACTCTCTGCTCATCGTTCGATATTTCTGCTCGCAAGGGAAAGACAATCAACTGACAACAACTTTTGCATGTACATTGTGTACTATACTTGTGGTCTCTTATCGCGCGAAATATAAACTGGTTTGTCAACATGAACGGTACAGTATCATAGTACATGTACATGTCTGCATCGTAGTTTTAATCTTATACATTTTCATCAGGATTGTTGACAGAACAATCGAGTCCTGTTCTTTTTTTCTGTTTCGTCCCGGCCGACCGACCGGTAGCTAGCTCGACTTTAGCGCTACTGTGCTACGGCTACGCTGAGCTACGGATCGGGCCCACGGTTATTGCAAACTCGCACACTAAGTTTTGAAAAAAAAATAAATACATGTACCCTCTAGTCTAAATCATTTCAAGTACATACCAATTTTCGGTGCTGTTTGGATCAAGCCTGGCATGATCCTGGTTGCCCCTTGGCCTAGCATCCCCGTAGTTTTCCATTTGTAGATCGAGATCGACATCTTCTTGAAGTTCAGGTTCTGGTTCATGCCGGTAAGCAATCTCGACAGCGTCCGTAACAACACTCGCAGCTTGAGCCTGAGGAGCGTTTGATTCATCATCAAAATCTCCCACTTCACCTTCATCGATCTCACAATCTGGTCCACTACTAGAGCTAATACTCTGGTCTTCAAGTTCTTCTTCGAAATTGTCGATTTCAAAATCTAAATCGAGGTCCATCTCATCCATTGTTGAAGTCTAGAAAATAGGTCAGTTCGCGAAACGTAATTTGCTGTTCGGTACGTACACGAAAGCTGCACGTGACGGATTGTCAAATGAAATCATGGCCCATTCAGTTACGTCATGCACTGTGGCCTATTTTACGGGACGTAAATTGGGCAGATTTCGAGGGGGAATTTGAGTAGTTTTTGTTTGGATATTTCTGCGCTCCTGGTTTGTTTTAAAGTTTGGGATTAGCGTTATAATGATCATCAAGTCATAAACTTTGCAATGATATCAAATTCAACCGTATTTAAAATCAATGAATATCAACTTTAAGGAGCAAGGAACTGGAGTGAATACATTTGGATAATTAGTTCAGCTTGAGCTGATTGTGGACATGCCCCAGAGATGTACATGTTAAAGCAGTAAGTCAGTTTGGTGAGGAATAACACACTGTACCAAGGGGTAGAATACAAATGTATTAGGAGGAGATACAGTTCAAGCTCATCATGTTATGAAATGGAAACCTGGAACTTTGTTGTGCATACAGAAAAAAACTTTATGGTAAGATGTTTTTATTTTTTTTTATTAACAAGGACTTTTTCAATTTTATTAGTGGGGGCTCTTTTTGCATTCCTGGGGTTAAATTGTTTGCATCCCCCATGCCATTTCTTCACTGGTTTTGTAGATTGAAGTGTGGTTTGTGCAGAGAATATATCATCAGTGGTTTGACTTTTCCTTATGCCAGTAGATATACTGTACATGTATGCACTTTGTACATATCAGTATCAACTGGACTGCTCTGCACAGGAGCACATTCCAGACATCCATTCCTTGAAATAACATCCTGACTGATGGATCCTGTCAAGTACATGTACCAACTTAGAAGCAGAAGTAAATGTTTTGTGTAAATGGGAAATGGCACAAAAACGTGTCGTGCTATTGATGGAATGGAAGTGTTATTTGTCATCTACAATGACAATGACAGTGACAAAGCCTAATGTACATCTTGCATTCAGATGTCGGAGGAGATTTTGCCTAACACTTTCCGAGTATGGCTTTTCTTGTGAGAAAATTGTTGTGTCTGGTGGTCCCTTCATGTTATCTTAATGCTATGTGTGTTGTAACTAAACACACACACAAAAAAGTAAGTCCCCTCCCCCCCTCCCCCCCTCCCCCCCCCCCCAAAGCAAAATGGCATCACTTTTTATCAAAGAAGTTTTGGGCAAAATAATTTGATAGGATTGTTCCCTAACTTATTGACTAACTTCTGTGTGAAAATCACATTAATCCACTTGGTCATGCATGAGTGAGCACAGATTAAAGGCAAAAATGTCACTTTTATAAGTCACAAGGGTGATTGTTTACGCCATTTTAACAGTACATTTTGGCATTTCTTGTGCAATTTTTAAATTGTATTCACTCCACTATGACACAAAAATGACTTCTTATGTTCCCAATATTAGGTCAAGTTACATCTTTGTCAAAATATCCAGATTTTTATTTTTTCACCAAAATAGAGGGTTTTTAAAAGTTTCAAACTCAAGAGGGATGAGTATTTGTTAAATGGTGCTAACTCAACCAGAACAATGGGTTAAGTGTCGGGATAGGTGTTAGTGCATCGAGAGATGGATGATACACATTGAATGTACAAAAGTTTTGCACCAGAAATGGAATTATTTAAAATTCATATGACAGAAACCCAAAATTACCCTTATCACTTTTGAAAAGTGACATTTTTGCCTGTAATGTGTGCTCACTCATGCATGACTGAGTGAATTAATGTGATTTTCACACATGTGTTAGCCAACAAGTTAGGGAACAATAGTGCCAAATTATTTTGCCCAAAACCTCTTCGATAAAAAGTTATGCTTTTTTGCTCGGGGGGGGGGGGGGGGGGGGGGGGGACTTACTTTTTTTGTTGTCTTTAGTTATGGTGGAAGAATGTCCCAAATATTTAGCCATGTGAACAAGGCAATAATCTGGGTTCATGTCATGGTAGTTGATGGAATGTCTGTCACCTTGTAGGTGCCTTGCAAAGTTTGTTGCCAGGAGCTTGGTTTAATGTTGTGACATGTCATAGCATGTGAACAGGGCATAGGTCTCGGATCATAAACATGTTTGTGGCAGTTGATTGAATGTTTGTCTCATTGTGGGTGCCATGCAAACTTTGCTGCCATAACCTGAGGTTAATGTCATGATACCCCCTCTGTAGTTGGAAATTCCAATTTCTCCATGTGAACAGGGCATTGGTCTTGCGTATACTTCCAAATGTCAATTTGTGTTGGAGTTGATTGAAAGTCTGTCACCCTCTGGGTGCCGTACAAAGTTACATGTAGCGGACATAAGTTTGGTTTAATGTCATGATACAGTAATCGTAACATGGTAATTACTGCACTCTGTATGTACAGTAGTTCCAATTTCCCCATGTGAACGGGGCATTTGTCTAGGTTCATAGTCATTTTGGTGGCAGTTGATTGAATGTCTGTCACCCTCTGGGTGCCGGTGCAAAGCTAGCTGCCACAAGCTTGGCTGACTGTCATGAATCACTGCTCCAGTCTCATGTTTGATCACCTTCGCTTGAGTCTTCATTAGACCAAAGTGGCAGAATATCCTGATTAGACCACCTTTGGTAATTTCATGAAATTTCATGCTATTTTTACCAAAGAGATTTGATCATTTGATTTGTGCAAAGAGGATGGGATAGTGCAGAGCTGCACAGTAGTACTGATTTTCAGTATTTTATACTGAAATTTGAGAAGAATACTGAAGGTTTCATACAAAATACTGATTTCAGAAGGTCTAGTTCATAGGTTGTTCTATTGTTTTAATTTGAAAATACTGGTTTTCAGCCTGTAGAATACTGAAATGATCTGATTAAGCTTGGCAGCCCTGATAGTGCACTAAATACAGTGATTTGCCTGTGCTGACTGAGGCAGGAAAAGAACATAAATTTCACACTATTTTCCAGCTATTTTGGTGAAAGTAGCGTGGAACTTTTGTTTTTTTCCTACATCGGCCCAAACAGGCAATTAACCGTTTAAAAGTGCACTATCCTGTCCTCTTTGCATAACTTGACTCATCATCAAATCTCTGTGGTAAAAATAGCCTGAAATCATAAAACTGCTCTACAGCAAAAGCCCCTAACTAGCAAATAACGTATTTTTCCCTAGAAATCTTGCCAAGTAATTAAATGCTGATGAAGATGGGCATCAAATAGCACCGAAGGCAACCAGAATGATACACCATAGCATGTACTAAATATATCCTTTTTTTTTAGCTAACTATAACGTGTTTTTTTTCTGAATAAGTGTACAGTGTATTTGCAGGATCAGAAATGGTGCGCTAATTTGCCACCCTGGGTGTGATGAAGACACCTCTCCTTTTACAAGGGAGATGAAGGGGGAAGTCGTCCATTAATGTCATCAAATACAATTTTGTTATCAAACTACCCTCTAATTATCACCAATGACCATGTATCATAGATAATGAGATTGCTGATGATAAACCTCAAATGAATAGTTTTATATGCTCCCCATACTTTAAAGGACAGATTAAACTACCACAAAATATTTGTATTGCTTATAATTTACAGAAAAAAAGTGTTTTGCTGTTTGGAAAAAATAATCCCCATATTGCATCTATTATCCTGAGGGCATTTACTCGGGTAAAGGAATACAAATATCTTCTTTTATTTTAGAAGTATTTATTTCATAATACACAATTTATGAATTACATACATTTACATATTTAAATCATGCAAAAAAAAACCCACCTACAAATTATGATGATATTGGATCATAGAAAAAAGAAAGAAGTTAAAACACAAATAATTGTGTTTACTAGTATGGTTTTTTGTTGGTGTAAAGGAGAATTTCTGTCTATTTTGTTTCCTTATGGAACTACGATAGCCAGAATTTGAAGTTTGTAATGAATTCCTCTCTGCACTTCAATTACAACTAACTCTGATAGCATTGTATACTAAGCTCTACTTTCACCTGCCCCTCTGTCTCACAAAGGAATGAACATTGATTGCTAACACAACTAGTCTTTGTGTCAAGACTCTGTAATGATCACAGCACAGAAGAAAGAAACAACCCACGGTCTAGAATTGAGGCTATAAATGTTCTTCTTGAGAGGGTCAGTTTCTACCTCTTGATGCAGATAATCACATCTCTCTCCTCCCTCCTAAGCCTCTATACCCTTTTCACATTGGGTTTTCTTAACCCTGCACTATCGTTGGCCCGTACCATCATTAGCCCTGTGTTATTTCATGAGGCTTTTTACACTTGCATTCTAAGCCCCGTTCTATTTGCTCGAACCCGGCTAAAGAAATCCACAATGTTCACATTCAAAATCGTTAGCCCCGTAGTTTCTTGAAAGCTTAAGAATATTTATAAGTGTACTGTATGACATGCTCTTTTTGTGAACAGAAAGTGGTGTGCGCTTAGCCCCATACTATAGTTAGGTCTATAGACCCTCCCCATTAACCCCACCTATAGTACCGGGCTAAGGACATTTTTGTCAGTGTAAAAAGGATATATGTGAACAGAAAGTGGTCCAAGCTTAGTCCCATAATATATGTATGGTAGGGCTAAGACCCACCCCTTTAGCCCCATCTATAGTACGGGGCTAAGGAAATTTTTGCCAGTGTAAAAAGGGTACAGAAAGTGGTCCAAGCTTAGTCCCATAATATATGTATGGTAGGTGTAAGACCTACCCCTTTAGCCCCACCTATATTACGGGGGGGGGGGGGGGGGGGGGGGGTAAGGAAATTTTTGCCAGTGTAAAAAGGGTATGAGAGTGTTGAAGGATGTGTGCTTCACCAAGCACTGAAAGGTTATGCACACAGGGCATTTTCTGCGTAATTCCTCCCTCTAGTGTTGAATCAGGGAGTTGGGAGCTGAATATTCCGCCACATTTTCCAGACAGAAGCTTTGAGGTAAATGTTGATTTGTATAATGGATGTGATTTTACCCACATATGTGCCTTACCCCAGAGGTCTATATGGGTCAGGAAATTCACTGAAGTGTAGACATTCACCATTCCTTTCAGTAGAAGAAAGAGATGGGGGAGGTGGTGGAAAAGGGGGGATGGGGGGGGGGGGGGTGTTGGGCCGGCAGGGATTGGAGAAACCCTCACCACCCTTGTTGCCTGTGTTTGCATACATGTAAGTGAAAACATTCCTCAATTTGAAAATGTAAACACTTTTCAAGTAGCACATCTTGCAATATGAATACATCTCTCCTCATGTTGTTAATTCACATCATCACCTTTCTCTGATTGATTCATGGTACATTGGTAATGTTTAAGTAGCACATCTTGCAATGTGAATACACCTCTTCTCATGTTGTTCACATCTTCACCTTTCTCTGATTGATTCCTGCTATAGTGGTATGTTAAAGTGGCACATCTTACAATATGGACACACCTCTCCCCATGTTGTTCATATCTTTGCCTTTCTCTGATATTGATTCCTGCTACATTGGTATGTTAAAGAGGCAGTCTACCCTGGCATTAACCCTCTAAATGCCATGTGGTGTATGAGATGTATAAGGAGTCAACAAGGTTTTCCTGGCCTGATCCTGAAAGGTTTAACCCTCTCAATACCATAGCTGTATCAGATGTATAAGATCAATGATGTTTACCTGTTGAGTGCTGAGAAAGTTCAGGTCAAGAAACAGAGCTGTGAAAAAATGTGCATAATCTGACAAGCGATGACAAAGTTATGGTCAATTGAAGTTTGACCCCTCCTGTTCTTCTTTTTTTGCTTTCATCCTCCTCTTCTTCTTCTTCTTCTTCTTCTTCTTCTTCTTCTTCTTCTTCTTCTTCTTCTTCTTCATCTTCTTCTTCCCTTCTTCTTCTTCTTCTTCTTCTTCTTCTTCTTCTTCTTCTTCTTCTTCTTCTTCTTCGTCTTCTTCTTCTTCTTCTTTTTCTTCCTCTTCTCCCCTTCTTCTTTGGTTCTACGTTTTTTCCATTCTTCTTCTTCTTCTTCTTTTACTTCTTCATCTTTTCCTTCTCCTTCTCATTCTCCTTCTTCCTCAATAACATCAGTGGTAGTAGTATCAGCAGGAGAGGTATTGTTGTTGAAAATGGGAGAAAAACAATCATATACAGCTTTTGAAATTACACGTACTTGAAATGATGAAGATTCTTTTCTGATGCACCAAGATTCTACTCAATGTGTACAGTGTATGACACCCTTTTTACAGTCTACAAGCACAGACTCTTTGAAACTTTATCACTATTTATCGTGCCTAGAGTGAAGACCATTCCCCATTCTACCTCTGTCAAAATACCTTGTCCAGGGCAGCTATAGTACATGTCCTATTGTACATGCAGTATCATAATACAGACTCTACTTCATGCACTATAGGAAGGACACTCATGTGTAGACCTGTATGTGCCTGCAAAGTACCCTGCTCGGGTCTGATCACTGAGACCATTCCACTGCCAAGATGACTTCGAAGATGATGACACTCTAAGAAGTGAGAGTGATAGGAGGCTCAGTGAGGAAGATGACACCACTTATCTTCTTGACCCTGCTATCTCCATGACAACCGTATCTCCTCTCCAGAAAACATCACCCCTTTATCTAATTCTTGAGCCCTCGTTGTTTGCATATTTATAGGCCTGCTGGATAGTGTGTGTAAAGGTATGCACCATGAGTGGATACATCATTGCCAGAGGGATGCTCTTTATAGAATAAATGCAATCACCTTCTAGCACACTATGCTCTTGTAGTCTGCGTACATGTACATGTACATGTACATGTATGATATAATGTACCTTTCAAGAGTGGAAGGGGCCAAATTCATGAAACCTTACTAAGCCTAGTTAGCTGCTAAAGTGCATTTTGCAGCTTCAAGCAAATTTAGTAACTACATGTAACTAGGTTAGTAAGCTAAAGAAAAAATGCAATCACCTTCTCGCACACCATGCTCTCATAGTCTGCATACATATACATCTACATATGTACCTTCCAAGAGTACGCACCTGTCATATTCATGAAACCTTTACTAAGCCTAGTAAATTTCTATAGTGCACTCAGCTTTATGCATTTTTAGTAACTTACTAGGTTAGTAAGCTTTGATGATAAGAATACAGCAAGGTATTCATTTATTTCCACATTTTCAAATAAACAAACAATAGACATAGTGAGGGCAAATGTTTGAAATAACAAAAATAACAAACTCATTCAACTAAATTAGGATATAAATTTTCGAAGAGAATGTGGAGGGGCCAATATTAGAAGCTGGGCTTGTGAATTAAAAGGCCCCAGAGATGGCTTGGCAACACTACAATATGTAAAATTAATATATGAATTTTTAATTTTATAAACTTATAAATTGTATTAAACATTTGTAGCATGACATAATCATAATTTTCAATATACAAACATTGTCAAGCATAACGTTGTCTATATATATAAAAAAACAAATACAAGAAAGAAAAAGCACATCACGAGAAAACATAATGCGCGAGAATAGGGAAAGGGATAGAATAGAAGAATTGAACAGGGCTAGTGAGAAGAACAATTTAGTTTTTTGGGAATACTTTCATGAATATTGCCCAGACTTTCTTTCCCAGGCATGTACTAAAAGCATGTTCATATCTGTATTTTGCAACTCCAAATGTAAGTATTGCAACCATCAAGATGTTGCACATTTGTTGTTTTCATAAGCAGTTGTACCTAATGGAAGTAGGTATAACTGGATTTTGTTTGTCAATGTCACAGGGTCACAGACGTACATGTATTATATTCTCTATGTCCAAGTCGTGAAGGAGGTATTTGTACAAAACGATGACTCTTAGTATTTCAGGTTTCCTTGCTTTGCACATCTTTGTTGAATTTATGTCCCAGAGGCTGAGAAGTCGGTGAATAAATAATACCTATATTGCAGTTGACATGAAGGAATGTTTTAAATGGTGCAGAAAAAGTTGACTCTTTGTGTGCAATTCATTTTGTTTGTACCAGTGAGATACACAAATCCTGTAGACACTGTGAACGTGGTCTCTGGTTATGTAGACAAAATTTTAAAGGATCCCTTTTTAATTTTGTCCTGTAACAAAAGACCACATTCATAGTAAGAACAGCCTAATCACAGAAGGAATAAACCTACATGTAAATGCTGTATGAAGTCTATAAGTGGATGCTAATTTTTGCAATACATCTGATTGTTTTCCATATACATGTACACTGTGCATGCAATTAAATCTGCAAATCTATTATCGCTTGTGCTTTCCACAGTTGCATGTTCATTTTCGCGATGGATGCAAGCTGCATTTATGCATCAGAGGTAATCTGCAAATCCATCAGGAGTTGTGCTTTTCTCAGTACCTATTAAGGCCTGAAGACATGTGTCTGCATGAAATAACAAACTTTTGAACCCTTATTGATTCCTTGGTCAGGTTCCTTATTGGTCTTCAAAGAAAAGAGAATTATGCCAAGGAGAAGGAGGATGGGAGGGTTGGAAGTGGAAGAATGGGAGGGGTCTGAAAGTGTTTCTTCAAAGTCACTCACCCGTGCTTTTAAAGAACGAATTGAGTCTTATTGATCGTCGTCTGCCCTATGTCTCAGAAGGCGTTTGTAATAAGCCTCTTATCTTGAAACAATTCATTACTCCGAGCTGAGAAAGGAGATTCAGCATGACATATTCAGTGTCGTAAGCTGTTGTAGCCGGGAGATGTTACCAATGTGGAACGTCTTCGGTATTTGCAGTGTCTTGTGAGTGGTGGGATAAAATGATCTGATTGCCTTTTGGAACAGTAATGGTGAGATTTGTTTCTGAATCATCTTGTAGATCTATTATTCAAAATTATTTACACATATATAATTGATGTAATTTTTGTGTGGAATATTACCAGAGATATTTAACTCCTTCAATAAAATATAAAACAGCTGGTGTATCTGGAATATTTTACTATCAGAAAGATACATTCTGTACAGTGTACGTGAAGGTAGATGTTAAACTAAATAACCCTTTCAGACCGGATCTCATATTAAACCACTGTTGAACCACCACTGAATTGAGGTAAGGGACTAGGGTGGAGGATGGTAACCTTTTTTGAAAGTTTTATAGATGCTTTCCCTGTAGTTCAGAAGCAATTGCTTTGAGATAAGAAATATTAATCAGGTGCACCTGCGTTCTCTCAATAAAATACCTCCCAGTATGAAAGGGGTACAAGGAGGAGAGAGACAGAGAGAAAGAGACAGAGAGAGACAGAGAGGAAGAGACAGAGAGAGGTGGAGAGAAAGAGAGAGAGAGAGAGAGAGAGAGAGAGAGAGAGAGAGAGGGAGAGAGAGAGAAAGATCAGAGGTGGGGGTAGAGAGATAGAGCTGGTAGAGATAGAGTGAGGGAGAGAGTGAGAGAGAGAGAGAGAGAGAGAGAGAGAGGGGAAAGGGGAGAGAGAGTTTGAAAGAGTGAAAGAGAGAGATCGATCGATCGATCAAATATCTGCTGTAAATGAGAACACACCCTGCAATGTGAACACACCCCACTGCCCTGGAACGCATCCTTTGCTATTTCACACCATGAAGGGACACGCACCATGGCCCCTCAGCTGACTGCTGGTACATGTATGACCTAGTCAGTACCTCTGTGAGGGAGATTTGTCCCCACATACCACCACACACCTCCCAAACAGTACAAGCAAAGCCCCCAAGCAAATAAGCCCCCAAACCAAAGCACCCCCCCTCTTCTTTGCACTACTGGGAATGCAATCATACTCAAGAATGTATGCCCAAGGATGGATGGAGCTAGAAAGCAGACCTACTTCACACATTATGTACACATGACTTGATGTTCTAGTTCATGTACACAATCCCTTGATTAGTAGTCTGTAAGTTGGTGCTGGGCGATGAACTGTAACATCTCCCTGGTTACAAGGAGACTGCTGTATGTACTGCAAAGTGTATACTAGTACTAGTCTGAAAACACAAACTCTAAAATTGATATATTGATAACATTGTTGTGCCTTGAGTGAAGACTATTCCACACCAATGTCCAGAGCAGCTACAGTATGTGGCCAACATGTATTATACAGCTGTAGTCTCATAATGAAGACCCTACTAGCACTGTACCAAGGATGTGTGCCTGCAAATGTACACATGCAGTGTCTTTGTGAAGGGTTTTGGCAAGATTGATCAGACTGTGGCACAATTGAGTCTGCAAGCACAGACTATCCTACATCACTTCACCCTCCCTGGTAGCTCCTTCATACATGCAGTGATGCATTCTGCTTCAAGTTCAGTTCAGCAGGGAGCACTGTTCATGTAGGTAGCAAAACCACATAGCCTTGTAAAATTCTGCTTCATTGAGGATCACATGGAGGTCAAGAAATGCCTTGCACACTGATCCAGGCCAGGGATAATACTCTTCTTTGGTTCTAGACTTCTTGAGAAGTGCAGGATTTGTGAGTATTGAGTGAGAATCATCTGTGGTTCCAGGGAAGCTAATTTCATGGGGATGAAGCAGTAAGCACCCCCACACCACACCAGGGGCAAACACACCGCGTCTCTGTCGGTCCGTAGTGGGGGAGCAGCTACTGAAGCTGTAGGGACCATACTACTAGAGAGGTGAGCCCTATACCGATACCGATACCTAGACCGCTGAGCTCCTATAGCTAGCCCTGTGCTCCTGGGGTCACTTATCAGCAGCTTATGCTGGAGAATGTATGCAGTGCTGGGGGTGCTGACTTCTACTAGCTCCCCTCAGTACAGAGCTGAGCTGGTAGAGAAAGTCAAGGTTAATACTAGTAATAGGTACATGTGCATTGTAGTTGGTTCAATACTTGTGACTTCATGTATGTACATGTAGCAGTGTTCAAATGCAGCAAGAAGAACATATGTGGTACATCATGAAACTATCTGCCTACCGGTAATTGTTATTCACGATTTGCTGTGTTATTTCCAACAACTAGGAGTTGAACAAGAGCTGTGTTGTAAACAAGAACTGTGTACTATAATTTATGTATCAACAAGCAACAAGCAGTGTTTGAATATAGTTACTGGTACAGTTGCTCCGTCATTCTCAAACCATCATCTGCCGTCTCACATTAGCTCCAGTGAATGGACCCATCAGATGTAAGGAGGCACATTGTATAAAGCTCTTCGCCTCAGCTTGGATTGTATTCCCATATTTGTCATTCCTCTCAGTTAATGACACGGGGTATATGTCTACTCAGATTTTCAATCAGTTGTGATCCTTCTAAATTCTGCTGGTTTCATTTGGCTGAGTTTGATGCAGAAACCCTCATCAAGAACGTGGGAACTATTGTTGGATGTGCGCAATTAAATCTTGTTTTATTGTAAATTTGACTTTCAGTGTTTTCCTGATAAGATCATAAATGTATCAAATCATTGTGAAGTGTAAACTCATCAAATGCTTTTGGAAGACCCAGAATTATGTCTGTTGTTGAGTATTGTGGAGATTTTTTTTTCTCCACCTCTGCTCTGACAACTTAATGGCTTTCATGGTGACAGATCACAAATTACATACACTGGTATGAAAACAAGTTTGATGCGTCAGAGTTCTGATTCCTTTTGGTTCACTGAGTTTTATCCCCTTAAATCCCTCCTCCATGCATCATTACCATTGCCACAAGGCATTATTAAAGGGCAGGTCCACCCTGAAGTTGAATTCATTTTGATCATAGCAGAAAATGAAAGCATCGTATCAGTGAAGGTTCGAAGAAACTGTCAAATGACCATACAACTTATAGTAGAGTAGCTTGCAAGTGATGTCACAATGTTAATAATTGGAAAATTGTAACTGTCTTATCGTGTGACAAATTTTTGTCAAACCATCTCTACAATGTAACTTGTTTCTTTCATGATGCTGCATTTATGAACACCAACTCAGGGTGGACTCTCCCTTTAAATATAAATATCTTCCACAGTAGTGCCTCTGCATTGTACTGGCCCCTGTATATCTTTTGTGGCACTCTCTGCTCAAACTACATGTACCTGAATATCAGTTCAGTTCAGTTCATTTTATTTCATTCTTCCTTGCTGTTAGTATCCATGTAGTGCAAGCTGACATCAATAGTCATTATGTGTTGAGAGTATATCATGGCGAAACCTACATTGGATGCAGTGAAGTTTGTGAGTATGGTATCTAACCACCAGTATAGCTTTTCCATTATTATTAATATCATTATTTTGTTCGGCACTTTTTATGCCTGTTTGATACCGTTTGTACTTTGTAGGCTGAATAGCCTTCTGGGATGAACCATGAGGGGTGGACATCTCTCTTGTTTTCCAGTATAGACTTTCTGTCCACTCCACCAGGTTTTCACCCTGCTCTTAATGGAGATGGGGAGTGGGTTCTTAAACGTGCTTTGAATGTGCCTCTTCTATATATTTAACATCCTATCCGAGAGACAGTTTCCACACATTATTTAGACTTTAAATGTAGGCTTTCAGGTATGTTGGGTGCTGGTAATAACCCATTGCTTGTGTAACCAGGGCTCTCGGCCAGGTTTGACTTTGCAGGTGGTACATTTATAGAGACTCCTTTGCTCTTAAAACAGAGATTTGCACATCATGCCCTTCTGGGATATTTTCACACAAATGAATATCGATTAAAGAAGTTAGCATGCAGTATTTAGTTTGCTTCATAAGTTAGCACATTATAGGTGTAATTAAATTTTATCAGCCAGCTACATGTATAAAAGACTATTGATGTCAATCAAAGCCTACAGATGCATGTACACGTATGTGTGACATGAGGTGAATCACTGTGCACAGCGCATCATCCTCAATTCGCCTTTCAGTTGCATAAAATGCTCTTTGCAACACATGTCTACTCAAATCCTCTCTTGTCAGTCCATCTGACAGTATTTCAGTTGAAGGGTTCATGCCCCTATCAAGGCCGAGGTGTTACCGGAGACTGGATGCATATTGCTACCGGCGACAATTCTGGCGAAGAATATAATTTGAAAATGCTGGCATCACCCTTTGTCAAAATTCTTTTTGCGTTGAAGGAGATATTGTCTAGGGAGATTATAAGCCTACATGTAACTTCTCATCTCCAAGAAACAAGTGTATCATGTTAAGGTCGCCAAGGAGGAAGAATACAAGTCTGTGTCACTTATACATTTTCCTTGCTTTTAATGATCTTTGGTTGGCTGGTATATGGTTGATTATTTTCAGCATTTTGTTAAAAGGAGAGATTATTTTTGTAAAGGGGTGTGGGGAGGGACATCCTCTTTTGAAGTGTGAATAAGCTACAATCAGCGCAACAGGAGATACACGCCACAGTGACCACACAACTCGTTTACATATTTCTCAAGCATCAATGTCTTAAATTACAGGTATACTGTTTCCCCTTGACGAGGGCGCTCATGGGTGTATCCCAGGATGGAATGACATATCACGTACCAAGTAGTACTCGAAGACTGGTGTCAATTTCAGGTCTATTTTTGACAAAAAATAAGAAAAGTGCTGGAAAAAAAATATACCCGGATTTTGTTGAACTGAGATATTTGTTTCACTTGAAAATATATGTTTTCCAGTATTGAATTTTCTTTGCTTAAATCTTCTTTTGTTCTTTTAAGCAGTTTCCATCATGATCAATGTGAAGAAATGGTTCCCATTCTGCTGTGAAGTTGGGGTTAAGTCCAGATATGATTTTTTTTATTTTGTTGGATTAATAGTGTGGGATGGATTTGAATTGAATTCACCCTATAGATTGATCCATTCCAAGTTGCTTTTCATTGACTTGTAACAGCATCTTTGACCCTATTCAGACCAACCTTCCTAAACTGACCAAGGGTGCAGTTTTGTGCTTCAGACTACAGTAGTTTAGGAAGGATGATGATAGTCCAACCAGAGAGGTCTGTCCCACCTCTCTGGTCCAACTGTTCAAAGATGCTCTTCAAGTGGACAACTTCCCAAGCGTTCATATGATCCTGTTCTGAGCTGCGTATTTCCTTTGCATAGTCGTGTAATACAGTAGTAGCAATGGCAGAGGCAAATCCATTATGCGCATCCATATTTGTGGATCAGTTGAAACTGGGATATGTCTTTGAACACAACCTCGCTTTCATTGAGTTGGTTCAGTGCATGCAAGACTAACGCTTTGGAACTTTCAGTAGGTTCGTTTTGGTCTGCGGTCTGGGGTGGTGTGAATTTGGTCTGAAAATGCATCACTCACAAACTCTGTCTGTAACAGAACGTAATGCAGATAAAATTTGCTTCTGCTGTGGATGTGCATGTAGTTTTGCTATAAAATCATAATACTTTTATTATCCTCTCCTTCCGTGTGTATAATGACTTTGAAGAAACTTCTGAAATATTTTTGAGCTGTGAGACTTAAAATCAATCAATGCCTTCAAATTCGAGAAAATAGCGGGCAGAAGGTCAAGACTCCATGCTGAGGCGGCAGGAAAATTTTGCATTCCATCTTGTTTTTTTCTCCATCAGGCGCAGTGAAACAGCCAGAAGCTATGAAGCAACATCATGACACCCATTCCTTGCCCTGTTTACATTTGAAGAGAAAACTCATCATAATAAGATTTTTCCTTCCATGTCTTGAACATGAAAAAAGGAGTAAAATGCTAAGATTTGTATGCTCTGTTTTCAAGATATTTCTTAGATCTTAGATTTCTAAGATATCCTTCCTATCATGTTATATTTCACTATGATTTAAGGTTTTAAAATTCACTGGAAACAAGGAATAGCATTGAGATGATATTCTTCACCTCATTCCAAACCCTATTCAGATTTTCAATGAAATAAAGCTACAAGTATATTTCCTCTATATACTACAAAGAGGAAATGTACTGGTAGCTTATTTTATTGAAAATTGGACATCGGACATTGCCAAGAAACGTGTACATTCATATATACACGTTTCTTGGCAGTGTTCCTGTAAAGGCAAAGGTAAATATGATGCAAATTCTATACCCTATTCACACTTCATTCATTTCAATTCAATTTGTATTTAGTTTCTTCACATGCGTTTGTCTGACTCTGTGTAGCCATTTTGTGAGATATACTCTGCATCTCTCCTTTTCCCCCCCTTTTCCTATGTTTTTCTGTTTATTTTTGGGCCAGTAGGGATGTCGAGGATTATTGTACTCCTATATCGGGTGCTCTTTCTCTTGTGATTGACACAAAAACCTTATACATCACTTTATTTTGTACTTTCATTTGATTTTTTTTCTCCATCTCTTCTTCTTGTTAGGCTAGACAATGGAGCTGAGATTCAGACCCTGCTGATGATGGATTAATCAGGCCAATGCTTCTTGGTGGAATCTGTGTCTTTGGAGACTGACTCCATCTTGCTACTGTATGTCATCTTCCCCCTACCACGGTAAGTTCCAATTTCTATTTTTAAATCCGTCCATGCTTGATATTTTTTCTCTTAAGAGACAGACATGTAAAGAGTAAACATAAGAGAAAAGATCTTACACAAAATATAGGTGCATGCAAATCAGGCTTTTTTGCACCAAGGATTATTGTTTATCCTGAACAAATCTGATTTTGTGGAGAACCTGTGACTAACACTTACATTTTCACACAGTTATACCCTTAAACTGCTACTGCTGCTACTGCTAAGAATACTACCAATACAACTTGGAAGTTTCACACTTAATATATAAAGTAAGATAATCCTGACCTGATAAAAGTGCCTGCTAAGAAACATATATTTGTATAGATCATCACAAATTTGTTAAACATTTTTCTGATAATTGATTGTAGTATTTGCATATATTTAAAAAAAATATATATTATTTTGCTAACTTGGATAATAACACATCAAAGTTCAAATATCTAGAATCATGGTTGGTATGTAGGTAAGAACTCCTAAAAAATAAAAGCGAAAATAAATATGGGTCATTTATGAAACTGAATCGTATATGGCCCTCATATGTCTAGATTACCATTGCACCTGTGTGTGTCAGGGTAAGGTTAATGGGGCAGCAAATTGAAAGTGATGTCTGCTCAGTGATCAATGTCAGATCAGTTAGCAATGGTTTACCTTGTAGGCAGAAACAGCTGCGCAACAGGTTGTATTATAGAATGGGTGTCAGAATCTCTGCAATCTGATTGGTTAATTACCCGTAATTGCCGTGTAATTTTTTTTTACTGGCAGCACGCGATATCAACACGATATCAACACGATATCGCGATACCGAGAATTAACATGATCGATACCAATGTTGCTTACGCTAATGGCGGCACGTACGAATCACGAGAACCTCCGATAAAGTGACATGAAGAATTGAAACAAATTTTGGACGATTCAGATGCTTTCAGTGAGTACAAATTTAACTCGAAGAATCAAATACTAATTTTCTACATATAAACGCTTTGCAGAGGTGAAACACGTAAATTTGGAAGATATTTCGAACAGAGAAGAGGACAAACTCATGACTGAATTCTACGCTGTCGCAGCACTGTGTGAGACGTTGCTGCGGTGATTTGCCCACTAACGTGCATTGCGAATACGTTCATTTGTGCACTCAATGCCACCCTGGACATTCGCAGTAAATCTGTCTTTTCTGATATGACTACGTCGTTTAAATAATTGTTATCAAATTAAAGCGTGATGAACTTGGTAGTTCTATACATGCAGACTCTATTTCTCCACCTGACATGGTCTATGGAGAAAATCATCTCATATTTTAGCTGTGTTATTTGGACACTTCTCTATGTGAAAAGTCAATAATTTTTAGTCTTGGCAGATTTTGATGATTCCAATCGTTGATGATCATTGATGTTGAAGATGGATCTCTGCAATCTGATTGGTCAATAACCATGCATCCGGTAATTACCGGATGCATGATTTTGTCATAACCATGCATCCGGTAATTACCGGACGCATGATTTTTCCATGCATCCGGTAAATGAGGTTGACAGAGATTTTTCCGTTTTTTATTAGATTTTGGGGCCCATTCTATAAAACAGATGATGCACAGGTTTATTTCGTGGGTCAGTAGGATTGTGTACACGCGGTAGCTCTGAATTTTGCCCGAAACCCACTCGGCTTCGCCTCGTGGGTTCAGGCAATTCAGAGCTACCTTGTGTACACAATTCCTACTGACCCACTCAAACCTGTGCATCATTTGTATACTGTACAGCGTTGTTCTGTGAGGTTTGAGAAATATTAACTGTATGCTTACACAGCTCTGTGCCTGAGGTGCATTGTTTAATACAATTTGCTCTGTTTGTGAAAATTGTATTAATGTTTCAAGATTAAAAACAACAACAACAAATGTTGCAGTAGTTCTTCACGTTTTTGTCTTGTTCATGTACAGTACATCTAGCTCTCGGGTTTATGTAAGGGATTTCATGTTGTATCAACCTATGGGTTTCTACAGAAATTGACAGTTTGAGATAATATCTCAGTTATGCTGCTTGTAACATGTCTTGATCACAACTAATACATGGAGTGAAAATGACAGTGATAATGAAGAGAAGTAGGATTAAGTGAAAATGATGAAGATTTAATAGCATGGAAGGAACAAAAGGGGTGTGCTTTCAAGAATCAGTTTTAAACTGAGGGTAGTACAGCTACATGTACATGAGAGCAAAGTGATCAAACTTTCCCCTGGAGTTATTGGTTTCCACCCTCCAGAACAAAGCACTCTCCATCAGCACCCACCACACATCCCCCAGTCTGCCAAACCCCACAAACATGACCTCACTGTGACCCAAGCTGACCTCAAATGATCTTGATAAAGACCCCCCCCCCTCCTCCTCCACTCCCATGGCTAACAACCTAACTTCCAGACAGATGAATTTCACTAAAAAAAAAAAAACCCTCAACAATCACTAATACATCCATAATATGGATTGTTAACGGGTTTGGCTGAATTAAGACTAATTGCTGTTCAAAACCTTCTTCTCAGGTGGACTTGATGATTAATGCCCCTTTTATAGTGCGCGCTAACTTTACCCCGCTTCAGAAGCGGGGTAACTTTAGTACGGGGTAAGTCGTTTTATACTGCCTTTTCGACCACCTATGACGAGAGCGAGACTGGACTAGTTGCTGTGGTAACCTATTGCCCAATCAGCTGTGCTTCCCGCGAGTGCAAAATTGAACACACGATCGCCATGCAAGGGTCACTGATTTAGTCTGCACTAAATCGAGAAACATTTTATACTGACGTTAGCTCGGGTCTGATGCGGACCTGACCCTCCTCTCAGCCAGCACTAACTTTAGCTCGGGCTAAATATTTTTCGACCTTCTATAGTGACAGGTACAGGTCCGGACCTGATGCGGGGTAACTCTCACTATAAAAGGGGTATCAGATGAGGATTAGTCTTTGTACTAGACCACAGTGTATTTAGATTAAAAGTGCTAACGCTAGTGCAATACCCAATAGCTCAGAGTAACTTAAATTTTCTGAGATACACTCTTTATCATGTCAGAATATGAAGAAAGAAAAGAAAACTCCCTTTTTCCATTCTACCTGCACTGATTTTTTTGTTGTGAAAAGCTAGCGGGAGAAATGTCAAATTTCAGTGATTTTGTTATTCCAGCAAGAAGGGTTTAGCAAAGTAAATGTACATGTATGTAAATGCATGGGTACATCGTGGGTTCCTTATAGAAGAGAGTTACCCACCATCCCTTTTGGGACCTGATGGTCTGAGAGAGCTTGTGGTGGTCCTGCAGGCTGGGGATTGTTGTCCCTGCACCTCGTCCCCATTGTGAGACAGAGCAATCCATCAGCGAGATATGAGGGGCGGTTGGATTACAGGGCCTCCTGGCCGCCCTCAGTTCCCCACCCCTGACGTTAACCTTCTCAGTACCAATGCCCGAATAGACCATTGACTTATTACACAGTGAATGCATCCATGGTAATGAGAGAGTTAACTCCTCCCTAGAGACAGGGAAGTCCTTTTGCTGGTTTAGAATCAGCCTAGGTACTAGGCCGTGGAGTGCATGGACACAACCGAGTCTGTTATTCAGCCATTCCATGTAAATGTCACGTGAGTTACACATGGTTCATGTCACACAATTCGCAAACAAGGGTCAAGATCAAAACTGAGAAAATATTGGAGCTGAATCCATTACTTGATCAAGTAAATCAATCATCTATACCCTGACATGTGACTCGTATGACACTTGTATAGAATGGCTCTAATAACTATGTCTGGTAACATAGACTATGCCCTATTCCCATGTGCTGCCCTGTCTTCTCCTCACACTCTCCTCTCCACAGGCCAGAGAATGGGAGAAGGGCGTAGTCTGTGTTACCAGACATTTTCAGTTGTTAACAGACTCAGTTGTATCCTTGCACTCTACACCCTAGTAACTAGGAAAATCTGACATATTACTTTGATAAAAATAGAAGAAAATATTGTAAAAGAACTCCACACCCCCCCCCCCCCCCCCAATAATTAATCAATGGAACTGGAAAGTGACTTTTAGCAGAATTATATCAATTGCTAGATTCTGTGTCTAGGTTTTGGATGGGGACCATCAAAAGGAAAGAACTTTGTGCAATTAGGCTACCCTGTCTTTGAAGGTGATGTGTTGTGGCAGAGTTAGGAATAGGAGGGAAGGGGGAAAGTTCCCACTCCTTCTACCTGCTAGCCTCTTCCTATTAAACAGATATAAACTTTACCAAGTCAAGACAGGAAAGGATGGCTGTAAATATCAGACGTGTTTGGCATGGAAGGCCACCAAATACTTGTGCTGGAGAGTCTGTCATGCAGGGAACAGCGAGGTGTAGGTCAGTCCAGGCCTGGGTCAGTCAACTTTCCATCTAACCCTCAGATTGCTACTCTTCTAATCTATGGATTTTATACACATTTCCTACACTACTATATGAAACATGAATAACAGGATACAGCGTTCACACATGCATTATATGCGTTTTAGCTCCACTGGCAGTATAAACGCAGTGGAACCATTTTTGCTAATTTGCGCGTGTTTTGGTTTTGGAAAGTAGCATTTTTTACACAAAGGTCGTGTAAAATTTGTAAGCTCCGCTATGTATACGCGTTTCGAACTGATTTTTTTTTTATATGTGGTCATTCAGACAGGGAAATTTTTATGGAGTACGTATGAAATTTGTTTTCTCATGCGTACATTATGTGTATGACATACGGTCAGAGGTCTTTCCAGTTTGCCGCACCTATGCTGTGGAATAAACTTCCAGACTTTATTTGAGAATCTAAAACTGAGGATCAATTTCGCGCCAAATTGAAGACATTTTTGTTTCTTAGTGAATTGTAGATTTCAATCACTTTATCTTTGCTTAAATGAGGTTCTACTTCTTTCTCTATTTCTCTTTTATGCACATTGAGTTTTAACTGTAAAATTGCGCTATATAAGAATGGACTATTATTATTATTATTATTATTATTATAAAAGCACGGTGACGTCTGAATGCCCTCCCTACTAGACTATCATAACCGAGCTTCAATGCTGTTGGGCATTTCTAATCAAATCTACAAATATATTTATTTAATAAAGGGGTCTGGCTGCAGTAGACTAATCATTCTCATTTTCATATCTGGGGACAGGATGAGAAAAGAGAAGAATGATATAGTGACTAGTCTTGTAGAGGTGAGGCTAGACTTCCATAACAAACCTATTTTGTGCTACATAATCCACTATTATCTGATTGGGGAAATCAGACCTAAAGATGGCCCGTCCATTTTACAAAGTTTTCACATATTTAGCATATATCTTTGGGATACCAGCTGTGAAATGTTAAGGTCAGAGGTACTATAGCTTCCGTAGAAAAAAGAAAAATCTAACTAGTTTTCACTGAGATTTGACTATTCTCGTGGTACGAAAAAAGAAAGCTTGATCAATTATCGAAGATTATTTCCTCAAAACCAAATATTACGTTTTGTTGATTCAAAGGAAAGGTTATATAGCCACTCTCTCTCAAATGATGACAAAGTCGGGAACTTTCAGACTTAGGTCTGCAAAAAGGATGGGCTACCTGAAGTTGAAAGTTTGTGCGAACTACATCCAGCCACAATTTTTGGGAAGCATTTATTCCTGCCCAAGAGCTCTCTATTTTATCACTTTGTCTAATGAAGATGCCAATACCACATTGTTTGTTCTCTGATAGGGCCATGAATTATTATGCTGTTTGGAAACTTTATACTGCTGAAGATGGCCCTCGTGGGTAACTGCACTGCCCAGGGATCCAACCCTTGAGGAATTTCACATTCCAGGATGGTCTAAAGTGCAGGTCAATAAACTGCAATTCACATTCTTTAAATTGATATGTCTCATATTATTGTCATATCTTCTGTGGCCTGTTGAACAATCTCCTGACACTTCATCAACAAATGCATATTATAGACTTAATTTTTACTAGTAGGTTTTCAAAACGCTATTGGAAGCTCCACCTCTATCCCTATTGTTACTGTTTGATTACAGGTGGTTTTTACTACATCATCAGTGACTCATAGTGATCATGTTAATTACCTAGGTAATTACACTGTCATCCTTAGTAAAGCATAAATGGGACTCTGAAGTAATAAAGGCTGATCAGGTAACAACAACAACAACAACAACCCTTTTACCGTATCGACGGGTAGATAAGACACCCCCGCACATAAGATGCACCCCGACTTTGCGCATGCAATTTAAAAAAAAAAAAAATCGGGTCTCACGTGTATACATGTATACACATGTATGGGACTATGCATTGTGTGACAACAACAACAAAATATATGACTTTGATAGCCTGACACAATACTAGTAACACGATCTCAATCATGATCTCAATGCAATATGATCTCAATGAATAGTCCCATTCATGTGTATACGTGTAAGTTTGAAAGATCCGACTTTTGTTAAAGCCGCGTATAAGACGCACCCGGACTTTGGCGTGATTTTCAAGATAAAAAACATGCATCTTATCCGCCAGAATATACGGTAGTTATCTCAGGAATTGAAGTACAGCATATATTGTAGGGGGGAAGGTACCCTGTACCTGGTCATTCAGTAAACAAGGGCCATTCAGATTGAGTTAACATAATTTCCTAGTTAAAAACAGAGCCTTATGTTGTGTGAATGGATGTTTAAATGAATTGAACATGGTGTATTTCACACTAATGAAGGTAATATGATTGAGTTCTTAGCACTGCTCTAGTATGAACAGAGCCTTGCTGTGTACATGAGTGACTGTATCTCATAGTAATGAATGTAATATGATTGAGTTCTTAGCACTGCTCTAGTATGAACACAGCCTTGTTGTGTACACGTGTGGCTGTGTCTCATAGTAATGAAGGTAATATGAGTTCATGGAATGCTCTAGTATGAACACAGCCTTGTTGTGAACATGAGTGACTATATCTCATAGTAATGAATGTAATATGATCGAGTTCTTAGCAATGCTCTAGTATGAACAGAGCCTTGCTGTGTACATGAGTGACTGTATCTCATAGTAACGAAGGTAATATGATTGAGTTCTTAGCATTGCTCTAGTATGAACAGAGCATTGCTGTGTACATGAGCGGCTGTATCTCATACGAATGAAGGTAATATAATTGAGTTCTTAGCATTGCTCTAGTATGAACAGAGCATTGCTGTGTACACGTGTGGCTGTATCTCATGGTAATGAAGGTATTATGAATGAGTTCTTAGCACTGCTCTAGTATGAACAGAGCCTTGCTGTGTACATGAGTGACTGTACATGTATCTCATAGTAATGAATGTAATATGATTGAGTTCTTAGCACTGCTCTAGTATGAACAGAGCCTTGTGAACAGGAGTGACTGTATCTCATAGTAATGAAGGTAAAATGAGTTCTTAGCACTGCTCTAGTATGAACACAGCCTTGTTGTGTACATGAGTGACTGTATCTCATAGTAATGAAGGTAATATGATTGAGTTCTAAGCACTGCTCTAGTATGAAAAGAGCCTTGCTGTGTACATGAGTGACTGTATCTCATAGTAATGAATGTAATATGATTGAGTTCTTAGCAATGCTCTAGTATGAACAGAGCCTTGCTGTGTACATGAGTGACTGTATCTCATAGTAATGAAGGTAATATGATTGAGTTCTTAGCACTGCTCCCGTATAAACAGAGCCTTGCCATGTACATGAGTGACTGTATCTCATAAACCCCGTTCATATACACCGCCTATCCGCGAAAAAGGCGCAACATTTGCGGCAATTTTGCCGATGCATTACCGATAGCTGCGTATATGAACGGGAATCGCTCAAATAATGCGGTATTTGCTTCCTCCTTTTTTGCGCTTATTTTGCGGCTTTTTCGCGGATCGAGACCTAGTAATAATACCGCAATATTGCGGTAAGCGAATCTTATAAACTGCGTCCGCAAAATAGGCGTAAATGTTGCGCCTTTACCATCGCGCTCTGGCCTGTTGGTCGCTAATCCTACCGCTCGTATGGCTGAGCGGAGCATGTCACCATTGGTTTGGAGAGAGTCCAGCTGTCCAAAACACCGCAACATTACGGCTTTTGGGGGTGTATATGAACGGTGCTTTTGCGGCTCGCTGGAAACTTGCTTACCGATGTGCATCGGTAATAATAGCGGTATATGGTATATGAACGGGGCTATAGTAATGAAGGTAATATGATTGAGTTCTTAGCACTGCTCTAGTATGAACACAGCCTTGCTGTGTATATGTACATGAGTGGTTGTTGTACTGACCAGGACATGGTTAACTCACCATGATTAGGGGGCATCATTAGACTCATCATCAAAGGAAAATCAGCAATGACTCAGCTGATTGGCCCAATTAGTTTGCGTGGACACTCCTAGCTATGGTCAGAAGCTCTAGAGGGTCAGTGGCTGCATTGGTCACTGTACCACTGGCCACAGAATGGCTCTACGCTAGTGAAAAGTGACACAGGATATAGGGCAATTTAGCCCTTGATATCCAAAAAATAGTCCCCATGAATAACAAAGTGAATCTGTAAACAGTTTATTTATCTCATTCTAAGTATGTGTTTGTGTTTAATGACATGAAAAAGTGGACCCCACAAATATACATGCTTATTGAGAATGATAACGTTTTACACAGATCACTTTGCTACTCATGTAGGCTCTTTTTTTAAATTGCTAAGTGACTAGATTTGAAAAAGAAAATGCATTTTTCTCATGTGTTTGTTCATGATGTGAAAAAGTTGTCACCACAAATATTTTGAAGTGATGAAATATCTGACTTCTGCCAATGCACTTTTCCTAAAGTGATCAGGGGAAAATATAAATGGGGGCTCTGGGCCATTTCGCCCCTGAAATGATTAAGAAAGCCCTGGAAAGTGTTAAATGAGCCCCCCAAATAACCATAGACATAATGCAAATTGTATCCAAATGGCCAGTGTGCTGGAAAAGTATCCCCCCTCCACCCCCAAAAATAGAATTAATTCTTTCCCTGAAAGTGCTGCAACTCATTGATATTCACTATCCCCCAATTTCATTTTGTTTAGGGACAGAGGTGACATGATATTAGCAAGAATCATAGAGACAGAATGCTTCTGGGCTGACATGTTTGTTTTTCTATGCGTCAGGAGTGATGACTCCTGCAGCTCAGAAATGGGAAATCAATTAGTTTCCAGAAATAATTTCCTTCCTTTTGTCTAAACCACTGTGATGTCACAATTCACAAGGCTGGCTTGGATTATTTGTGGCAATTAACTGGAATTTTTAACCTTGACAATGACATTGTGGTATGCCATATATTTGATTACACTTTATCCCATTCACTCAATAATACAATTACAGCTCTTTTGAAATTTGTGGGGAATTTCATTACCTTTTGATTAGATTTCTAGTATTTGTATTTGTTTCATTTGTGTAACCTGCAGTGGTATTTAGGAGGAAATGCTTGGGTGCATATTTTACTGGACTATTATTTTCTCACCTTAGTTGTTGAAGGTTCCAGCTGGTTGGAGAGAGGCGTCAAGGAATGCCATTATGTCATGTTCGTATTTTGTGTTAATAATGTAATGCCATGCAGATTACATGTTCAAAGCACATCCGCCACTAGGTTTTGCTTATAATGACTGTGCTGCATTCATAGTTTTCGTCAGCATTTTTATTCCAATAATTTGATTGGTTTCTTGTTTTGTTATCCGTTGAATGTCTTTATCATTGTAAAGATATCTAGGTGGTTTTCCAATTGATCCGGATTTGTACCAGTTGTTGTTTGATCTGTATTCCAAATGTGAAAGGAATAGATGTTTCAAAATTGAATAAATAATGAGAAATAAGATAATGTACATTATCATGACAATAGAAATACAACGCACACTTCAGTTGAAACACGTACTGTACATGGAGCACAAACATCGGTAAAAGCATGGAATTGTTTATGCATGCACATAGTACTGTATGTTAAATGCATATATTTCAAGGGGTTTTATAAGTCTGATCGGGATGCAGTATTCTTCCTCTTTCAGGTTTGTACTTCATGAATATGCATGAGCACTTATGGTTCAGGCAGACTTGTCACATGTATTTTTATCTGGCAAGGGTGTTGATATATTCTTTAACCAATTGAAACCTCTCTCTTGTATTGTGCAAACACTTCAAAAAAGACAGCCAACAGTTTCCAACAGCTCTGCACATATACCCCCCACACACTTCAAAACACCCCTTAGGAAGTTAATGGTTAAACCCACTCCACATGTGCAGTTTGTTGGCTGAGCTGTAAGCCCAGACTGCTCCATTACAAACAGGGGGAGGGAGCGGCTCCACTGCTGGATTAATCCCTCGGGTGAACATGCTCCCCGTCTGTTTAACCTTGCCAGTGAACTTGAACCAACAGCTTGGAGACTGCTCTCCCCGCTGCTCTGCCGGCTGAACAGCCCCACACACCGCTCTCAGCGCTGTCATAAATGGGGATTTACCTCGGCTGAACAGACAAACAGAAATGCCGACAGGTCTGTGAAGCAGTCTGGACTTTAACCATCCAACGCTTCATTTCATTCAGGCTTTCATTTCAGTTCCTCCTCTGCTGGGGATGGATGGGGCTCAGTTGTTCATGGCAGCTTGCTCACTAGTCTCTGTTCAATAGGATGTATCAAATCTTCAGGTGATTTCATGGATATTGATCAAGCAGGAATCAGATGATGAGTGACATCAACGTGTTCAGCAGCTTGAATAACCCTCTCTGCACAGATCATTTATTGCCACAATGAGCTATTTCATTGGTTGTGAATTCTAAGAATTGTTCTGCATTGAGGAGAGAGCCGGATCTCGTGCTGTAAACAGTGACCGTAGTAATCTCTGCCCTGCTTCATGAAACTCTCGCATCCATACAAATGCGCTCTCCCTGTCTGCATCACTTAAGTTCCAGAAGTCACAAAAGTGGTCTCCATATATCGCTGGGAGAGGATTGTGGGGAGACTGGAGACAGTAATTGGCGCAGATAAGTGGATCTGACACAGTTGTCTACGCAGAAAATTGGGATTTTAGCCATTTTCTTGGATCATTCTTCGCTGGAAACAGTCTCACAAAGTATTACTCAGGCGATGCACATGCACCACACAATACTTGCGGAAAATTAGGATTTTTATCCACTTTCTTGGATCATTCTTAGCTAGAAACTTTCTTGTAAAGTATTTCTCGAGCGCTGCACGTGGACCACACAATACTGGCAGGGATGAGAATCTGTACAATTGGCATAGCATAACCAAGATGAATTAAAGCTGATCTTGCATTTTATTACAGTTTTCTTAACTGCTTCTGAGTTTTGCTTGTTGGATCCATCTTGGGCCTGTTTGATTGAGTGGGCCGCCTGGTCTCAACCATGTACGGGGACGGGACCATGACGCTTGGGAGGATAAGGGGAGGGGGGAGGGGGAGGACTGCACCCGTGGAGTACAGCAAGTATGTCGTCAAAACCAACCCAGCCAACTATAGAACCCTGGAATACGGTAAGAAAGCTTGATTTATTCTATATCTCACTATGTTCTGCAGACGTTACCAAATAGTGTAAAACATATGAACCACAAGATCAATGTTTCAGTTACACTGGTTACATGAAATATACAAGAAACAGTGATGTTGGATTTAAAATGTTCATGAAAACACATGCCCGTTAAGCTCCACTGCCTTTCAAAAACAAAATTATTGCTGAAAATGATGTTCCATTTATTTACATAATCATAATCAAAAGCAGTATTTATCTTCTTGAGTTGCTGAGATTGTGATTTTCAAATTGAAATTGTTAGCACAACGGTCTGGAGATTGAAGGCTATATCTTAAGCTGACCCCTCATTATATTCATTTGAAATGTAACGGGTAAAACATTTCCATGGATAAAAGTCAGTTCACTTCAGTTGTTGTAAGGGAAGTTCTGAAATATATAAGAAACAGTGATGAAGGATTTAAATTATCCATAAGAAATATACAACTTTGTAGGTTTGCCCATTAAACCCCACTGCTCTTTGAAAACAAGATTATAGCTGTGAATTATTTTCCATTCATTTATATAATTACAATCAAAAGCAGTTTTTGCCTTTTGAGTTGCTGAGATTGTGACTTTCAACTTGAAATTGTTAGCACAACGGTCTGGAGATTCCATACTATATTTTAAGATAATCCCTCATTATATGATCCATTTGAAAGGTAACAGGCAATGCCATTCCACAGATAAAAGTCAGTTTTGAGTTCATTTATTCTAAGGAAAGTTCTGAAGCAATGTTTTCAGGTACGTACCATTACAGTTTCACACAATATTTTGGGTGCGACACATCAAGCATTGAACTTTGTCCAGATTAATAGAACATTTCCAGACAGACCGACATTAAATGTGGGTTATATTTTCCTTTGCTGGCAGAAATCAAATATATCAACGCTCAACATTCACTTTCCTTGAATAACCAGTCAAATGGTAGCAGGGTTATTTATACACCTGCCATGCTGTGACCGTTAAAGATTGTCCGTCCCTTTTGCAAGCTTAAAATTTGAAATCGTCTATCACGATCGTAATTTGAAGAAAGTGTGAGTCAAGACCATTTCTAAGAATATAGCATGTTGAAGCTTTCTGTATATGTAAAAAAATTCAGCCGTTAAATTTCAAACCGACTTTTTTCGTACTACGAAAAAAGTATTAGTCTTTGTTCCAGTATCTATGTGGTTATTATGCGTGTGTGAAATCCTAATTTTATGAGTAACTACCAAACTTTAGAGATGATTCCTTCCATAGAACAATTTTTTTCATAATTCGTTTTATGATTTAATAAACAGATTAATCAATAAAGCAGATATTTCAACACAAACTGCTAAGAGCCTGAGGTAAAGACTATTAATCAGACGTTGTTTACGTGCATTATTTGAATTTTACACTACGTATCAGTTTCAAATTGTGAATACAGAGCTTGCTAACACTTCTCTATATGTTTTGCCAATGTTTTGATGGTTTTGTGGTGATCTGAAAAAGGGACTGGCTGTCTTTAAGGACAACATCTAGAATAGATTTTCCTTCTCCACATGGGCTCCCACCTCAAGTCTGCAGTGAGGTTAGAGTCATGAAGTTCATGAGAGGTGAATGAATGGCTGTATACATTGAATGAGCTCTTTAATGTTTACAGTGTATGTTGGCAATGCGTACAAGGGAACAGTTGCATTTGATTAGTTGATATTGTATGAAAGTCTAGGAAATGGAATTGAGAATGTGGAGGAGAAGAGGGGAAAGAAGAGGGGAAAGGAGAGGGAAAAGGAGTATAAAGAAAGGGAAGAATGAGAGGAGAAATAGAGGAAGGAATGAGGGAGATACACAGAGAGTGAGGGGATAAGAGTGGAAACGGAAGGAGGGAGGGAGACAGACAGACAGACAGATGGACAGAGAGACAGAGAGAGAGATTTATAGAGAGACATGCCGAGACAGAGAGGCAGAGTGAGAAAAATAGAGAAAGAAGTTGGATGGGGTAGGTGAGGTGGAGCAACTGGGCTACATTATCTATGAAGCAATTTCATTGTTAATCTTTTCATACTTATACTTTCATACATAAACTAAAAATGGACTACCTGAAAATGATGAAAAATTCAACAAATTTGCCTTTTCTGCAGGATAATTGGACTATTATCAGGCTGTTATTTTCCTGAATTGCCACTGACCATTTTGTTTGCCTTAGCAGAGAGCTCTTGAAGTAAAATTAGTAAGCCATTTTCACTACACATTGAAGACAGATACAGTGTAGAACAGTTGTGTACTATCATGTGCATAATCACGAGCATGATTTGAACTTTGCATTCATGTTCAAATGTGGCTTCCTGTGTGCTTAATGATTATGATGATAATGATTAATTGATAATGGTGCCAACAAACAGGGACACATCAAAGTAAACAGATAAGCAGATTGTGAGAAAGACTCAGATGTTTTCCTCTCTTCATCTGTTGGGCTACCATATTAAACTTGTTTAATCATTTCCAGACCTTCTTGATATTGTGTTGTACCAAAAAAGGTCCTGTTTTTATTTAGAAGCAAGATCGAATATGATGAAGGAAATGTTGGAAGCTAATAATTTTACTGCTAATTATTCCATTAACATCTCAATAACCTGGGCATGCCCAAGCTTTGATAGCTCCATTGACTTCACACACAAATTTTCATCCCAGGACTGGTAGTAAAGAGAGAGAGAGAGAGAGAGAGAGAGAGAGAGAGAGAGAGAGAGAGAGAGAGAGAGAGAGAGAGAGAGAGAGAGAGAGGGGGGGGGGGGATAGAGTGAGTGAACTTGTAACTGTGTACACGTACATGTACTTAGTATCTAGGTTTTATGCTGTCACCAAATAGTATACTGTATCATGGTCTGTTATGTTTTGAAAGCGCCTAATCAAGCTTGCTTCATACATTCTTAGTACAATCCACCACAAATGAAATACAGCTTGCCAACACAATTCTGGCAAAGCAGGAACCATGGGACCTTCTGTTTTGTGTTTGTTGGCATTCTTTGGTCATTTGGCATTTTCGCTAATGTGTAACGATCTCTCATATGAAGCTTCACCAAGATGCTGAAAAATAGTGTTTTGATTGGATTATAAAGACATCGCATATCTTGCCCTAGAAGAGGTCTGCAAAGATTTTCTTATAAGACAGAACATACATTTATATGGAAGGGTTTCTTTTTACCAGTGCAGTACTTACAGTGTACATAAATTACATTGCACACATGAATGTGTACCCCCCCTTTTTTTTTACAAAATGTATGTCAATGTGGTAAACCTATATATTTTATCGGGATTCAAATGTTAAAACTTGGGAAATAAAGGGGAATTTCATGTTTTCAATTTTGCCAACAGTGACAGCTACGGCATGGCACAGGCCAGATGGATTTAAAACAAATCTCTTTCTGACATTACCAAGGAGATTCTCATGAAATCTTTGGAAGATAATTTTTGCCCAGACTGAGCTGTTGTACGTGCATTTTGCACATGATGTTCGGTTTTGAAAGGAGTGGTTGAAAAGATTTGGAGGGTTGGGCAGCTAAATGTACAAAGATAGGAACCCCTGGGACCGATTTATCCAAGTATTCTGAAAAGAAACGTTTAGGGGTGAGGTTGATGGAATAACATGTCACTGTTTGCTCTCTGGTGGATAGTGTGGGAAAGTAGTGACAGCTCCTGAGTGAAGGGAATTGAACAAAGGAACATTGAAATAGCCCCAGGCCCAGGTATTAGCACATACTGCATTACCCTTTTTACATTGGGTTTTCCAAGCCCCTTACTATCAATAGTGGCCCCGTATTATCCTTACCCTGCTAATATCTTATCAAGATTTTTACACTGTCATTTTTACCCTTCTTCTATTTGCGTGAATCCGGCTATAGAAATCCATAATGTACTCATTTAAAATCGTTAGCCCTGGATTTTCTTCATAGCTTCTGAATAGTTATGAGTTTACGTGTACACATATGCTCTTTAAACGCATTGGGCATGCTTGCCCGTCGTGCATTAGCTTATCTCTGATTGGTCACTGCGTTTCCATCTAGTGAGCTTAGCTCAGCTTTTCCCTCGCCCCGGATATTTTTTTTATATTTGTTCAGACTGGAGCTCTTAGCGCTGGATTTTATGACTTGGCACCACAATTGCAGTATTATCCCTTTTTTTTGCAGGGCCAAATATTCCCTTACTATCAGTGGGGCTAGCCCATGAATGTAAAGTTGAGTCTGAACAGATAGTGGTCCAAGTTTAGCTCCATTCTATAGATGGGGTGAAGGACCCCCCTTAGCCCCGCTGATAGTACGGAGCTCAGGAAATTGTTGCCAGTCTTAACAGGGTATATGGAAGGCAAGCCAACCATGTGATTGAATATGGGCCTATCAAAGCTGAATGACTGAGCAGTGTTTACCTGCATGTAGTTCCTTGTTTACATTGTTAGTAAATGCTGTTTCCTGGTTCTTTTGACATGAGCATGTCAATAATTGGGTTGTGTGGGGCACACTTAGTTTAAACAAAGATTAAACAAAGAACTGGCTGCTTTGATGTTTGTTTAAATGACAGAAATTTAACCCTCTCCTTACCAAATCATCTTGCAGCTTACCAAACATTTGATTATAAATGTTTCTGTGACTTTGAACACATCGTATGGAGCTACAATTTACATTTTGACTGGTTCAGCAAGGGTTACGCTATGAGGCTCTTAACCTTCTCAAGAAGAAACATGAAATCCTATTAAACTAAAGTGGGGCAAGGAATCGGATATTGCTGTTGCCCCGGGTTACTCCACTATACCCGTGCGATCGGTCCCCCAAGTTTTTGAAAAGTGCTAGAAAAAAGGTAGCAAATCTGTGTGTTGCTGCCTAAAATTTTGGGGTAAGATCTGTGAGAAAAGGGAAAAGGAACAAATTCAGGAGGGGATGCCTCTTCCCTCTTTCTCTCCTAGGTTTGTAATCCATCCTCTCCCCCTGGAGTCATTTTCAAGCTCTTAATATGACGTACAATGTGAACACTTGAGATACTTCCTATCAATGCACTTGCATGTAGTTTCAAGAGGATTCAAAAGTACAGATAACACGATTGCCAAATCTTGGAACCATTATGGATGAAATGATTCAAATGGCTTCATTTAGTTCTTATGCTTTAAAGGAAAAGTGTGGTACCTGTATGTCTTCATGAAGTATAGATTCAATTGACCTATGTCTTCTGAGAGGTGTTTTTTTTCACAAACTGTCCTTTGTGCAATCACATACACTGTAGACGAACAACATATTAATATTGTCAAACAGCTTTCATACATTCATAATTTCAATTGAGTCTTGGTTTGTGAACCTCGCATTCCATCTACACGGGATATGACCTCAAGTTTATCTTCTCTCTCCCTCTTCTCTTCTATTTTATCGTCCATAATTTAAACCGCAATAAAAAAAGTGCTTAAGGAAGCATAAAATATTAGTATGTATTCATGTATAAAATTCAGAAATATCACTTCCTTGTTTTGTTTTAATGTAGATATGTGGTTGTGGGATGGTGGGTAGGGCACACAATTTGTTTTATTGCATATGTTCTGTAGGAAACGCCCATAAAGCAAATGAGCCATGTTAAATCACCACTCAGCATTCCCTTATGTCATGTGAGCGATATTTGTAGCTTGAACCTGGCCTGATACAGCCCTTGTGACTGCGGCTTTATAGCATGCTTTAAGCCCAGTAATTTCATGTAATATTGATGACATAGCATTAGTCACAAAGGCCAATTATCCTGCTAGCAGTCAAGGACCTTGTAAGGCTATATATGTCTATATTTGGAGTGAAAATCCTAAGTTTAGGTCACAGTAATAGTTGTGATTATAAGGTCATGGATAATGGTAGTACCAGTAATGGGACAATTGCAGTGTCTTTTTTAGCGCTTCACTCTCACGCAAAGAAACATTGGTCTCATCAAAAAAAGTGCAACAATTATGTGGGATTTGAAGGAGAAAGGGATTGTACAAGAGCTGCAAGTATGTTGTGTTTTATCGAGAACCAAAGAAGAGAGAGAGAGAGAGAGAGAGAGAGAGAGAGAAAGGAGAAGAGAAGATATATACAAAGATATAGAGAGTTACAGGAAAGTGAGATAAAAGATATATCATACCAAGAGATAGAGGGATACATACATACATACATAATAGAGTAAGAAAGAAAAAAATATATTTTTGTTGCAGCAGAATTTCCCCCCTTTTGTGTATCTTTCTCCTCCTGCAGTATCCGTAATTATTTATATTTCTCAGATATAGACTAGTTTGTCTCTGTCAACTTGTCTGCAGTCTCGTAATTTCCATTTTTTTTGGACGGAAGGATGTAAGCTAAGGCCTTCGTGTGTTCTTAATAAAGATAATGATCTCAAATTTGACATGGAAGCCTGTGTTATTGAATGATGGTGATAAATTCTGAGGCCTCCTTGTGTCTGATCTGATATCCTGATCTCTGTAATGACATAGTGCAGTCTAGTAGGTAGTGAATCCATTAGTACATTTAGAGGTATCATATGATGTTGGCAAACCTTTTTTTTAATTAAAGTACACATCAGATTAATGAATTGTTCATACTTCCTACAACTTTTTTCCTTGTTGAGTTGGTATAATGGATTTTATCTACTCTTTCTTTCTGTTCTCATTCATTATTATAGCTTTTCCCACTCATATTTTTAATTTTCCTAAATCTTCTTTAACTTTTTCATTTCACCCTCCTTCTTGTCTTCATTTTGTCTCTCTTTCTCTTCTTTTTGTCTCCTCGTTATCTTTCACCCATGTTTTCTTCACCTCTTTCTCTACTTCTTGCTCCTCATTCAAATTTTCCTTCTTTTCTTCCAGTATCAACTTATTCTGAGTGTCAATTTGTCTGTATTATGATAATGATTACTGAAGAAATCAGTGTAGCCCAACCACTCAGACGAAAAAGCAACAACTCCAATTCCCACAACCATTCCTGTCTTGGTGTGGATGACACAAACATGAGTTCATATATTCATATCTTCCCTGGATCATATATCTTCATTTCATTTGTGTTGAGTGATGAAATGATTAATTGCGTAGTGCCAGAAGTTACTTCTGTGCAAACATGAATCGCTGGATGACTCATGCCATAATCCGACCAAGATTCAGTTGAAGATGAGCTTCAGACAAAACAAACACTCCAGCCCAAATTTCATTACATTCCTTCCATCGTGGACTTGTGGTCCGTTGAGAGCTGTTTAATGCATGAAGTAAGAAAAAAAAATAAATTTATACCTTATAAAATTAATCATCAAGCCCTGCATATTGTAGGCATCTGGTGTGTGATTCATCAGGATCCAAAAGATAATTTAGGACATTATCAGATTTAAACATGTAAAGAATCGGGAATGAAGTTATGCACTTTGCATAAGAATGCTGCAAGATACCATGTGTTCAGTTTTCAATGATTGTCAGATAATTCTGGGTTTTCATTTAACATTCTTTATTCATGGGAACCGCGCTACTCCCTGATTGAGTTCATAGCTCACCCAATCAAAGTCTCAAAAGATGAAAGCCGCACAGAAGGTGACTCACTGTAATGCAACAAATCCCCAATTTACACGTTTTTTATCATCCCCTCATCCAATCACGGACCACGGACCCTGTGGAGTGGTTGGTGCATGCGATTTGCACCTGAATCGTTTGCGCTTTAATCTCAAGTGCCCCGGGGCTGGCTGGCTGGTTATCACAGGCCTTTTCGTGCCAAATTGGCCGGGGTTTTACATCTCCGGTAGTCTCCTTGGTGTTGGGTTTTGGGTCTGGTATCTGGAGCTGTACTCTCTTATTGTCCTGAGCTGCTGCCTAAAGGTAGAGCAGCCGATAATCAACCTGATTTTTTTCCCTGCCTCCTCACAGCATGGTCAGGAGTGTCTTACCTTATAGAAGCATTCACACCAATAGAATGTGTAGCTCCACATGGGAGGGTTCCCACTAGAAGTTTGACTGCTGTTCTCTCCTTTGTCTAAGGGTCATGGGTGGGTGGTCATATAAGATAGGATGCATACTGTCAAACAGTCATTCACACTGTTTCTGCGTGGAAATGAGACTTTTGTAATTTTGTGGGCTCGGATTAATTCCTCTTCTTGTTTTCCTGATACATCATTCATTTAGTTAATCCATTTGAACATGAATTTATCATTCTTATTCTTTACAAAGAAGAGCAATCACTTGACTTGCAATATGAAGAAACAAAACAAGGACATATCTGATGCTCAAATTACTAGGAGGAAGGGAGGATGGTGTAAGCCTGGCCTAAATTTAAAGGGATAGTTCACCCTGAAGTTAAATTGGTTCAAAGCAGAAACATGACAAAAACATATACCGATAAGTGAACGTTTGATGGAAATCTGTCAAAGGATAAGAAAGTTAGGATTTTTTCAAATCATATTTTCATGACATTTTGTGAAAGTAAATAGATATGATGTAGAAGAAAATACATACTTTTATGAACTTAGTGGAAAAAAAGCATTGTCATATCAATTTGTGTGAAGTTTTAATGATGCTATTATCGAGTGTGAACTTAGCTTCTTTCTTCTCCATCTGCTTATGATGAGAGGCAATTAGGTGAGAAAGAAAGAGAGAGAGGTGGATGATCTTTAGTCTCTGCCATCTATTGATTGGTCGTAAATCTGCGGAGAGTGGGAGATCCCAGCTAATGCATGATGGGATATACTGTCTAGGCGCAGGTGGGGGCAGCCAGGGCTTTTTCATGACTTTTAAAGGGATAGTCCATCCTGAAGATAAGTTGGTTTCAATAAAAGCAGAAACATGAAAAAAACATATAAGTGAAGGTTTGATGAAAATCCGTCAATGGATAAGAAAGTTATGATCTTTTGAGGAAATCTTTTTGAGGAAATGCACATTTGAAAAATAATTGTACTCAACATATGGGAGAGCACCTTGCACGTGACACCACAGAACCAAAAATTTAAAAGTTCATAACTATCTTCTCCTTTGACGGATTTTCATCAAACCTCAACTAATATGTTTTATTCATGTGTGTCATTTGATTGAGACCAACTTAATTTCAGGGTGAACTCTCCCTTTAATCACATTATCCTGATATTGAAGAGTGCATTTCACTATCAAAGATTCAGCTGTATTAATGATTTTTCAGATGTTGTGGTGATATCATGATTATGTACATGTCAAATATAAAAAAGTCCATGGTCATCTTGTGCAAAATTTTTGCTCTTTTCTCTATGTTTCTCTGTTATTTGTGAAGACATGATTCCACATGTTTGTAGTATTACTCTAAGCCTCAATATGAACAACCCTTGTATTACCAGACCCTGAAAGCCCCATGGGCTTACTACACGTCTTCATGCCAATGGTAATGAGAGAGTAATAACTGGTCTTCATAGGGTTATGCTATTGTTCTTCTTTAGTTCATATATTTGTACAATATATTTGTACACAACTGTATGTGGGCCCCTAAAAGTGTGTTCATACCAGAGGAAAGCCCTGTACATGTTGCATCATTTTCCCACACATTAAGTACCATGTGAAGTATTAGTGGGAACGCAGGCACAGCCCCAGGCTGATGAATGAAGGGAACCAGACTGGCCTGGCTGAGGATGTTTGCTTTCCTAATTAAAGCAGAGTAAATCATGAATCTGTAAGGAGGGGGGGGGGGGGGGGGGGGGGGGTCACCACATCACGGTCTGAGATCCAGACCCTGTCATGATAGACTGCAGGGACAGAATCTATTGTGACATTGGTTCAAAAAGGAGGAAGAAGATTTGTTCTTTTTTGTCTAATCAGTATGTGATAGTATTTTTTAAAGTAATATTTATCATCAAATTGACACTCAGGAGAAGATGATTGTGGAAGAAAAGGCGGAAAATTTGAATGAGGAGCAAACAAGAGCAAAATGTGGAGGACATGATTTCCGTGTCATGTGGTCTACAGAGCTGACAGAGACAAGAGTTTATATGTAGTGTTATGAACAAATATATAAACTGTAGTGTGCATGGACCCCAGAGGGAAGATCCAATGTTAATATTTAAATTTTCATTTAATATCTAAGAAGTTCACAACTGTGTCAGATTGTACTTCAATATTGTGATAATATATTGGAAAGTCTGGATTCGAGACTAGTAATTTGAACAGCTTCTCCAGCGCAGTAGTGCTATTTAAGTTGGTAATGGAGTTTCAATCACCGCTTATGATCGATGACAGAGTCAATTTATGCCCACTTCACATACAATATATCTACATGCAGATCAACAACAGTTCTATATACGCTGTTAATCTGTTTTGTGTGGGGCCCAAATAGACCATGTGTTTTACTTGACATGTACATTTTATGTAGGCTATTTATGAAACATGTGGGTTCATTTGTACCTCATTACTTGTTTCTTTTTCTTCTTAAAATCTAGGCTGGAATCTTATTATGTGTGATTATTTTGAACTGAACTACTATGATTGAATTGCTTTTTGTTAACAAAAAATGTATTGTTTTCTTCAAATTTAATGTGGACACTGTATTTGCAAGAGATCAAACAATCACACTGAAACATTCCCTTGTGTACATGTAGAACGCAGCCTTACAAACTATTGTTTTCGATATACAGTACTTGTGCACAAAGCTTTTAATGTACCATGTATCCATTGTTCTGTCTTCATTGTTCCGCACAAGTATGTAAGTATGAATGTTCACATATTTGACAACATCATGACAATATTCATATGTCACAGGGAGTTCATATTTATTTTGGTTCTTGACTATGGGTGAACTTTTCACCTGTTTGTAAAGTAAAATTATTATTTCTTATGATAATAAGAATGCAGAGAAAGGCTTTACATCCAGTAAGAAAGAACTGTTTACAATTCAATGTTTGTTGAAGCGCAGATATTTTGGTTGAAAGAAAAGGGTTGCGTTTTCTTTCAGGTCAGTATTGTACATGCAGGATTTGCACTTTTTATGTCTGATTTGCATATTTTGTGAAGCATGTGGGCTTTGTCTATGAATTAGATCTGAACGCAATTTTCTTCTCATTTTCTACTATTGATGAAGCTAGGATGAGGTACTGGTACATTGCTTTTGGAGTACTAAAGTTTTATGTTATATTTCTATGTAAATTTTCAATATGGGAAAGGCTGTAAAATGATGATAGCTTGAATTTGTCTTGAATATAATTTGAAATGTAAATTAGTGTTGAATCTAGTCATTCATGCCAATTCTGAAAGCTAAAGACATGCAAATTTGTAGAAGATATCGGATGTTGAATATGGACAATAATGACGGTGTTCTCTTTAAAAAGAGATAAAGTCTTTTCAAATACTTCTGATGTCGTTCATTCAAAACCAATCAGAAGCTGACAGCTTCATCATGAGAATGCATAGAAGAATCAAATTGCTCCAATGATGCGATGTGACATTGGCCAATCAACCATCCACAATTAGGTCATGTGATTGCATTTGGAGTGGAATCAGGGACCGCATGTAGATGGACAGTCAAATCCTGCTCATATACCATGGTACAGTAATATTGTTGATGCACATCAGTAAGCAAGTTTCCAGTGAGCCTCTTGAAACAATTTTCATATGCACACCCCTAGCTAAAGCTAACATGCAATATTGATGTATTCCATGATGCATGAGCCGCAATATTTATGTTTCATCTTTGTGGACAAAATTGATAGGATTCGCTTATCCCAATATTATAGTATTTTTTGTATTTTTTCTTGAGCTGCAAAATAGCAAAAAATGGCTGGAAAAAGGAGTACGGGTAAGCAAATAGTAACAGTATTGGTGCGAGTCAGCATGTTATTTTTATGAAAATAACATCTTAGGAAATAAGATCCAATTTTATTCAAACAGAGTTTAAAGTGTCTGCATGACTGGTACATGTAATTGTATTACTTTTTATTTTAAAAATATTCTGAATGTTACCAGTGTATGTGGTTGAGATTGTAGGGAAAGAATTTTGATAGTGGGGGAGGGGGGGGGGGGCATTCAAACAAAGCTATTAGAGGTAGACATTAGATGAGCTTTACTAAATATGGCAGCCATATTGGCGTGTGTTTGAAGATTTCTTGACCACTTGCTCAGAATCTGAGGAATACATTACAAGGCGCCGTAGGTCTCTAGCAAATCTGATCGCTGGTGGAATTTCTGAGGCTTCCTGTTCAGCAATCAGGTACTCGCTCCTTGTATGCATGGATGGGCAATGGAGCGAGTGATTAGAGGAGAAAGACGAATTTGAAATGAAAATATCCGGCTGGTTGCATTGTCTGTGGGCATGGATTACATGCGGTATCAGAGCTTGCGGTTGATTAGAGGCGACAGATTATATTGAAAGGGATAAGAGGGGTGTGTGGGGGGAGAGAGGGTATAAAGGAAATGATACAGTAGGAGCTGAGAGAGAGAGAGAGAGAGAGAGAGAGAGAGAGAGAGAGAGAGAGAGAGAAAGAGAGATGGAGAGAGACTGACAGATATAACTTAAGAGAGACACAGAGATGGAGAGAGAGAGACAGAGAAATACTAGGCCGTGAGGTGCATAGACACAACCCAGTGTGTTAACAACTATGTCTGGTAACACAGACTATGCCCCATTCTCATCCTTGCTCAAGCTAGAGGAGCCATGACGTAATTAGGGCGTAGTCTGTGTTACAGACTTAGTTGTTGACAGACTGGGTTTTGTCCATGCAAATCACAGCCTAGTACCTAGGCTAGTTTCCAGTGAGCCTCTTACAACACTACTCAAAAACACTGAAAAAAAAGTAATATTGCTGTATTTTTTATACAGCGGACTCTCCCTCACCCCTAGCTACAGCAAATATTGATGATGACATATTCTTCTAAGCAATTATAAGCATTAAGTGAACCACATGCCAGAGCGTGATGCACAAGCCGCAACATTTACGCCTATTTCACAGACACAGTTTTTGAAACTGTTCCACTATACATAATATGAATAAGTACTTTTAAAAATCTGTTCAATGTGGTAAGCGTCCTGAGACCCTTGGAAGTGTTTTCACTGGTTGTGTTGTCAAACTGCCACCAATATACCCAAAACTACTTTGCAAAACTACTTTGTTTTGTTAGTGATAGAGCTTTCTGGGGTAATTTTCGATTTTGAAAGGAAATTTAGGCATACGCCCAGTAGTAGTAAGGATAGCATGCTCCATCTTGTAAATGAATGAGGTATTTGTTTCCATGTTATTGTGTCTTGATCCGTGAACTAGGAATAGCTTGTGTGGTTAAGTCGCTGTCCGGCAGTACAGTAGATCGAAGGTGCGAATCCCTTGTGGTTCCAAATTTTTTTCTGACTTGTTTTTTTCATTCATTTACAGGATGGAGCACGTTATCCTTACGGCTACTGGGTGTATGCCCAAATTTCCTCCCCCCCCCCCAAACAAACAAAAAACCTTTGTTATTTGCTGCCACCACTGCCCATGCTCCAGAAGGGCAGAAACTGTGCACCTTGCAATGTTTGTCCGGCGATCATATGACAGAAAATCTGGAGGTTAAGTTTGCCATGGCAGAAACGTACAGGGGACCGAAAGTTCTTGGTAGTTGGTATATTTGCAGGCAGTAAGGGTATGAACAAGGTGGCATGAGAAGTATTGCTGCCTGGTAAATTGATTCTGGAGCAGTTTATGGTCAAAGTCATTAATTCAAGGGGTTGAAAGTATCAGGAAGCAATATTGCAGATACTCTGACCACAACCATAGAGTCCTCTAACTATCTCATGCATTATGTAAGCACTGTGGTAGGATCATAACAATCCTTATTTCAGTGAAAGGACTTTCTGGGCCCAATAACATCGTAACCAATACATAAAAGTCTCATTCAATCTGACTCATTAACATTCATGACTACTCCACTGTAAGGGCCATTCAGAATGAATGAGACACTTGCATGTAAGTATTTGTTTCCATGTTATCGTGCTTAATCTGGGACTGGGACGATTAAGTCACTGCCCGAGAAGCTGTACGTTGCAGGTTCCAATCCCTCTAGTTCTCAGATTTTTGTCTGACTTATTTTTCTGTCATTTAGAAGATGTATCTTTATTTCTACTGGGTGTATGCCTAAAATTTCTTTTCAAAATGCTGACTTTGATTGTTTGTCGATGTTTTCTCCATCTGTGCAGGGAGTCCTTCCAGAATGGCCTTTCAGCTGGATGTGGATGTGTGGTTGGAGACTTTGGACCTGGAGGAGTACAGCCCCATCTTCAAACCCTATGGCAATGTCAAGGTAAGGTCTAGCAGCCTTTAACCCTAACAGCGCCAGCCCATTAAAACCTAATTGGCTCACTACACATATTCATGCCAATGGAAATGAACACCCTTTGTAGATCTGCTCATAACATTGTATTAGCTAGGTCTACCCTAGTCCAATCTTTATTTGGGACCGTAGGCTTGGTTACTGTGTCTTGGACCAGTCTTAACTGACTAAATCCCCATCTTCAAACCCATGGCAATGTCAAGGTAAAGCAGCCTTTAATTTATAGTCTAATGAACACCCTATTCATAACTTTATATGGACTAGGTCTGCCTAAGTCGAATCCTACATGAATGTGATGTGTATTCATGTGGGACTCTAGACATGGTTACAGTGCCTAGGGGACCAGTATTTTGTGACTACAATAGTATACTCTACTCTTCAAACCCTTAGGCAATGTTAAGATCAGGTCTGGCAATCTTTAATTTATGCAGTCTCATGAACTCCCGTTGTGCGACCTGTTCATAATATTTTCCTATCTTTGTCTGGTCTAATCCTCATTTGGGACCCTAGACCTGGTTACAGTGTCTTGGACTAGTATATCTCGACCACAGTCCACTCTTCAAACGCGATCAGTATTACCTTTCAACAGTCTACAACACACTTGTAGACCCTGTTCACAATAGTTTTTAGACTAGGTCAAAGTGGTCCAAACCCCTCTTCACCCCTATGGCAATATCGAAAGCTGGGCTTTCACCCCATATGCACTGAAGTCATGTTCATACCACATTCATACTCATTAAGAGGCCTCAATTTGATGATTTAAAGGTGATCAGACATTATTATGACAGCTATTTTGTTTAAAGGGCAAGAGGGCTTTTAACCCCTCTACATGTGCATCTGAGGCAATCTAGAAAGGGCAGCATTTAAAGCAATGTTTCTATTCTACTATGCACCGTTGCCAACAGAAATAATAACACTCATATTTTTGCTTTGAATATGTGATGAAATGAAGGTCCATCAAGACCTAGCCTGATGAATTTGGATTTGAATAAGGCCTGCTGTAAGCTGAACTAGATCTGGTCTAGGCCAGCCCTAGCTGTCTTAGGCCCATCATTACATTTGCTGCTCATTTCGATCACTTCATGAATACATCAAACCAATTCCTACAATTACAGCACTAGAATGCTTTACGCAAGTCATGGGGAAAATTTGCCTTCTGGGTGATAACAAGCAATGACAACATTGTGTTGGATTTTTTTTCTTACATTGAAACTGATTTGGAGTGGCATTGGTATTCATGCTGCACCCGTCAACACAAAAGGTTCTGAAATGTCAGTTTCTGTCATTTTTAGTTCCCTTTCACAGTGACAGTGTTTGGGTGCTTTTTAAATTTGAGGTTTATCTCTCCATGGTACAGAAGTGATTCAGAGAAAGAGAGGTCATGTTGTCAACAAATCAATGAGGCTTGAAGAGGTGTTCTGTTTGTACAAGGGATTGGCAGATCGTATTTACTGAAATGAAATAAGAGAAATAAAGGCTGTCACTGAGCCTTTTTTTAAATTTTGCACATGTGTGGTATGATAGCGACATTTGGTGTGAATTTTGACAGGTTGTGGTCTATTTTGATGTGAGAAGGAGAGAAGAGCAGGACATAATACGAGGACAGGTAACGCATCAACAGAGAGGATAATGAGAGAGGCAGATAGAGATCCAGAAAGATCCAGGAAGAGAGGGGAGAAATTAAAGACAGGGTGTCCCATTTGGAAAATTCATGAAATCAGCAGTATAGCCTTACGATAGCATGAATGAAATCTCATAGTCATAGTTTCACAAACATTTTCAGGAAAAGTGAACAAATATCCTTGTTTACCTTAGAAAGGCAGCAAGCATACATCTCGTCTACATTTACAATCGTAATGTTACTGTCAGTACACGATGTGGTCATTGCTCGCATTGAACGCATGCGCCATGGAGTGGACCATAGCGCACAGCGGTCTCTGGTCTTTAGGCTGTAGGTTTTGGATGACCCACAAAAAAACCCTCAAAATCTACTTATTGCTATCATTTGTAATTATAGTTATAATTAATAATTGAAGTCAGTTTCCAGCTCTATTATGGAGGGAAGTTCTAATACAGTATCTAGTTTCATTTTATTATTTTGACTTGCAAAAGGGGCACCCTGTCTTTAAGAATTGTATAAGGAGCATGGCAGATGTATAAAGGAGAGGTCATAAAACAAAAGGTTGATTACAAGCAGCATACATGTAATAAAGATAAATGCTTCAATGTGCACATTATAGGTGTAAAGCTATAATTAGACAGCTTTTCATCTTAATCAAATCCTATTACATGGTTGGAATATCAAATTGTGTGCCCCCACCCCTACACCTGAATCAGACAGCTTATTCAAATCAAATCCTATTACAATGTGACAACACCATCCAATGATGCATCCCCCAAAATCAAATCAGACCCGATTATCATCCAAATCAAATCCTATTACATGGTTGTATTTTCATTAAATCTTGTAAACCCAATCAAATCCTGTTACATGGTTACGACATCATCAAATTATAATGTATACCCCCTTACCAGACAGCTTATCATCCAATTCAAATCCTATTACTTTGTGAAAATTTAATCAAATGATGACGTCCCCCTGTCCTTCTTCTCTGCATACGGGAGTGTGCCTTTGTTGTTTGCATGTAATCCTGATGTTCTGCCTAGTCTGCCAGCACAGTCTCTAATTTGACATTTCAGTACAATTCTCCCTTTCACATATAGCAGATATCAAACGATATCACCTTACAATACCAATATCTGATCGATTGCTCTTAGGACGTATACCTCCGGTAAGAGTTTGGTACATATTCAGTTCACGCAATAATGCACATAATCTGTAATTGTGGCCCTCGTAAACCCCATAATAATAAAATGGAATGGTTGTTACATGGACAAAGGACTTGAAGAAAATACCACCAATCACTCACGGCGATGTTTTGCCTACCTCAACATTGATTGTGGATGGACTAATGAAAGAATGAAAAGACACAAGCAAGACGATGGCTGTAGAATGTTCGTGAACCGGAAGTTCATATCCCAAGAATTAAAGGTAAAAAAATTAGAGCGCCACACGTGTTCAGATTCGGAGAGCTATATACGATAGGGAGAATTGATTGTGCTCGAAGTGAAGACTATTCCACTCTCCATGACTGTGTCCTGAGCAGCTACAGTACATAACCTAATTGCAGTCTCGTAATGCAGATTCTACTTCATGCATTATAAGAAGGACATGGGTATGTAGTACCTGCAAACTATGTTGTCTACCTTCCCCCCCAGACTACATGAAATGTCACACGTCAGACCAACCAACCAACCACTCATTCCATAGACATGATGTAAGACCCTTGGAATGAGGGCGCAGCTCTGTTCCCATTGCTCATGTTTTAACTTCATTTGTGCATATAGCTCTGTTCCCAATGCTTACATTGAACTACATTTGTATATAAAGCTCTGTTCCCATTGCTCACATTGATCTACATTTGTATATAAAGCTCTGTTCCCAATGCTTACATTGAACTACATTTGTATAGAAAGCTCTGTTCCCATTGCTCACATTGAACTACATTGTATAGAAAGCTCTGTTCCCATTGCTCATATTGAACTACATTAGCTCTGTTCCCCTTGCTCATATTGAACTACATTTGTACATATACATGTAGCTCTGTTCCCATTGCCCATGTGAACTACATTTGTACATGAAGCCTTTGAAGGAAAATGTAGCCAGAGCCAACTAACATAAATACATTCAGCTGTACAGCTGTACATGTCTGGCAAGTCATAAAGTATGGTAACATGCTCACAGCCAATGAGCTCCCAGCATTCTGCCTGTTGCCACGGTAGTTATAATAAATTGAAAATGTCAATGATTGAAAAGCTATATAATGGTGTTTATCCAGTTGCTCATAATGTGCATAGTTGTATGTGAGGATACTTTTAGGGTTGATACTTGATTGGATGATTGGTACATGTACCTGTCAACATGATATATGTAGTACTGTATACGAGCATTGTGAATGAGATCAAGGGGGAGCTAGAGAGAGAGAGAGAGGGGGGGGGGGGGGGGGGCTAGAGAACTAGGCAGGCAGAGAGAGAGAGAGAGATACAGAGAGTTGCTACTTGTGCATATACTTGTGTCATTATATGGCTATTTTAGTGTGGTTGGCATAAAATCTACAAGACTGAGAAAAGAAGATAGATGGTGAGAGAGAGAGAGAAAGAGAAAGAGAGAAAGAGAGAAAGAGAGAAAGAGAACATCATGTGGAGCCATGGCAGTATAATTTTACAGACATGTGATGCAAATTCCTAAAATATGTAACTTTTTTTTCCAATTACCAGTGCAGTATCGAATATAACAAGAAAAATGCTCAGTAATTGTGAGTTTATATTTGTTACTGGATCAAGTTACTCCTCATTACAAAGAATAGCTTGTGAAAAATAATCATAAGACCCAGGCTCAGGAAATTAGTCTCTTTGTTTAGCTTTTAATCCCTTGGCTTCTAAATTGTTCTTATTTGTTGTTGTGTGCTTCTTATTGAGTAGTTCTGTCATGTGATCTTGCATGACAACACAAGTGTATCATTGTCATGATAGCCTGCCTTTCAGGCTCTAGGACGTTTTAATCCAAACCGAAAAAATAGAGTCGAGTTCTCTTTTTCTCTTTGCTTAAATAAGTGAATCCAGACTTGTGGTATGAATTATCTACTTATTGATATTAGTACAACTGACCTGTAGGGCAGTCCCTATGGTCACTCTCAGGATGGATTTTAAGCCAAGAACAGATTATGGTTTGACCCTTGAATTTAGCATTTTATGGCTCTCGTGCTTTGAGCCAGCTAGAACACATAATACTACATAGACTTGATGGAAATGTAGTCATGTGATGTTGCCAAGCAGTATTTCAGCTTTCATTCGATCTTTTGTTAAGGGGGAAGGGGGGGGGGGGGGGGGAGGAAGGGGGGAGTGGGAGGAAGGGGGAAGGGGGGGGGGCAATTCCCTGCATAGCATTCTGAGAGGGACAATACGATTACGAACGTAGACTATGCTTGCTGCGGTTCAAGCATAGTTTTTCACTTTTTTCTGAAAATGGTTGTGAAGCTATGACTGAGATTTCACACACGTTATTGTTAAGGTATGCTGCTGATTCCTGTTAAGTTTCTGGGTTTTATCAACTGTATGAACTGTCACACAAACAGTGCCATTTTCTCTGCAGTATGAATGGATATTTCACCAGAAATCTCAAATATGATATGCTTTTGTTAAATGAAATAATGCTGAAATTTAGACTGAGGCATCTGACAAACTGTAAGTTGACAGTAGCTGTTTTGAAACCTGGAGTATTACTACAATAACTACATGTATTGAGTGAAAGGAGATTGGCCTGGTTGATATCATACTATCAGTTCAGTGTATATGCAGTGCCTTTGTTTATGTTCGGATGGCTGTTCCTAATATCATAAACATCCATGTAGCAATGACAAACATACATGTAACAACTCATGACACATTCTGATGTGACTATGATTGATTGTCTAACATTGTAAATTGTCATCAACGACCAGCGTATAGCTACTTGAAAACATGTTATATCTCGCCATGATCGTTTAAACACTCCATTTTCACCCAACCATTCCCTTATTTGACTCCGGGGTCAGGCCTAGGGGGAAATCACGCCCAAATTTGGTAACCTCTACGGGCCTCAAGTTGTCATGGGTGTTTCAACCGCCATGCGGCATTGAAAATATTTAGGTCTTCTTCTTATTTTTGTCATCTACAATATCCTTCTTTTGAAGATTTCTTCTTTTAAAAAACTTTCATAGTTGAACATGAGCTCGGAAAAATATTTGTTTTGGTCGATCTGTATCTGTAACATGAGAAATATCATAATTCCCCCCAAAGCGATCTGATCCAGATTACATCCCAAATTTAGCCGGAGTGAAAACCTACTCCTATGTCTGTCTGACTTTCAGTTATACCCTGATGGTATTGTTTGGGAATTGTTGTCGCATCTGTTTTCCTCAGAATCTGTGCTCCTTTGTTGATGTATTTGAAGAGCAGCTGTGATGAAATGTAGACCTTATGTTTTGGAAATGAAAACATGGTGGCTAAGGGAGGGTGTCTTTTTTCATTACAAAGTTTTGATGGGTGTATCGTCTGTGCCCGTAAGGCGACAAAGGGAGATTGTTAACTTTAGAATAGTGCCATTTCAGCAGAGTTTTAACTCCTTATGCACCACTGAGGCATGTATGATAACTGGTAATACACACTATTCCCATGGCCATAGGGCAGTGTGGAGTCTGGCAGAGAAGGTGTTAAACCAGAAAATGATATGAAAGGGGATATAGAAGAGTGTTGTAAAAATAAGATTACCATGTAGACAAAAAAATGAGTGAGAGAGAAAGAAACAGAAAAGAGAGGGGTGAGGAGTGAAGGATTGAGAAATGAAGGAATGCGAAATGAGAATATGGTGTGTTTGCAAGTATCAACAAAATCATTTTGCTTTCATTTGCAGCTACTAATTCACTTACAACAGTATGCAATGTATACAATTGAAATTGACATTGTGTCACATTCCCAGTCAAGGTCGACTCAGATCGTATGTCGTGTCAACATAGATAAGTGCTTCTCACCCAAATTCCCAAGAATTGTAAATTCTTGGTGTATCATTACCACAAGAATGTTATGAATTTGGAATGATCAATATCCAAACACATTACATTAAGGTGTTCCCCAAGATGACTTCTTGACTTCTTGAGCAGATCATAAGATTTGATACCAAGTCAATAGAATTGTGCCTCTCATGGACTTTAACCAATAATTTCCTTGTGTATATTGTGTGTGTCTGTGCGCGTGTGTATGTAAGAGCTTGGCAAACAGAAATGAAATATTCTGTTAACCCTTGTCGCTACGTTTCAAACATAAACAGGAACAGTTCTTTACTTCTCCTTAAAAGATTTGTGAAGCTTTAACTGTGAGATTTATACACTTCATCGTTAGGGTTTACACATACGTGACAACCAGCAATGGTGATTATACGTGACAGACAGATACAGATTCCTGCCAAGTATCATGAGTTTTGCAAATGGGCTACCTTGTCTTTTAAGGAGACTTCGGGAGCTTTAAAAACGTGTCCACTCAGCACACTGTAGACTGTTGAACTTACCAAAGCTGGAGAGAATTTGTGTCCTTGGCATAGGGGAAGGACAAAAGTTATGCTTCCTGTGCATTGCACTTTTCTTTATTTGATATTTGTAAACATCAAAAGTGAAGTGAAGCAAGTGATCAGGAGAGAGAGAGAGAGAGAGAGAGAGAGAGAGAGAGGAGAGAGAGAGAGAGAGAGAGAGAGAGAGAGAGAGGGAGAGAGAGAGAGAGAGAAGAGAGAGAGAGAGAGAGAGAGAGAGAGAGAAAGAGAGAGGGGAGAGAGAGAGAGGGAGAGAGAGAGAAAGAGAGAGGGAGAGAGAGAGAGAGAGAGAGAGGAGGGAGAGAGAGAGAGAGGAGAGAGAGGGAGAGAGAGAGGGGAGAGGAGGGAGAGAGAGAGAGAGAGAGAGGGAGAGAGAGAGAGAGAAAAGAAGGTGGTGGAGAGATGGAGAGGATAACTTGAGGAGGGAGAAGAAGAGAAAAAGAACAAAAAAAAAAGATAACACTGAAGAGAACGAAAGAGGCAGAGACTCTTTGCGCTTTCCATGAATGGAACTATGATATCACATGTGCACTATATATTTGTGAAATTGTGGGAACATGATCAATAATGACCATGCCTTTGATATAAATGCCTGATATTGTAGACCACAAACTTGACTTTTACCTCAATAAAGTGATTCATTAACCTAGATCTCTTTCAAGCTACCATTACCAGCGTGAGAAAGATAAAATCAAATTGTGAAGGTAAATTTGTAGAGACCTGACTTCTGTCCAAGAGATATGATTGAGTTATTGGCACAGACAAACAGCTTGATTGATTGTTTTTTTTTTTCTGGTCAGCTAGTGTATATAGAAAGAGCTCAGTCTGCTGGGGTTATGGTCAAACAGCAAAGTAAACAAAACAGGGAAGATGTATCTCCAGTCTGGGAGCGTTTTTGTCTCGCCCACCGGAGGTGAAGGCGAGACTAAGGGATCCAAATGGCGTCCGTCCGTCGTCCGTCCGTCGTCCGTCCGTCGTCCGTCCGTCGTCCGTCCGTCGTCCGTCGTCCGTCGTCCCTCGTCCGTCGTCCGTCGTCCGTCACAAATGTTAAAGTTTACCTGCAAGACTCTGTTTTGACAAATAACTTCACACGGGTTGCTTGGATTACAACCTAACTTGGGTCATAGATGCACTGGGGGTACCTTCATGTTATGGTACCGTTGGAGGTCACAGGATAAGGTCAAAGGTCATTTGAGGTCAAACATTAAAGTTTACCTGCAAGACTCTCTTTTGACAAATAACTTCACATGGGTTGCTTGGATTACAACCTAACTTGGGTCATAGATGCACTGGGGGTACCTTCATGTTATGGTGCCGTTGGAGGTCACAGGATAAGGTCAAAGGTCATTTGAGGTCATACGTTAAAGTTTACCTGCAAGACTCTCTTTTGACAAATAACTTCACATAGGTTGCTTGGATTACAACCTAACTTGGGTCATAGATGCACTGGGGGTACCTTCATGTTATGGTACCGTTGGAGGTCACAGGATAGGGTCAAAGGTCATTTGAGGTCATACGTTAAAGTTTACCTGCAAGACTCTCTTTTGACAAATAACTTCACATGGGTTGCTTGGATTACAACCGAACTTGGGTCATAGATGCACTGGGGGTACCTTCATGTTATGGTACCGTTGGAGGTCACAGGATAAGGTCAAAGGTCATTTGAGGTCATATGTTAAAGTTTACCTGCAAGACTCTCTTTTGACAAATAACTTCACATAGGTTGCTTGGATTACAACCTAACTTGGGTCATAGATGCACTGGGGGTACCTTCATGTTATGGTACCGTTGGAGGTCACAGGATAAGGTCAAAGGTCATTTGAGGTCAGGGATACAATTCTTTTGCGTAGCAACGGAGATCGCGATATTTCTGGTTATTTTCGCAAGTGGGCGAGACTAAGCCTGAGTCATATCGATTTTTTCAGAAACCGGTGTTCGATGGCTTTGCGCCGATCGAACATCGATGCATCGATACATGACGTCACCCAGCCACTGCCAAGAGCCAATTTATGAATGAAAATATAGTAAGCATACGCAGTGCAATCCCTCCATTTCCCCACATAAACAAGCATGCAATTCTCTATCACCTCGTACCAAAATTGACCTAGAATTTCACTTTCCTATATTTTATATGAATTATGATAGGTAACCTCGGAGAATCTATTTTCTCACCGATACTGCACATGTAAGCGAATTTCGATTACTTCTTGTTTTTCCGTCAAAATCTTACAAATTAGCGTCAATATGGCATCGTATACATGTATGTAGGTTGGAATCTGGAGAGTCTATTGCAACGGGCAGAAAGTCAATCAGCTTCCGGGTTGCGATTTTTTTTTTTCGTAACCCTAATGCGTCGAAAAATCGCTTCCGGGTTTCGGACAACGTGACTGGATATTGTATCACTGTTTTGGCGACCACATGGTTATGACGTGATCTACGCGATGCACCAATCAGTGGTCTCCGAATCGCTGTACGGAGACGCTCTATTAGTCTGTACGTCGGCAGCGTGTATGCAAATGAGCCTTACGCACGATTGCCACTGTATTTCCGGGTTTTCACAACACACGATGCTATCCGTTGTACAAAGTCTATGGACAATTGTTTGTTGTGGCGTTGCGCTGTATATAGTAGTGAACGAATCAAATCCAAGTAGTATGTAGTAGCTGCTTGATCATCGAGCGACCTGTTCATTCTCTTGATGCGTTACCTGCAAAACTCACAAAAGAGAGTAGGAACCAAGTAAGCAAATTAAAATTGTGAAAATATGAAGATAAATTGTGTATAACAGGACTATCAAACAAAAGATTTTGTGTTTTCTAGTCAATTTGGTAATTTCGTCGATGCATCGAATTCATCAAAACGAAATCGGAGTTCGACTTCTTCGATCGAACACCGGCTTAATAATCGATTCGACTCAGGCCTAGGCGAGACACAATTTTGCTAATGCCTTGTTTTGGAGTTAGGGCTACGTCTGTCAGCCAAAATTATTGGGACACTTTTTCAACTTGTATAAAAGCTAAATGTGATAGACTCAAAGGACTTGTGTTTTTAAAAGACTGGGTCTGATTCTTAGAATGTCTGGAACCCGTTTGGAATGATTTAGTGGTTTTGTTAAGGAGAATTAAATCAGAATCAAGTAGAGGTCAACTTGTGCTCATTACATAAAATGCTTGTATATATGACAGAATTTAACAAATGTACACAGGTGTGGTTAAAGACAGGGTGTGCCTTTTGCAGGTCAAAAATAATATTTTTGTAAAAACATTGGAAAATGGAAGAAGATACTGTATTAGAACTTCCCTCTCAATAATATGACTGGAAACTGACTTTAAGTGGAATTATGTTTTGTTTTTATTCTATCATTTTCTTAACTTTTTCATTCTTCCAGTTAGCTACATCAACATTGAAAGAAAGCTTTCACTTCTTGATTTTGTTTGATATGATTGTGCTGTTAACATAAAACAAGCCACACAGATATTGATAAGCAGATCAGTGTTAACAGAATGGAGGATTGCCTGTTGTGTGAGTAACGGCAGTGAATTAAACTCAATTTTATCACAAAGATAATCTAGATATCATATTGTGAGAGAGCTCCTTTTGTTGATGAAGACAATAGATAGAATCTGGACAATGGTGAATCTCTCTTTGATAAGGTGTCAGTTTATAGGCCATATTTATGGGTTGGTCCTCTCATAATTCAGACCCGCTGATATCATAAAGTAATATATTTCAGGTCAGTTGTAACCAAGGATGAAGGGATTTGTGGTAAAGCCAGGAATGGATATCGGCCAAGGTTTGGCATTTGTCATGTGGACAAGTGACCTCAGTTTCAGGCAATTGCTGTTTTTTTTGTTTCTGAGTCTATGCTTTATGAGGCAATGAAGAAAAGCCCATGAAATATTATATTAACCCTGAACATGCAACTGGTGGGTTATTTCAACATTAATACACACTAATCACATACTGCAGCGTTTAGTCTGGCACACAAAGGGTTAACTGATGAAAGATTTTTTTTTTCTGATGTGAAGCAGGAGATGAAATAAAGGGGGTGAAAATGATACGATGATTGCAATTTGTATGACAATTCCCTCATGTGTTGTGTCATAGTGCAGTGTTTTATATGGCTTAAGGATCTCATTTCCCAGCCTGTTGTTATCTATAGACCTCCAAAAGAAAAATTGTTTTACAGCAGAGAAGATGAAAGTGAAGTCTTGGCAGCTTCTGCTCATCTCATCTGTAGACCATCCAAAGGGAGAGATTGACAGGGAAGTATGATAGAAAGAAGCGGCACATTTTACCTTGACATAAATCAGAACAATCGTAAAGTCATACCTGCACATGCTTTCATACATGTCTTTCATCCATCAACGTCTTGACAAGAAGGTCTTGCGATGACTGGTGTCACAGTGAGTGAGATAATGACTGACATACCAAGGATGAGACTTTGATGCTCTTCAGATGGGCTGAACACAAGGAAGCCCCCTTTTCATGTATTCAGCTGCTGCGGGGTATTGCCAAGCACTCAGGGTTTGACAGTAAGGATGCCTTCAAATTCTTAAAGATAACAACAGATGGCAAACCAAACCCCATTTGCAATACAATATTTTGCATGCTATATTTTAGACAGTACTTTCTTGTAGTGTAGACAGTGTGTTGCGTAACATAGTTTCCAGGCTGTGGGGCATTTTTTATCCAAACTACAATATTCAAAGTCTATTTACATGGGTCTGGCCGCAATTGGATAATCATTCTGAATTCCTTCTCTGGATGAAAGGAGAAAAGAAGCTAATATAAGAGTGACTTGTCATTCTTTGAGTACTATTTCTAAAGTTTGAATGAGGATTGTCCAAAAGTTATGTGTTGCCTTCACTTGAGGGTAATTTGTTTTGTTTCCAAACTGGTTTTATATCACTGACCTGGGCTCCGTGATAAAGGTTTGCGATTAATCACAAAATGGCAATGCCCAATCAACACCATTGTTGCATGCGCTTTTTGTTCAACAGACTGACCAGTAACCAATCAGCATTTGTCCTTCAAATTTTCAATGGATCGCAAACCTTAATGTTACGGGGGCCTGGTCTTCTGAAATTGCAAGCAAGGGTAAAGCAAGTTCCATGGATAGAGAATTAGTTCTTTTTTTATGAAGACTGTTGTCGGTATATGCGTATGTCCATGTAGTCTGTGAGCACATACTCTGATTTGATACTTTCATACACACATCATGTTTTGAGTGAAGACTATACAGAAGACTCTTCTTCATGCATTTCGGTACTAGTTGGTACCGTCATCAAAAATAACAGGAATGCATATTTAGGTGCGTCGGCGATCAGACCAAATAGCGAGCTAGTTTGCTGATCCAGGGAACTAGCCTGAAGTTGCAATCACGTCTCCATTAGCTAAAAACTCGGGATATGAAAGCTCGAAACTAGGGATGCATAAATTATCCCGATGTTCGCGCAAGCGTAGTATGCAACGGAAATAGGCCACGACCGCATGGCTTCGTTTGTGACCTCACATTCACGCACTTACAAAACCTAACTTAAACAATGCCTCAGTGCGCACTGATGCATGATGGTATCGGGAAAGTTTCAGGCTAATGAAGACGCTCCGGGAAATAGCGAGCTATTTGGCCAACTAGCCCAAGATTTCTTGGGAAATTTTCTCAACCAAAGAGCTAGCTGTTTCGCGTGATCTGACTAAAGAAGACGCAAATAGCTAGGTATTTCGTGATCTGGCTAGCGATCCTGATCACGAACTAGCGAGCTATTTCGCCACATCCCATGTAAATGGGTCGGGCCACGATTGGATAATCATGCTGAATTCCTCCTCTGGATGAAAGAAGAAAAGAAGCTAATATAAGAGTGACTCGTCATTCTTTGAGTACTCTTTCTAAAGTTTGAATGAGGATTGTCCAAAAGCTATGTGTTGCCTTCACTTGAGGGTAATTTGTTTTGTTTCCAAACTGGTTTAATATCAATGACCTGGGCTCCGTAACATAAAGGTTTGCAATAAATCGCAAAATGGCAATGGCCAATCAACACCATTGTTGCATTCGCTTTTTGTTCAACAGTTTGACCAGTAACCAATCAGAATTTGTCTTTCAAATTTGCAATTGATCGCAAACTTTAATGTTACAGGGTCCTGGTCTTCTGAAATTGCAAGCAAGGGTGAAGCAAGTTCCATGGATAGAGAATTAGTTCTTTTTTTATGAAGACTGTTGTCGGTATATGCGTATGTCCATGTAGTCTGTGAGCACATACTCTGATTTGATACTTTCATACACACATCATGTTTTGAGTGAAGACTATACAGAAGACTCTTCTTCATGCATTTCGGTACTAGTTGGTACCGTCATCAAAAATAACAGGAATGCATATTTAGGTGCGTCTGCGATCAGACCAAATAGCGAGCTAGTTTGCTGATCCGGGGAACTTGCCTGAAGTTGCAATCGCATCTCCATTAATTCGAAACTAGGGATGCATAAATTATCCCGATGTTCGCGCAAGCGCAGTATGCGACGGAAATAGGCCACGACCGCGTGGCTTCGTTTGTGAGCTCACATTCACGCACGTACAAAACCTAACTTAAACAATGCCTCAGTGCGCGCTGATGCGTGATGGGATCGGGAAAGTTTCAGGCTAATGAAGATGCTCCAGGAAATAGCGAGCTATTTGGCCATCTAGCCCAAGATTTCTTGGGAAATTTTCTCAACCAAAGAGCTAGCTGTTTCGCATGATCTGACTGAAGAAGACGCAAATAGCTAGGTATTTCGTGATCTGGCTAGCGATCCTGATCATGAACTAGCGAGCTATTTTGCCACATCGGGCTAATGGAGACGCAGTTTTTGTGTATTATTCCACTAGTCTTACCGCCCTTCATGAGCCAGAGTTACAGGGCTGTGCAGAAACGTGTATGTTTAACCTGCTTTTCAGAAAGGGGTCAAGTCCTTTCTAACGTGGGAGATTTTAAGTGATGAGGGGCTGGCAATGCCCATCTCGAGAGTTAATAGATTGAAGAGATGGGGTGGGGGAGGGGAGGAGTCTCTCCGTCTCTCTCTGCCTTGTTATTGGAAGATGACGCAGGACTTGATGGGAGAAAAGAGACAACATTCTTGTCTGTGTCAACAATATCAATTACCAGCGGGATTGAAAGACAATAATGCTTAATGCACCTTAAAATCCATTAACAGCTTGTTGCCCACGGGAATGTGAAGAGGAGATGGTTTCTGTTTGTCAACTTTATGTTGAAGTGAGCGTCTCGTCAGCATTCATGCTGGCTGGCCTAAGGTGGCGGTATATATATTGCCCCAGCTTGCTTACCCCGTGGGGCATTGCATGTCGATTGCCTGCTCACAAGAGTCACAAATGTTTCTGGGTATACCGTAGTTCACCCTCGCTCATTTCACTGCGTAGACCAGCCTGTGCTTGGCTTTGCCAAATGCCAGTGAATACAGTGACATTCATCCCTTTAACATTAAGAGTTGCTTTCAAAGGGAATTCGATTGACAGAGAGGATGTAATTTGTATTTAGTTCCTGGTTGTGAACGTAACGTTTATTTGTGTAATCCTTTCCAACTCCTTGGAAAATATGCGTTTTAAGTTTTCCTGATTGGATGTGATCTCAAATACTGATGTTGTTACCTTTACCTCAATGAAAGGATAACTCATCATATATAATGGTTTGCACCAAAAAAAATATACATGATTGGGTGTAATGGTGTAATGCGATTACACTAGTCTATCAGGATCGACTGAATAATTCAATTTAAAATCCACTCCTGGAAAAATGATTATGAGTTACGGATAAGTTGATATGAACCTTCTGATTATTTTTTGTGTACTGGTTAACAAAATGATTTATCATGCTGTAGATAATGTCACATCAAACATGGGATAAAGTAATGCTCCATACAGGAAGAACATTAAGATGAGTTGTATGTGTTTATTTTCAGGCGCTATGTTTTAAAGACAGGGTGTCCCTTTTGCAGGTCAAAAAAATAACATTTTGTAAAAACACAGAAAAGGGAAGAGAATTCTCTGTAAGAAACTCTCCCAATAATAAAACTGGAAAGTGAATTTGACTTTGAGATTTCATACATGTTATCGTTCGGGTATACTGGTGATTCCTGCCGAGTTACATGACTTTGGCAAATCTATGAAGCATTGCAGGATCTAAATCGCCCTGAACCCCCTTGTCATTTTTTCAGCGGTATGAACTTTCCTCTGCTTGTGACCTATGGGTAGCTCAATCAGCAGTGACGCGAGCTAGTTCCCGGGCTGAAAGAGGGTAGGGATTGCATACATACGGTGCAAGAAGTACATGTTACTACCACCATTTGAAAGACTGTTTTGATCTGATCGCTCTATTTGTTGAAAAATAGGCATTATGTTGGCGGCATTGTTGCGCTGGTTTTTCTCACAATAAAGCAGCAAGGTTCCCCCATTTAAAGGATTGTTCCCCTTTGACATGCGGTGTTAGGAAAGTCAACCCACGCAGGTATGGAATGGTGCCAGCGATTAGCCCCTATTGGTGCGTCGCTGTTACCCAAAACTTTAGCCAACAAATACTTTGACTCAACTTCAGTGAGGGCCATTCCAATCTGCACATTTGAGGAATGGAATAGTTCCTCAGAAATGCTGAAAATGCAGTATGTATTCACCAAGCCTCTTCTGGTTCAATGTACTTCATATGGATGTGCAAACTTGAATGGCAAGTCTCGATCGGGAGCTCATCACCTTGTTTGTTTGAAATTTGCATATGAATGCCACTGGAAAATCGTGTGATTGATTCATAATCACTAAAGAAAGTGTAAGAAAGTCCATTTCTTGAGAAAAATGCCACTTGGTCTTGACTTTACTTGAGCAGTTTGTGACATATGGGCTATATTGCCAACAGTCATCTCCTCAGATTATGACATAATTATTGGGCTCCTTTCTCAACTTCTGGGTCATGACAACACAGCTATTATCTCCTTTGATCATGACGTATATGTCTCAGTTGAATTGCTCTGATCTGATCATGGAGCTAGCATAAATCCTACAATGGATTACCTAATGGGAGCCTTTGCTGATGTTTACAAACAACCGCAGATTGTGACACAATTATCGAGCTAATTTCTTAACTTCTAAGTCATGACAACACAGCTATTATCTCCTTTGATCATGACGTATACCGGGTGAGTTGATCTGATTTGATCATAGAGCTGGCATAAACCCTTCAATGGATTACCAAATGGGAGCTGTTGCTGATGTTTACAAACACTCATTGCCTTAAAAATCCCATCTGCACTGAATATGTTAAATCCCTGCAATGTATGTAGACATTCGTTTTGTAAGATGGAGTGATCATATTTAGTTGTGTATATAGGGGTGCAGGTCAATTTAGAAATATGATTGAAGTATGAAAAAAGCAGCACATTTTACCTTTACATTAATCAATCATTAAACAATCGTAAAATCATACCTGCACATTCCATCATGTCTCTCTTCGATCAGCTTCTTGACAAGAAGATCTTGTGATGACTGATGTCATGAGATAAAGACTGACATACCAAGGATGAGATATTGCTGGTCTTCAGATAGGCTGAGCACAAGGAATCCCCCATTACTATTTACATTTAATAGTCAATTTAGAAAAGAGCTCCTGTGTGAAGAAGGAATCTCCTGTGAAATATTACCGTTCAAACATGATGACATTAGAAAGGTACACTACAGCTCAAAGGAATTGGCATATGGAAAGGGAAAGGGAAGAAAGGGAAGGACCCGCAGTTCTAAACCGCAGTGTATTTTGTCCAGTTTAGCATGAAAGATGTTTCTTAGGCTAATACATCATGTTTCATGCTGAACTGGACAAAATATACAGCGGTTTAAAACTGTGGCTCCTTCCCTTTCTTCCATTTCCCTTTCCCTATGCCAATTCCTTTGAGCTGTTGTGTAAATAGTGGGTCTGAATTATTGTATGTTTGTTGAGTTTTCCAATCAAATATGATGAGTTAATAAGGAAAAGTTCACTGGTATTTAAGACTTGTTTGTACAAGTCCTAAGACACCCTGAGCTAAGGAATCAATATGTATTATAACCTACAGAGGAATGTACAACGTTCACAGGAGATCTTGAGCCAGTCTCTGGGGCTGCATGTGGTATTGTGGGGGCTACAGCACCCTCAGCCCCCATGAGATCTTGAGCCATTCTCTGGGGCTGTATGTGGTATTGTGGGGGCTACAGCACCCTCAGCCCCCATGAGATCTTGAGCCAGTCTCTGGGGCTGTATGTGGTATTGTGGGGGCTACGGCACCCTCAGCCCCCATGAGATCTTGAGCCATTCTCTGGGGCTGTATGTGGTATTGTGGGGGCTACAGCACCCTCAGCCCCCATGAGATCTTGAGCCATTCTCTGGGGCTGTATGTGGTATTGTGGGGGCTACATCACACTCAGCCCCCATGACATTTTTTCAGTGGACTGAGGAGTAGCTTCATTCCATGGATAAAAAGAAACAAATATTGTTACAGTTGTTTGCAATCTGTTTTATGATGTTATTGATCAAACTGTAGATTGAGGTCAGATAGGAGAAATGTATTGACTAAATCACACACAATGTGTTCAAATTGTGTGTGGGTTCTTCTATAGCTGTTACCATGTAGGATTAAATACTGAATATTGTGCCTGCCTTGAATAAAATTGTTTACTATTCCATGAAGCATGATGCTGTCCCTATTTATAATTCTTTTGGTTGTGGTATTCTTTGTTCCGGATAGTTTTGTGGCTTGGTGTTTGCCAAACAATGGGCTGTCCGCAATACTTATACTTCAAAATTATTATAGTTGGCATGGAAAAACTCTCTCTCTCTCTCTCTCTTTCTCTCTGTCTCCCTCTCTCTCTCTCTCTCTCTGTATGATTGTCTCTCTCTCTGTCTGTCTGTCTGTCTCTCTCTCTCTCTCCCTCCCTCCTATCCCAAATCTAAGATACATGTATGAAGTTTAAAAATTGATCATCGCTCACAGTCTGGACAGTCTGGGCCACCTGAAAATCCATCTGGCCACCTGGATCTCATGCTCAAGTGGCCACGATGACCACTTTAATAAAAAGTTAAGGGCAAGCCCTGTCAAGGGAGGTCTGAGATTTGTTTTTCCATCAATGTAGCCCTGATCCTAATCCTTGACAGTTAAGCCCATCACTAATCACTGAAAAGGATTTGCATTTAATCCCCCTGCTCCCAAAGTGCAGTGATCCCTTCTTTGGCCTGACAATAGGCTCATCCCTCAAGTGAGGGAATAGTCCAGAATACATTATGGGACTGTTCCATTTATGGAAAGGTAGTAGTAGCATGGGAGGGACTTAAATCAATTTACGCTCTCCTACAAGAAATAAAGATCTGGGTGTAATAGCAATCAATCTGCATGGTGAAAGAATTAAACAGGTGATTAGGGAGATATTAAACAATATCCCTTTTGAAAATATATTTCCCATAGTTTATAAAGTGAAAGGCATGGCATAGTTTGCTTGTGGCTTTTGTCAGAGAAACAGCTTGAGGTATTCCATTATGGTCGTAATTGTTTTTGTTGTTAGCTTTTCGGGTTATGGTTAGTTAGTGTTGGGTCAGGGATTAACGTGAAGAATTTCGCTAGTGTAAGAAGTAAACACTGGATTTAATGTCACAGGATCATACATGTATGTCCTATAATCCAAGAGTTACATGTAATGTCATGCATTGTAAATACTGTATCTGAATGTTGGACTGAGATGTACCGGTGAGGGATTTCTTAGAAACAACAATAATAACATCAAATTGTTGCCTGATTGTAGCGGTGTGAAATTGCCCCAATTTCTCAACAAAGCATTGGAAAACAGGCTTTTCCTTCTTAACTCACAAATAATGAGAGCCGAAGCTTTTACCAGAAGATGCGATGTGAGGTTGTCAGTTTAATGAACAGAATCTATAATAGTGCTAAACTCTCTCTCTCCTAAGATTACTTTTCACAACTACTTTCACTAAAAGGCCTTTTATTGTACATATGAAATAAAATGATGAATGGTCTTGCAATTTTGTATGCTTCCTTTAATTGTGGCACTCTTCTTTTATGTTGTGTGTTTGTTTACATCATTCTGTAAGAGAGTGATTTTAAGGGTTTCTTGCATGAGTAAACAGTTTTAGAAATGTATTCTACTCTGAGTTAATTGTGTGCATAATGTGAGATCTCCTTGTCTAATTTACCTCTGAAAGTATTTACCATAATTTTATGTGAGACTTCACATTCTGAGCTTCCTAGTATTTGCTAATTTTCTAAATTTTGCTAAAATTCACCTCTGGAAGTATTTTTCACAATTTTATGAGACTTCAAATTCTGAGCTTCATAGTATTTGCTAATTTTCTATTTCTTGAAACAGTAATCTTGTAGCTGGTATGGATGCCAAACATGTTAGATCAGGTGCAGATTATTATTTCCATATAAGAATGACACTCATGATTCCGAGGAAGGGCTTGAAACAGACAAAAGAATCGAAAAAGCTGTATTCAAACTTAATTAAGATTTCACCGGAATCAAGCTGGATGTGGATTAGGACTATTGTGGGTGATTTTCTTTTGAACCTTAGCGATATAGGTGTTGCTCTTTTTGTCTGTATACATTCCAAGGATGGTTTGTGGAGGTAGATAGCTATATTATTGATTAAAGGACAGTTGTGTCCCTGGTCAGTTCTTCTTGGTATCATCCTTAACACTCCATGCATGAATGAATCTGCTTCTATGAAAACTCAGCAGTGCATGGGGTTGGCAGTAGTCTACAAAAACAAACTTTATTAAACATTATTAAAATACTTTGGTGCTACAAGGAAATGTATTTATGTCTATCATCACTATTATTATTATTATTGAGCTTTGTGAAAGCAGTGAAGATTTTTGTTATAAAGAAATAAAGCACATTTTAGTGATTTTTCATTAAAAAGAATTCTCCACAGAAGCAAAGAGTTTTATCTTCAAAGCTGTCAACAGAAGAAACTATTAGAAGCTATTTCTATTGTTTCCTGTATAATAAGGAGCAGAGAACAAGAGAGGTAGGCTAGAAGGTTACAAAGATTGGAAGAAACGGGGCCCAGACTTCATAACAGTCTGAAAATGTACCAGTGCGGTAAAGCAGAACAACCCGATGTTTTTCTCTGTGTAGAATAGAAACCTATTCACAATCCTATGTGAAAGGCTTCTGGAATTTATGTGTGCTGTAATGCACCTTGTAGCGCTTACTCGCTTGCTACCTGTGTAACTCTGTTTTGTAAGAAAGTACTGGTAGTCCAAATTCTCCTGGTTGTAGTGTGTCATTCAGTACCTTGATGAGACCTGACAGTTTGTGGTAGAACTGGTGGATGTGGCTGACAGGCAACAGTCAACTTCGGCTGCTCACGGTCGTGTTTTGATCAGCGATTTCCAAGGATCTTGCGGCATGATTTGATTCAAGGCTGTCCATTATAAAAGTAGGTAGTGGGTCAGAATTATTGCGTGTTTGTTGAATTTTCCATTTAACTATAAGTAAACAAGGAAAAGCTGATCGGTAATAATTCAGACTTGTTTGTATAAGTCATAGGGGGATGTATGTTTGTGTTGATCTGCTAGTTAGTGGGAGTATTTGTTAAAGTGGTGATTGTTTATTTGTAATAAATCTACATGTAAACAAGTTACACATGTGTATGGTAATATTATGTTTACCTAGTATTACTCATTCTAATCTGTGTGCTACTGTTACTCCTGTGTCATATGTAGTACATGTAGATCAGTATCGTTGTAGTTAAGATGTCAATATTGTTGTTAGATTTTATCAGTATTATCAGCATTCAAAATCCCTCCTGTGCCAAGCAAAATGCCACTCCATTTAAGAATACAACAGTGTATAAATTAATGTGTGTTGATGTAGGCTACTAGCCTGGCTTCATGCAGGCTGTTGAACATTTAAAGTTTAAAGGGACTTGAATTGCGTTAAATTACCGATTGATTTTATTCTTAGAATTACATGACTTATCTCTTCAATCACATAGTGAACTTAAAATCATTTACTTCCTGAAGGTGATTCAGTACACAGTAGTCTCGATATTGTACACAAGCCTTTGCATAATGCTACCTTGAATAATGGGAACAGATGCATCATGTCATACTGTGGTGTGCTGAACAGAATGTGATCACCCTAAGCATGTAACTGTGCCCTACCCTTGTGAGACATATAGAAATCATAATGGACATGAGTGTACAGTGGAGAGAAAGATCGAATATTGGAAACAATACTGTGACTGCCATGCACTGTCATGCTATGCTCCGATGGCCATGGCCAATATGAATTGGTGAAATGCGATATGTCTTTGGTAGCCTGTGAGCATTTCAGCCTTGTTGATCCTTTCGCAGTAAAACATGGTAGTTACATGGCAGTTATTCGAAATCAAATTTATACTGGTGGTTGTTCAAATGCATTAGTTCACACTGAGCAGACTTTGTTATGTATTTTCACAATTTCTCCCCTAACTGTGTGTTAAGGCATTATTATATTCACATGTATTTCGATGGAAATTGAATCTATTAGTTGTTGTGCCTGCAAGTTATGAATGTAGCCATTTTCTTGTGTTTTCTTTGTTTGAGTACAATGAAGGTGAAGTTAGTGTATCTACCCACTGTTTTATTAAAGGAATCTTAGATGTTTTTTGCTCTTTGTTATAGCGAGAGTTTTGTTGATTTAAGTGTGCCAGTTTCAGTGAGGACTGAGTAAACAATATGTTATCTATATTCAGTGACAGCAGACACAGTATTGTGAGTTTTGTTTTATTAGTTCCTCTTCCTTCTTCCTTTTATCAGAGATATCCAGAAAAACATCTCATTGATTCCGAAAATGTATAGAATTTCTTCCAAATATCTCAAATTCAATTATATATAGGATTGTACATCCTGAAACCGATATAACTCTCAAATGTGTCTTTTCCCCCTTCTTTCTCCAGAAGCATATAAAACCTTTAAAGCGGTGTTTAATGTTTATCCTGTCTCTGAATTTGTTTAAAACGCGCTGTTTGGCCAGTCTAAATAGGAAATATGCCAATAATCTCGTAAGGACGAGAATAAGCACTTGAGTCGTACATTCAGCCAGGTAACAATGTGGTACATGCGCACTACTTGCCAAAAACTCAAATTGTACGGCCTAAACATTTTGAGGATTTGTGATTTAATCACTAATTACTCCAAATGTGGATCATTTGAGGGCAAATAACTCTCAGCAAGTTTCTAAAATGGACAATACATGAATTTAAGACCATTGGCAAGAAGATTGCTCATGATCACCTTTTGAAGGCTTTTTCTTTGTCTTCCCAGTACAGTATATTCCCTTTAAAGCCCAAAAGTATTTGAACTTAATCAACACACAGTACCCACGCCCTGATATTTAACACCAAGCACTTGACACTCTACACTCCATACTTGACACTAAACACTTACGTCTTGAGATAACTCATCTACCGTTACACCTGCTGCATATTATGGAGCAATAACTGGGGAGAAGTTTAGCTCTTTGCGTTTGACATGTGACTTTCTTCACAAGTACCGGTAATACATACAAATCCCATAGAACAGCAGTTTATTTGGCACTAAAAGGGTGCATCACTTTTGTAAGGCTGAAATAAAACCTGCAGAAGCACATTTTGGTGAAGAATTTTGCTCAGAATGATGGGTCAATTTCCAGTTCTATTAGTGGGAGAGAAGTCCTTGTATTCTATTTTTTTTCCATTGTCCATGAGTTGTACATTTTATTTTTTTGACCTGCAAAAAAGGCTACCTCGGCTTTAAATGTGAATCTGAACTGGGTGGTTTTGGATGACCCGTCCAAAACCTCGAAATCTAACGATCACTATGATTCTGCTAAAAGTCAGTTTCAAGTTCCATTATAGGGAGAAAAATTCTTCTAGAATTGTCTCTCTCTTTCCGTGATTTTTTTTTACAAAAGTTAATTTTTGTTGATCTGCAAAAGGGCTACCCTGTATTTGAATGTGTAATTATTACTAAATGGACAGATCATTGGAAATTGAGATGATGACAAAGCATCCTATTCTTCATGATCATGTATATTCTTATATTTCCTCCTTGTTTTTGCTTGTTTTAGGAGTTTCTGCACTGGACTGAGAAGAACCTGCTAGACCTTGGGATCCGCAATGCTGCCCACCGGGCCCGGCTGGTCTCCAATCTAGTCTACATCCGAGAGAAGCTCAAGGGCACCAGCGTATGTGGTAGGTTCTCCCCTGTGTCCTGGTGATCATGTTCAAGATAAACGATAGTACAAATGATGCACAGGTGTGAGAGTGAAGATTGGCCAAGTTTTGTTTTAATTTCTAGAAGTAACAACTTGATCTCATGCTTTCTATTATTAATGTAAAGATGTCTGAACATGAACCTTGTTGCATGAAAGCACTTATCCAGTTTGCTACAGAAATTATGATCCCGTCATTTACAAGAATCTTGTATCTTTTTCATCAGAACATTTCTTTGTTACAGCATGATGTGCAATGCAAAAATTGATTGAATTTAAAGAGATAGTTCAACCTGAAGATAACTTGTTGAAAAATAAAAGCAGAAACATAAAAGAAACATATTAGTAAAGGTTTGAAAAAAATCCGTCAAAGGATAAGAAAGTTGTGATTTTTTGGAATTTAAATTTTGTGACGTCACATGTGAGATGCTCTCCCATATGTTGCGTACAGAATAATTCCATAAATTGCTTTTTTTCAATATTTGACAACAGAATGAGTTTTTTTCATACAGGTATGTGTGTACAAACATATTTCTAATGACGCATCAAATGCACAGTTAAAAGGATGCATATAATTTTACGAAATGCACATTTTCGAAAAAAATTGTACACAACATATGGGAGAGCACCTGCCATGTGACGTCACAAATTTCAAACTTTGATTAAATCATAACTTTCTTATCCTTGGACGGATTTTCATCAAACCTTCACTTGTTTTTCTTTTTGTGTCTGCTTGTATTGGAATAAACATGATTTCAGGGTGAAACATCCCTTTAAAGGAAAAATGAAGGAAGAAGGGCATGTGATAGTAATTGCATTTCTGCGAAGTTCATCCCGATTTTCTTGGAGGTATTTCAATCACATTGAGGAGAAATGGAACATGGAGAAGGAAAGGAAGAGGAGGAAGGAAGAAGAATAAGAACCAGGAAGATATCAAACAGGGGAGACATGATCCTTTGGTGCTGTCTCAACTTGCGGAGGGGAATGACCCTCGATAATAAGCTTTAAACTAGATTTATTGGATGAATTTCTCATGTGAGGCAAAATGCATGAAACCCAAGCTGCATAGATCTATTCATGCCTGTTTGATGTATCATATATTAAACATTCACTCTTGTGGCAAGGATTCCAATTATAGTGTGGTTAACTCCTTTTGTTCCAGACGGAACATATACTCTATTCTATTTGCGCAAACATCGCTTGTGCTAGAATGGACGCATGAATACCAAATTTAATGCAAATATTAAATTTTATGATATATATTGTATATTAAATGTTATTTTGAAAGAATACTGTAGACACCATATATTTCGTGAGTCAAAAATGAGGAGAAATGGAACATGGAGAAGGAAAGGAAGAGGAGGAAGGAAGAAGAATAAGAACCAGGAAGATATCAAACAGGGGAGACATGATCCTTTGGTGCTGTCTCAACTTGCGGAGGGGAATGTCCCTCGATAATAAGCTTTAAACTAGATTTATTGGATGAATTTCTCATGTGAGGCAAAATGCATGAAACCCAAGCTGCATAGATCTATTCATGCCTGTTTGATGTATCATATATTAAACATTCACTCTTGTGGCAAGGATTCCAATTATAGTGTGGTTAACTCCTTTTGTTCCAGACGGAACATATACTCTATTCTATTTGCGCAAACATCGCTTGTGCTAGAATGGACGCATGAATACCAAATTTAATGCAAATATTAAATTTTATGATATATATTGTATATTAAATGTTATTTTGAAAGAATACTGTAGACACCATATATTTCGTGAGTCAAATTTTTTGCGAATCAGGACTTCTCGTCAATTTCTCGAGGTTAAATGCACGATTGTGAATTACTAGTGCTATAGTATATGTGCTCACGTACGTGATATTCACACAGGTAGTTTCGCGTTTGTTAAATTTGTTAAATTTGCGAATAGCATCAGACTCGTGAAATTCGTGAAAATAAAAAACACAGCGAAACAATGGCGTAGACAGTAAAAGAGACAGTTAGTCTATGCAGTTAGTCTATGTGGTTAGTCTATGTGATTAGTCTGTGTGATTAGTCTATGGGTTGGTCTATGTGGTTAGGCTATGTGATTAATCTATGTGGTTAGGCTATGTGGTTAGGCTATGTGGTTAGTCTGTGTGGTTAGTCTATATGGTTAGTCTATGTGGTTAGTCTATGTGGTTAATCTATGTGGTTAGTCTATATGGTTAGTCTATGTGGTTAGTCTATCTGATTAGTCTAGATCTAGGCTACTGTTAACAGTACATGTACATATCAAATGTTCTCAGTTACTGTACTGTTTGTATTCTTGGCAGTATGCCAACTTTGTTGTGTGTGCTGTAAAGCAGTTCACCTGCTACACACATAATTAATTAGAGTCATTTGTTGACACTGAATCATTACCCAGTAAACATGATATAAATCTATGAGTAATAATGATGCTGCTGTCTTGTCAGTAGCTTGTCATGTAGATATTGATTTCAGCCTCTGGTCTCAATCTGTGCAGTAATCTGTTTTTGATTAAATTATACACAATGATGTTCTTTTCCAAGTGTTTAATAAAACAACAGTACACGAGAAATTCTGAAAACGACACATTCAGCTTGGGTTTTCATTCTGTATGTTGATATGCATTTAATTCAATTTGTTATTTTTTGCTAATATTGAAAATAAATATCTCCTAGATGTATGACCTCTTTAATATATTAGATTTTGTCTATATGATTAGATTTACATTTACATTTACATTAGTGATTACATTTCATATGGCTTTTTGTTTGTTTCACATAGACGATTATCTTACAAGTAGGGAATTGGTGCCTATTGTACAAATGCCATACTTAAATCTTTTATGTCAAGGCTACCAAAGAACCTCCCTGTATTTTCATATTACATACATTGTACATTACATTTATTTTGTTTTCAATGGGAGTATCAACTGGTGGGTTGGTTAAGAAACAATTATCTTTGACCTTATTTTGTCTACATCATAGGTGCTGGTTTGCCCCCTCTTGCTACCCCGCCCCGCTCACCCCGGTGTGTTCCACCCTCTGGGACCCAGTCACCCGCCTCGCCGTCGCGTCTTCAGTTCAGATACAGGTACGGCTAAGTTTTGTCTGTTTTGTCATAATTCGTCTTTCTCTGTTTTTTTTCCAGCTGTATGTTCAATAGACAGTTTTCGATATGCACATTTTGTTCACGTCGTTCAAACAATACTTGACTTTACCCAAAAGCTTGCCCGAGGTTTGTCCGAGTAGCAACAACTAATATATTCACAGTACGTTCCATCCATTAAAACTAAATCACGGAATGTAGGTGATTGAAATAAGGCGTCACCAAGGCAGTTTGGGGAAAAGTTGTGAATACATTACGAAAATGGCTTATTGCATTGGGAACCCTTGTTTTGGATATAGTCCTGAGGTATGACTGACATATCATCAGGTTTTGTAATATATTCCCTTTTAACTGAACAAGTGAAATAAACCTGCATTTCATATTTCTTAGGTACAGTGGTGTGGTGGGAATTATTAACAGGAAACAAATTGGGCATATGATGTGGGGGTTTAGATTAAAGTGAGATGCTCTCTCTCTCTCTCTCTCTCTCTCTCTCTCTCTCTCTCTCTCTCTCTCTCTCTCTCTCTTGGATGTGAAAGATTAAAGGAGTAATTTTTTTTTTCATTAAACAGTATGAGATATATGTACCACAGATGTTAATTAAGTAGATTCTGTGGTAGCCCTTAATTTGTCTTTTATGAAACAAAATAAAATGTCATGTGACACTGTGCCAGCACAGTTTTTTAGTGGCAAATCAATAAACACAAAGTTTATGGTGGTACATAAAGATCCTATTACAAGAAGCTACAGAAAGGTACATGAAAATACTCCTTGGTATAGCATGGTAGCCCGGTAATTTGCATACAAGATGAAATGAAGTGGAAACTTCCATCTTGCATGAAATGTCAGCTCTATGCTAGTGTTTACCCTCATTAGTGTAAACATGGGGGTATCTGAAGGCCTATGAGCCGAGACATGGCAATATTAGCTAATCTCGTTAGGTATTATGAATGATGATGACGCTATGTTAAGAAGCCTTGTAAGTGGGAACAGAACTATTCATGCAGTACTGCTTCGTTCACACAAATACAATTATTAGCATTAGCCAAACCCATTGACTGCCTGTGGAGGCCGGTAACCTTGGGGTATTGAGAGAACTATGGGGAGATGTGTGATTGCCGCCATGTCTCATGAATGGACGATAGGAGTCACGGAAGGGACATGGGGCCTAGAATAGACATCAAGATGAGCATTCTGACAAAAGACTCTCAAAAATAGGCGTGAGAAATAGGACAGAAAGGGGCTTTTCTACACCGGAATGCGCCGTGTACTGGGTGTGAATTTGGTTATTGCAGCTCCTTTTGCTCTTGAGGCCAGTGAATCTGTCCCTTGATTTGAGTTGAAGTCTGATTAATCCGAAAGTGGTGAGAAAAAAAGTGACCCATGCAGGAGAGCAATCACCAGATTCAAATGAGAGCTATGATCTGTAGGATGTTTGTAAACCAAGGTGTTCTCCCAGACTGGATATGTCATCAAACATCTACATCTTTAAATCTGCTTTTGCATTCATATTGAAATACTGAGTTTGGCTAGTCATGTTTTAATTTGATTCAGCGTTTAAATGTGGTTGTGCATTTTTATTCACCAAAATAATAGTATTTGGAGAATTGCATGGCTCACATACTAAGTGGACATGAACATGCTCTTACACAGAGAGATGTTTTTTTCTGCGGAATGTATATTGGACCCCTTGGCTTTTTAGATATGTCCCCCAAAGCGATGTTTGTTTTTCTTTAGATTTGAACAGACATAACATTGGCCTCCGATCACTGAACTAGAACTATAAAAAGTATGGCTATGTTTGAGTTGTCCTATCAGTTGTTATGGTTTCACTATCATCCTTACACCCTTCTCCTGCTGCAGTTTCTTTCGTTTTTGTACCAGACCACATACATTAGTGTTGTAATAAGTTTCATTTTAGTGTATTTGTTTCATATTTCTACGCTCTAAATATTATGACAGCAGAGCCAGTGCAGGTTGTTTGGGAGTGTGCCAAAATGCTACTGATAGAAACCATTCCATGAATAGACAAAAAGAAAGAAAACATGAAAAACTGCAGAGAGAAATGCAGTCAACTGTAGTAAAAAAAAACTTGGTTAAGAAAAAGAAAACACTGCTTTAAAAAGTTCACTTATTGTGGTAGCACATTTTGTATTAACATTGTGTAAAGAGAAAGGTCAAATTGAGTTTTTCGTCTCAAGTTGCAAACTCTGTGTCCCTTTGTGAACATACTGTACATGTGTATTTGAAGATACATTTTTTTAAATGAAGCTGTATTTGTAATATCCCTTCTATCATTTTATTTCCAAATTTCATTGTTATTCTCTTTTCTTCTTTGTCTTACCTAGCAACTGAATATCTCTTAATCTCTTTCTTTCTTCTTCATCACCACTACCATCCCAATTATTTCCTTGAAAAACCCACCTATTACATTATTTCTTATAATTATTGAATGTAATCTAAGTTATAGGGTAAACACACATGCACTATTATCCCTTTGTAATCAGGTCAAAATCTTCCACAAGATAACAATGGATGAAACCAAAGGAAAGCATTAAGTCTGTCGATACTATTAGCATGAAGATGTGTAGTAAGTCAATGTAGCTTTCAGGGCTTGGTACTGAGAGGGCAAACTGAGATACGGTATCAATGAGGAAGCTAGATAAGGAAAGCAAGTACTTCCTTCCCTACGCTGCGTGGTGCAGTCAGCGTGGTGCCTTGGTGTCTGCAAGAGAACAAAGGCCTGCAGCGGAAGAAGTGGTCTCACTGAGTATATCTTAAGAAGTTTGATATCATGATATCGTGAATTTAATGTGAGCCTCAAAGCCCACCTGTTTAATTCCTTATTTCCAGCTCTTGCTCCATATTGGTCTTGTTTATGATATATGTTGCTTTGTAGTTCCTATTATGTATATACAGTTTGTACAGCGCTTTAAAACATTTGTTTACACGCTATATGAATTATACTTATTATCAACAAATGAGTCATGGGGAATACCACCTGTGTGTTGATGAGGATGGTGAGGTCAAAGGTCGTCTAGGGGTCAAAAGGTCAAAAGGTTCGTGAACCACCTTGTTTTATAGAAATACTAGAATTTAACCAGGGATAGCCTTGACTAGTAATGGTATGTACTTGTACTAGCTTCTAGTACTAATATCTTTTTGTATTGTGATGATTATGATTATTTATACAACTTGATCATTAGTGTGAAGGGCCCTTGAGGTCAAAGTACAATGGCGTTGGTATGTCACTGTGGCATTGGTGTAAAAGACCATTGATGTCAAAGTACCTTGGCATTGGTGTGAAAGGCCCTCAATGTCAGAGTACCATGGTGTTGGTGTAAAAGACCCTTGATGTCAGAGAACCATCATGGCATTGGTACGAAAGTCCCTCGAGGTCAGAGTACCACCATGGTGTGGGTGTGAATGTCCCTTGATGTCAGATTACCATGGCATTGATGTGAAAGACCATTCATGTCAGAGTACCATGGTGTTGGTGTGAAAGTCCCTTGATGTCAGAGTACCATGGCATTGGTGTGAAAGCCCCTTGGTGTCAGAGTACCGTGGCATTGGTGTGAAAGAGCCCCTGAGGCCACGCTGTGAGAGTTATTACTGCCCATTAGCCAGGATGCTTTCTGCAGGACAGTTAAGGTCAAGTCGACCAGGTATTCAGATGCCAGCAAAGTGAGATGGGAAATGTTGATTGGCAGGCTGTCCACTCATGATAAGATCAATTTGTATTTATAGAATTAGAAGAAGTACATAGAGAAGTAGTTTTACCAAGGATGTATGCTTGCTAGACACATCCATGGTTATACCACTTTCACATTTGCTATTGTAATTCATGAAATTTCATGTACTCCCTATCTTTCTCCGTCCCTCCCCTCTTCCCCTCTATCTCGCCCACCCCCCTCTTCCCCTCTATCCCCCTCTTCCTCTCTCTTTCTCTCTCTATATTTATTTTTTCTCTGTATCTTCATTCCACACTATGAAAATTGACATCAAGTACTGTTACTGCCCTTTTGCCGTTCTTATATTGATTTTGTATGTATGTACTGAAACTTCCGCTGATGCAATCTTGTGTACTTCTGAGTAAAAAGTTTGTCCGAACTGAAGAGTAAAATAGTCCAGTACTTCAGCAGATAATACTTGCATACATCCGGCTCACTCTCTATTTAGAATGATTCTCAGAAGGCTATTGAAAACTTGATGGCCAAACAGACTTAAGTTTAGTGCTCATGACTGGTTGAGTGGGTCCGTGTTTTGTAAACACAGTGACTCATTACATTTGTAGGTTACAGACACAGAAGTGGTTATGGAACAGTTTCAAATCCTTATAAGGCATTAGACACTACTCAATAAAATGGTACTTTGAACAGTGAAGACTATAAAAAAAACACTTAAGATGTTCTTCTTCACTTCGCTCTTCAGCACTCCAGTAAGGCTGGTATCACATAAAATCAAATTTATCTCCATGATTTTCTTCTCTATATCAATGAATACAGAGAGGTACTCTTTTTTTAATGTTTTACTGTGAGTCATGGTTGATTTGGGTGAACATACCATCTAATGAACCCACGACTGGATAGTTATTGTAATTGTGGCATTCCTTAAAAGGGAAAGTGAATTTGGCATGATGTATTAGTTGTTTAGTAGAGTGTCGTCGAACAACAAAGGGAACTGGTGCCAGTTCCGGAAGGGTCTCCTACTGGTAAGGTATGCCCACTCAGAGCAGGTGCATAGAGGAAGTCAAGAACACATTCCCACTTGATGAGGGGTAGGCCAGGGGTGTAGCAAGGGGGTATGGCTGCCCTCTTTTAATAATTTCGGGCTCTTTTAGGGGGAACCTGATGGAAAACAACCACAAGGTTGCACCCCTCTCCATTCCTATGGGTAGCTTTATAGATGGTGTGGTCATATGGGCTTGGTAGTATGGGTATGCTAAATTGTACAGTTATGTTCACTTCTTGAAATTTACTGTGAAATGTCTAATAGTACACTCGCAATTCATGTTGTGTTATTATTGACTCATTTGATTGGCTTCTCTGAACTTAACTACCGGTACATTTTTTAAAAAAAATGTGTGATTAGAATTATACCATATACATGTTTTAGCCCATATTAACATATATTTGCTTCAACATTCTGTGTGTTAAGATAGGAGAACTCAGTCAAATTTATGCAGATAATACAGTCATCACCCTTTTGAATCTTTTCCATGGTATTTTATTTGAAAGGAAATTCACTTAACTTAAAATGCGGGTCACTTTGAACCAGTTGCCCACACAATCTTTGCCCTTATTGTGTATCCACAATCAACACAAAGCCATGGCCTTTAATTGTACGTCTCCCCATCATTACCCTTCGCTCTCGATCCTCTCTTCAAAGAAAGATCTTCCTTTGGTTGGGATCAAATCAGGCATGCTTCCAGCAAACAAGCTGTGCTTTCGATGCCAGCGAGGTCATACATGCAGACCACCACCAGCGGTGCTGGGATGAGACTTGGCTTTAGCCCGAGCTGTGTTGTCGGTCTGGCTCTGTATTGGTAGAGTGACTCACGCGGAGAGCACACACAAGCATGCGTGGATGGGCTCTCCGCTCTCAAGTTCAAGCACAGAGCACACATACCACGCTACGCTACCTCCCTAGCAGCATACCAGGATGTGTGTGTGTTTTCTGCCCGCCCGCTTACTCACTCACCCAACCCCCATGCCTGCTTTTACGTCACTTGGCATTAGGAGTCTGTGGTATTCAAACAGCTGAGTGCATTCTCTGCAGGTGTATACATGTGATACTGTTCTGGAGCGTCATCATAGTGGAGTGGATGAGAGGGAGAGATTAGTGGTGATTAAGTAGGTTGGTTTCTGGAGCTGATTTCTGCGTGCAGCAGTATCAGACATCGTAGATCAGGCAGGAGATCAGACGTGGTCGACAAGGAGTTTTTGCTTCTGATTTGCGGATATACTTGATTAATTGTCTGGAGTTAAAATGGAAGTTTGCGTGCCGCCTCGGTATGGGACCTTACGTGGTCGGGGCTGGTAGGTATTCAGACAGATTGGTCTTAGAATTGAAAGTTAGATGATGTAATGTGTATGATTATTTGAATTGGTATGCTCTTGGTTGAATTTGAGTTGGAGATCAAAAGGTTTGTGTTCATATTCTTGTATTAATGTGCCTGAATACATGTCTGGTTTGCTACTATATCCATATGTTCCAGTCTGTTGGTATTTTATCTATCTATCTATCTATCTATCTATCTAGCTATCTATCTATCTATCTATCTAAGAAGAATATAGGTTGCGATGGTGCTGATTTCTAGGTGTAGACAAACAAATTGAATGAAACGTCAGAGAAGAAAAATATATATTATCTTTCTATTTATCTATCAATTTATCTATCAATCTATATATCCTATGTATCTTTCTATGTATCTGTTTATATGTCTGTCTATAAACTATTTATCTATCTTGATGTATATCTACCTATCTACTTATATATCATCGACCTGTATTCATCTTGTCTATCTATCTATATTTATTTCTATATATCCATCTATCTATCTATCCATCTATATATCTATCTATCCATCTATCTATCTATCTATCTATCTATCTATCTATCTATCTATCTATTCATCTATTTATATGTCTGTCTACCTATCTATCTGTCTCCACATCTATCTATCTATATGTATTCATCTTTCTCTAACTACTTCATCCATTTACCGCTCCATTTATCCATATCCATATTTACTTCTCTTTCAGTCTGTCTAAGCCCAACCATCTCCCATCTCTCTCTCCCCCTCCCCTGTCTCTCTCCCTCCAAATAAACGTACTAATATGAGGTCCCCCTTTCAGTGATTTGCCCTATTGTACTATTTAAATGAAGCTCTTGATAAATCCACTCGCTGTGTAAAGGTCTCGAGACATTGTTATTGAAGCATAGATGATAGAGAAACCTGAGCTTATGTACAAATACTGACTATTGTTGAAGGACTTTGTCTGCAATGTCTATTGACACTCATGCTGTGTGAGCTGTAACGCTGGCTCATAACAAGGACTTGTTTAGTCTAGTCTAGACATGGTGTGCCAGCGTGGTTATCGTAATTTGAGCACGATTTTTGTGTTATTCAATAATTCAAGCGTACTATTGTGGTTTATGTGCATACAGTAGGGGAATCTTTTTACTGCTTGTGTGTGATGAAAAAGCTTATGTCAGTTGGTAGTCACGCAAGGTAAGAGTCGTAACATGGGCTCCTATAAATGCATCATACTTCAGATTTATTCATTGTTCTCAAGGTTTCTCTCTCATTCTTTTTCTTTCCAGTGCTATACCAGAGGATCAGCTGACTAAGGTATGTATATTCTTGAATCTTTGATTGTACATGGGAAGAATGTTTTGTCAGTGGTATCGATATACCATTTTCATTATTTACACGAATTTTATGCATGTGTGTCAAACAATACGTTACAGATGGTTAGTGGAAAGCTTGTCCGAGGTTTGTACTTTGTACTGGTAGCAACAACTAATAAATTCAGTGTGCATTCCACCAATTGAAACTGAATCACTAGACACAGGTGAATGTCATAACGCCTTAGTACATAGATGTGTAGAAAAAAGGAAATACATAATGAAAATGGCTTATTAAAGACATGAGTAGGTTGGGCAAGGCTATATGGTAAAAACAGTGGGGTATATATGGATGATGACAAGCAGTCCATGCACCTAATACTAGCACTGGTTGTTTCTTGCAAGGAAGGTCAATCTGTACAGTAGGCTGGAGGTACCTTGACCTCAATCAAGGCCAGATAGAAGGGAGATAAAAGAGGTCGAAGACGAGACAAAGGAAGGAGAATACTGCTCCTGCATGCATGCTTCTTAATCAGGTTTAACTCTTTGTGTGCCAGATAAACTGCTGCTCTATGGGAATTTAATATATTGTGGAAAAAAATCACAAATGGCACACAAAAAGTTGACTAAAGTGCATGGATCATCACCTGCTAGAATATTGCTGTGTTTAATATGGACACTGCCCAGACAACAGCACTTGATCATCGTATCCTATTATAATTCCATTCCATATACCATTGTCCTCTATAACCACCCCCCCCCCAATACATCTGCCACCGCCATGATTTGTGTCTGCCATCATTATACATCAAAGCAGTGCTATTGCCAGTGTTGTTGTTTTGACTTTGAATGGAATCAGGGTCCAGTCTTACAAAGAGTTGCGATTGATCTTTATTGATCGCAAGTCCAATCCGGTATCTATAATGTACAGAGTTACAATTTATGTCAATCGTAAGTCAAGTTGTGATCAATCGGAATTCGTCATAAGACAGGGCCCTAGATTTCCATAGTCCATCAGTGTGGAAGTCCACGTGTTATGTAACTTAACTTTTTGCCTTTGTCCCCGCAGACCCCTCCGTCGCCCATACGCACCAAGATGAGCATCTTGGACATGTCTCCCGACGACCTGCGCAGACAGCTGGAGGAGGAGTTCCGCCTACCCAGTGAGGACGTGCGCAGCCATGCCTGGTTCCACGGCGGCATCAGCCGGGAGAAAGCTGACAGACTCATCAAGGAGGATGGGGACTTCCTGGTGCGGGATTCCATCTCCAAGCCGGGCAACTTTGTGCTAACGGTGCGCTGGAAGGACGCCTCCATGCACTTTGTGGTGAACAAGGTAGTACTCAAGCCGCACTCGCCGTATGCCAGCGTCCAGTACCAGTTTGAGAAGGAGTGCTTCGACACGATCCCATCGCTGATTAAGTTCTACGTCGGGAACTGCCGGCCTGTGTCGGAAGCTTCTGGTGCCGTCATCCAGCGGCCGGTGAACAGGAATCTCCCGCTGAGCTATACCGATAATAAGTACGCAGCGACAAACAAGGTGCATCCTGGGCCGACGTACATCTACGGCCACCTGCAGAGGAAGGTGGTGACACCGCGGCGCGGATCGATGAACGGGACCGAGGGATTGCGGCAGCGCTCGGGAAGTAATCCTACGCCGGGACAAGTGAATGGAGGAGGAGGAGGAGGGTTGGACAAGCAGGTGGTGAACCGGGCGGATAGCCACCCGCTCCTTCTGGGGAGGGTGTCACCCTCTGAGAGGGCTGCATCCCCCTCCCCGCTGCTCAGGGACCAGGCCTGCTATGGCCGGGCCGGTAGCGAGCCCATCCTCAGTCCCTCCAGGGAGTACATGACCATGGGCCATCAGCCCACTGGACCGCAGCAAGCAGAACCTATAGAGAGTGACTATGCAGAAACCAAACCTTGCTTGAATCCTTGCGCTTCAGACGACGATCCAATCATGTACGCTGTCGCGTCTAGCGGCGGTTCGTCTCTCAACACCTCGCCTGTCAGGGCTCCGTCTATTTCGCCTTCAGCAACGCAAGAGAGATTATCACCAGAGGCTACCGAATCTCCCACACCGAGCATAGAGATTACAAACTCTGAGCCGGTACCCATTGAAACGGATCCTGCTGCATCAACGTCCACTGCTTCTCCTTGTCCATCTCCTGCCCCTTCTCCTTCTCCAGAGGCCATGTCACTTAGCAAGCCGTACGTCAGGGAGCACATCTACAGTGAGATTGACCATCCGGACGGTCCAGTCGACGATGTGACAGACCCTGCTGACCTTGACGGTGTGAAGGACACCATCGCGGTCCGCTATACCATGCTGCATGACGAGGATTCAAGCCCCATCGCCCCACCGGTCAGCGTTCCCATTGAGCCATCCCAAACCGAAACAGACGGTCAAAACCTGGACGTGAAACCTCGCAAAAGGGTCAACTCCGGCACGCGATTCTCTGTCCTGGAAAGCGATTATTCGCGGGTCGCGCAGCGAGCATCGCCCAACCACCTTGACAAGAAAGTGGAGACTCTACAGACGATTTTACCCGTGAGGGAGACAGAGTCTGTGTTTGTACCCCAGGAGTTCTCATCGTCTTTACTGGAAGCTGAGAACAAACCGCTGGATAAAGCCTGTTTGGATACTATCAGGCAGATGTTATTGGACTCAAACCCTTTGGCTCTTGCCAGACATCTCACTCTCATTGATACCGAGGTAAATATTCCTTTTCTTGTTCTGCAGTTTGGTTTGTTCGTTAAGAGGATGTGGCACTCTCACTCTCTCTCTTCCTCTTCATCAACTGCTTCATCTTCAAATTTTTCACCAAAAAATTATTGTTTTACCTCTTCTTCCCTTTCTTCTTTTCTCTCTTTATCTCTTTCTCACATGTATGTTTAAATTTTTGTACAGGGCCCCCAAAGGCTTGCTTCCATTGGGGTCCTTCCAAATGATCCTGTAATGGTTGGTTGCTACATGTCATGTTGTTTGAAAGGAACCAAAAAAAGAAAGAAAACTAAACTGAACTAGAAACTTAACAAATACACACATTCATACTCTGTCCATCTCTCTCTCTCTCTCTTGCTCTCTCTCTCTCTCTCTCTTGCTCTGTTGCCAATACTTCAGCTTCCCCACTCATTCCTCCTTCACAGTGTATGTATCTCTCTTCACCTTTTGACCATTCTGTCCCATTCTCTGTCTGCCTTCACCCTTGAAATTGGAAAATTACCATTTATTATATTTTCCTCAGATTTTGCTCATATTTCACTCTCCATAAAGGAAGTTGAAAGGTTTTATGTCCCCCTGCCAGCCCCTTGTATTATCTTCCCGTTAGTGGGATTCATAAACCATTGATACCAACTCCGGTACAACAATGCATCTCACTGCTCTGATAATCATGCCTTCATCAAAAGAATACCTCTCTCTTTAAAATTTCAAAGGGAAAACCGTCACTTGTTTACCCACATTTAATTGCCATGACAAATTCGTTATTATTCATTCACAAATCCCACAAATCTGCCCCCATAACCCAAATGATCTCTGTTTCCCGCTGTGTTGTGTTCATTTCCTTCAGTTAATGTTCTTTGTCACGACAGCTTTCCTCCCTCACATCCTGCCCGTTGTTATTCGGGCAACAAAATAAAGCTGTGAATCTCCAGGAACAGGATTGAAATGCGTTCCGGAAAACAAATAAAAATGTAAAAAAATCACTTACTAAATGCACTTTAGGACTAATTATGTGTGACAAAATCAGTGATTACTGATTAAAAAAAAGATCTGCTATGAGGGATGAAATGCAATATCGGTGCATTAGAAAGTTAATTCGCTCAATTTCACTCTGTTGTGTGAAATGTATGATAATGTGGGGTACATTAACTCTACATTGTATATCTTGAGGAAAATTTTGGTAATGAAAAAAAAGTATAGAGAAAAGGTAATGGAGAGTCACAAGTTGATTGATTAACATGGGTTTTCAAACATTTCAGGTGAGAAGTGTTTGTGATATGAATCATGTTAACAATAGTTAATATGATAATGTCATATGAGTAGAGGTAAAAAATATGTTTTCATGATGCTGCCAGTTATATATGATATGTAAAAGAAACTGTATACAAGTTTTAGTGAGATAAGTAAGTGTATGTATGTGTCCATGTAATTTGATATTGAAGTTGTATTTGCTGCTGATATGCACAATGTACAGCAGAGATAAAATTTAATCAATTTGGGAATTATGAAAAGTTACTGGTAGGTTTACTTTTATGTTGACTTATTTGCTATTTGGGGAGTATTATTGGAGAAGCACTAACTGTTTTTTTGTATGGAGATGATGACAATTGAACTCGAAATGATAAAAATGATGTTAGCAAGTACTTCACTGAAAATGGTAAAGAAGATGTAATTAATTCAGGCAAAGTTGAAACAAACAAATTTATTGTGATATATCAAAAACATCAGTGCAGAATATGTGTTTTCAACACAACTTTTAACCTAAGTGCACTAAAAAACACTTCACAAGCATTAATGGTGCTGTAACTTTCCAGTATATGTTATGAAAACAGTTGTAAGTGTAGCATGACCAACTGCAAAATCCAAGTAATTGTGGCCAGTTCATCCTTTAAATCCATTCCTAATGATTGAAAAGCCTGGTCAATGTTGACTGGTTAAACATTAATGAGTCACTCAGAAGGCCACATATGCATAGAGAAGGAACGGATTATTGTGATCGCACTCAAGGTAACATCTCAGTGTTTGTGTGTGCTTACTTTCATGGTTGAATTCATGAGAGATTGCTGTGAGCCTCTCACTACCAAGCCATGAAAACTCCATTGACTTAATACAGATTTCAAGGACTATATTACTGAGGGAGTTAATCCATTCAGCACCAAGCCAGAAGAGCTCATTGACTTGCTATACATTTCAAGGTCTTGTGGTATTGAGAGAGTTGATCTGATGCAAAGAGAGTCAAGGCGCTCTGTGGTTGTGGTTGTACATTCTTGTTTTAGTTTAGAATCGCAGTCCAGACATGATTCTGGCAAATAAGCTAGTTTATCAACACAACTCTACATGTACATGTCTCCAAACAAGATTCTGCCAAATGAGCATGTTTACCAGCTTAACTGTGTCTCCAAATGGATAGAAAATAATTTATTTTTTCATAATGTTAGTAATAAGAAGTGTGGTCTTTTGGTTAAGGTTAACTTCTAGTTCATAGTGAAGTTTCGATTTGTTTCTTTAAATTTCTCCCTACATAACCAGTGTTAAAGGAAAGTGTGGATTTGAGACCAATATGAGCGGTCTTGTGACTTGAACCAGAAGTCAAGTCATATGGTAAGGTGTTGCTTCATTGCAATAAAATGCTACTTGAGGACTCAATCCAAACAGGGAATACACTGTATATCAAAAGTATGTAGTAGTCATCTAAAATGTTTAAAGTAATATATCAAAAGTTTGTTTAGTTATGTAACAGTGTGGATGAAAAAAAGGTAAATCTAAGTGACCTCCACTGCTCTTATCTTACCGACTTTCTGTGAATATTTCTTTCGTAGATTTCCTAGTAATAGTCCCGTTATTTTTGCTTCCTCTTCAATGTGATGTCCTTACTGGGACATTTTCCGGCGTGTATCACTTTCCCAGCTGATTTAAGTTGTGACTTGTTCCTGCCCTCATTACCTATCGGAGTGGAGCTCATAATATCCTGTCGTCCAGTAATGTAATTTCCCGCTCTCCAGCTGATATGTGGCTTGATCATATCAGTGTATGATGTCTGTCCTTCCATTTCAACAGAAACTTTGATGTCATGATTAAAGATTCATTTTGTTTATGGATTGATAGTTTCTATTCAAAGTTCCAAAATTATGTTTTTATTAATAGCACACCTATGTATGTTTGGAATGATTGCAAAAGAATTCATGGATTTTTTCCTTTTTTTATTGAATTGATTGTATCATGTTTCTTTATATGTGCCACACAATCATCTTATAAGCAAACATAAAAACACTCATTCATCAATTGTTGCTATGCCACTCCTCCTTAGAACAACCTTCTAAGCAGTAAATAGTAACTTTCAGTGCATGCATTTTTCTACAACGTGCCTTTCATCGTGAGATACAAGTGATAAAGGAACATTTGTAGAAGTAAATCTCACGTAGCTGAATGTCAATTTCTGATGGTGATTTATGTGTACCAGATATGCATCTACAAAAGCTTTTATTTTTCTTACACAGGTCATAATGGGAACGTAATGGAATATAACCAATTAAACAATTATTATTTATGAATGTTTTTGCTGAATATAAGATCTCCTTTTTGTCATATTGTATTATCGTATTAATATTTATTGGTTATAATACTCCTGTAATTATGAAATTCTTAAGGGCAAAAAGAGCAGAATTAGTTATTGCATGGACCTTTGTAGTAGGATCCATGGTCATTGTTAACATTCTGTTGATAATACTTTTATTAGTAGAAATACTAGTAGAAGAAGTAACTATTTATTATAAATAATTGATTATTAATTCATGATTATCATTAAAAGCAGCAGTCAGTAGTTTATAATCTATTTTTTTGCCCTCAGGCAACAGTGAATGACTTCACCTTTGTGGACCCTGACCCACACGCTGTCTCATTCTGTCATCTATATTCTATTGTGTTGTGTCCTTTGTTCTATTATTTGTGTATTTTCTTGATATGATGTTATTATATGAAATATCATTTTTATGGTAGAATGAATTATGATAATGATTATGATTGTTATTATACTTTCATGATTGTTCCTACTTTGTGTGTTGCTTGTTTGGCAGGTATGTCGGATAGGGCATGGGTTGAACAACAACTCTCTACCAGGCTTGGAGCTACTGTGTCTACCCCATGGAGCCCGGTTCAGACTGGACATCCTGGAGAGGTAAGCAGGCATGCAAGCAGCCTAGAAGACATGCTATAAGATATGTCTAATCCATAGTATAGAATGGAATTAAGAACCTCCTTATTTATTCTTCTCCTATAATTATTTTTTTTCCAAAATGCATTCTAATTTTCATCAGAACACAAATGATTTTTGCTTATTTTGGAGATGAAATATGGCATTTTGGGGGGTTTGAAAAACATTTCTATCGTAGTAACTCATTGGTAGGCTCGGGCTGGATATCCTGCAGAGTTGAGTATGCAAGCAAGCAGCCTGGAAAAATCTAGGAATGTCTAATCCAAATTGATATATTCACAAGAGCTTGAATACTAGCATAGGGTACACTTTTGAAATGCGCTGTTTTGTGTTTTTCCAAACCGTGTTTCCAAGCATGCTTTCAATTCCTCTTATTCCATTTATTTCTTTAATTCTTTAATGCTGCGAGGAATTAAAAGCGTGCTTTGAAATACAGTTTTGAAACATACAAATTTCCAATTTCCAAACATTTCAGATACAGACACCAATGGGAAATTGGTAATGTCATGAGGAAGACTGTAACAGTCATATTTCCTTTTGTCATTATCTCGTGCTTTGGTACAAGAGGCTGGGTAGAAAAATCAAACTGCATGGATGATTCATGACCTCATTTTTATTGTAAAAGCAGTAAACATGATGCAACATTTGTCCTGTAACTGTTGATGTATACTGCATTAGATGCACATGAACAGTTATCCCTTTCCATGTATTCGAAGAGTACATTGATGATTGTGTTTAAAGCGTAACTAATTATTCATTTTTCATATCTATAAAATAAAAATGTAAAAAAGGCTGCGATGGCAGTGGAAATGTAGATGGAAATACAAACAATTGAATTTAAACACCAGAGAAAGATGTCTTGATCAAGGTCTGTGACTGGAATGTTGCCTATACTACTCTTTTCATGTGTTTTATTCATTTGTTTGTATTTCCATATGTATATATTGATGTGTCTTTGCTTGGTATTGTTTAAGTTTATGAAATAGTATGTGTTATAACTTGCCCTTGTCATTTTAACAGCGTTATCATAAGTTTACCAAATGTCACATTGCCTATGAAATATGAACTGTCATCAATCTGTAAGTGAAATGATGGTAACTATCGGTAAGCCGATGCTAAGTAGACCATGTACTTCTGCTAAAGTGCTTCACTTCCCTGACCAGCGGTTATTGAACTGGGTGGGACTAGGAGGAGTTTCCTTTGGGTTTTCTGCACAGGAACTTAATGTAAAAAATGGCTGTTATTTCTGTTTGTTTGAAATGTGCAATGAGAAACACATATATTCTGTTTCTACACAAAAAAAATCCCTCCTGAAATCTCTTGGGTTTTTATTTACACTTGTTGCAAAATGTAGCCATGTTTATTTTCAAAAAAAAGTAGACCATGTACTTCTGCTAAAGTGCTTCACTTCCCTGACCAGCGGTTATTGAACTGGGTGGGACTAGGAGGAGTTTCCTTTGGGTTTTCTGCACAGGAACTTAATGTAAAAAATGGCTGTTATTTCTGTTTGTTTGAAATGTGCAATGAGAAACACATATATTCTGTTTCTACACAAAAAAAATCCCTCCTGAAATCTCTTGGGTTTTTATTTACACTTGTTGCAAAATGTAGCCATGTTTATTTTCAAAAAAATCAATGCCTATAGTAAGAGAATTAAAACTCCAATGAACCTATCAATGAACCTATCAATTGAGATACCTGAATCTAATATGGTATTGTGGTGACTGCTAGCTTAACTCAGTTATGAAAACTGTTGTGTTACAAGGTCTGGCTTGGGGGGGGGGGGGGGGGGTATTCTGAAAATTGTCTCAACTTTTGTTGTATCTTTCCTTATTTTACTTCACATGTAATGAGCATGTTGCACATTCTGTGCACTTCAAAGCCTTAAAAGTATTTTTGATTGGCTGATGGACCTAGGAACCCTATTTCAAATTGATTTTGATTATCTTTAAAGATGACAGAGACATTTTCAGATTTTTTTTTAGAATACCAACTTACAACTATATTGATGATCTACCATCTCAGAAAGATACAATAACAAGATAAAACAATTTTCAGAATATCAAACTTCCACAATATTAGTACTCTATCATTTCAGAAAGATGAGACAAAAGATAAGACAATGTTCAGAGAGATTGCCAGCCCTGGAGTCTTGATTCCCATCTAATACCACCCACATTCAATCCTTCTCCCCATCATGCAGGCATAACTCTCTCAAGATGTTCTGCATGGCGTCCCTGCTGACCTGCGATGACCTAGAGGTCAGGGTTCAAGTCTTACATCAGTGGATCCAGCTGGCAGAGACCCTCCGCGGTTCCCTTGGTAACCTCTTCAGTTTCGCCACCATCATGGATGCTCTTGTGACAAAGCAGGTCCGTTTCCAGCTCTTAAATAGTCCCATTCTAGTTTATCCTGGCTTTCAGCCAGTTGGTTAATATAATCCATGGTGTATTAAAGATATGGTCTAGTACTCAAAAAGCTTGTCACTTTTTCATTCTCCTCTTTTCTCTGGATGAAATGTTAAAAAGAGCCCTAGTAATTAACAAAAAAAATCCCATGTGCAGACTTTGTATTTCTCTCATTGCATTGCTTACCGTATCGACCGGCAGATAAGACGCCCCCGCACATAAGACGCACCCCGACTTTGAGCACGCAATTTGAAAAAAAAAAAAAAATTGGGTCTCACGTACATGTATACACATGTATGGGACTATGCATTGTGTGACAACAATCAACATCCAACAACAAAATAGATGGCTTTGATAGCCTGACACAATAACGGTTATACGATCTCAATCACATCATCAGCATAATTACCAGTTCAAAGAAAGCACCAGAACTAGTATTTGTCAGAGATACCACAAAGAAACCGCTAGCTAGAAAGCTAAGCCCTAAGGATAACCTCCGTTAGATCAGAGCCGCTATTGTTGCTTTGATCCGGCCTCCAGGTGGCGCTGTACACCTTTTGGCCTCGGAGATAAAAAAAAAAAATCTCCGCGGACGATAATGTGTACAGCGCCACCTCGAGGCCGGATCAAAGCAACAATAGCGGCTCTGATCTAACGGAGGTTATCCTTAGGGCTTAGCTTTCTAGCTAGCGGTTTCTTTGAGGTGTCTCAGACAAATACTAGTCCTGGTGCTTTCTTCGTACCTGTAATTATGCTGATGATGTGATTGAGATCGTATTACCGGTATTATGTCGGGCTATCAAAGCCATTTATTTTGTTGTTAAATGTTGATTGTTGTCACACAATGCATAGTCCCATACATGTGTATACGTGTAAGTTTGAAAGACCCAACTTTTTCTAACGCCGTGTATAAGACGCATCCAGACTTTGGCGTGATTTTCAAGGGGAAAAACATGCGTCTTATACACCGAAAAAATACGGTAGTTTTATCTGTCTCATGTTCTGACTTTGAGCCTGTTAAGTAGCTCCCATGAAATAAATTGTCTCCTCATTGCATATGCTGTCATCTTTCTCTTCAAGGCTGCTTCTGTCCACTTATGTTGCTATGGTTCTATCTCCTACATTATCTTGTATATTGATTTAATTTTCATCTTTTAGATATCTTCCTTGTTATTGAGGTTGGTTTTATTTATCTGAACTTGTTCTTTGTCATCTACAGTGAATACATCACCGGCAATATTTCATGACTTCATGACTGTGATACTGGTATAGAATTTATATTATTATTGTTTTATATGACACTCTCTATGCCTGCATTGGGATTTCACCCTGCTCGTAATGGATAAGTGAAGCAGGTGTGAAATGTACATGGAACCTCCATTTAACGTCCTAACTGAGGGAGGCCGAGTAGAATCTGAAATTGTTTGTTTGATCGTACTCATGTTCTTTGTGCTGTTTGTTTTCAGATTGTGTACCTCCGCAGCACGTGGGACCAGCTGCGATCCCGGTTCACCAACACGGCGGTCAACTACGACACCAAGCTGCGGTCGTTGCTCAAGTCCCTCAACGCAGGGGATAACGTAGTCCCGCTCACCAAGACCAGCCTACCGCACATCATGCCCATCGTCCGGCTACTGGACCGAGACTGGGCCACCGTGCTAGACCGGGACTGGTCCCAACCTGCTACCAAGGACGTCTTGGACTCTGTGCCGAGCGGGGAGTCATGGGAAGGTTCTGCCCCGTCGTACGGTCTAGACATACTACTAGGCCATATGCAGAACGCTCACATGCTATCCCAGCAGACCACGCTGTACCGCATCAACGCCCAGGCACGGCTGGCCAAACACCCACCACAAGAGGGCCTCCTGGATGTGTTCCGCACCGAGCTGCACCTCAGACTGCTGTGGGGTAGCAGGGCTACCACCGATAATGCACCGGAGAGGTACCGACTCCTGGAACAGGTGCTTAGCATCATGTCACAGAAGCTGGAGTTCAGCGGTAACAGCGTCTGATGAATATCAACTCCTCACCATGTATGCAAAGTGGTTTGTGTTTGACTGGAAAGAGGCACAGCGGACAATACAATGAGCACAAGGATGTTTGTGAGCTCTCAGTACTGGAGCATTAACACATCGTGTTCTTTATGAATAGCATCTGTGCAAATGGTGGTGTTCAAGTGTCCCCCTGAGACATTGATGGTTTAACCCACTCAGTACCACCCAACCAATCATAGTCCCATGTCAATTACTACACAGTTTTTTGCCTATGGGACTAAGAAGGTTAAACCAATAAGGCTTCAACACTGTGTTCTGTAGGGTGACTTATAGTTAGCTACTCAGAAGATCATAACCTTGAATGTGGGTGTAGTTTTCTCCAAGTTTGTCTGTTTTCATTAATACTGGTCAGATATACTCAATTTTTATACCGGTGTGATTGTGTGTAATAAACTCTGCATTTCAGCACAGTGAACCTTTGAGACTTATTTGAGTATTCATACCACCGATAAGCACTCAAACAACCCTTGAGGCATTCCTTCTGTCCTGCGTTGATTGTTACTTCTGTCAGGGCAGGAGGATAAGGTGTTCTGGGGATAGTTTCATGGAAGTTGTCAGCACTGACAAGTTGTCTTTCTCCGACAGTTACTATATTAGTAACAGTCAGAGGCTAGTGCCTTTCAGCCAATCAAAACCAAGGATTTCACTGAAATTGTCACCACTGACTATTTAGTCAGTGCTGACAACTTTCATGAAACGCCCCCAGCTCTGATATCATATATTATAAAATGATTAAGAGAATCCCTTCAATTTGATTGGTCAAGCGGTGTGGAAGTCTTTTCTACTGATTAACTGTTTATGCTGTGCAAGGCATGTATGCATATAATGCGCAAACTCTACCAGCCATACATAAGTTAAATGCATGGAATAAATTTTCCCTGCGCATGCGCTTGGGTTGTCCGTATTTGCCAAGTCCAGTTGATTATCATTACTGGATGCATGATTTGAGAAAATGGTACATTTTTACTATGACATCATTTCTACCATTTTTGAGTTTTCCACGCCCATTTTGTTATGCAAATGATGCACAGGCTTATTTTGTGAATTACTTAGATTGGATGGACTGGTTTAAGTATAGAAAACAGTCTGAAATCTTTTATACTGTCCCAAAGTTCAAGTTGATCATCGACGGGTAATCGGCACTGATCCACTCAAGCCAGTGCGACATTTGTATACTGTTGCTCCTTCTTGGCAGACTAGACTCTGACAATATGTCTAATAAGTCATGGCTGAGGTTCTTTGATATTTTGCTGGCTTCTGATTTTCGAAATATGGTGCTGAAAAAAATGAAATAACAGTGTTCTGGAATAATGCTAGCACTTCAATTTTTTAAGTTTTGATTTGTGCACTTATTGGATAAATAAAACTCTTTGCAGACATGAGATCCACATACTAGCATGAGGTTATAACCGTTAACATTTCCTTGAGATTGATTTTGTGTCAGAAAGAGAAAGAAATGCAAAGGAGGCAAAGCTTGTAAACTTCTGTCAAACCACGCTATAGTCCAGACTTTATGATACATTATCCCAAATCCCAATCATGGTACACCATTTAAAATCATGCGCACCAGCATAATTATGGTAATTCTGTACGGCATACCGGTACCTAGAAAGTATGTAAAAACTCCAGAGAAAGAGTGCCCCATTTGTATTCATAAAGCAGATACATACATAAACATACTTCAATTGTGTAAATGTTTGTCTGTACAGAGAGATGTATATCAAGACCAGAAAGAATCATGTGAATACATACATTAGATATATTGTAATATAGTGTACACATACAAAGTACATACAAGAGTAGATATATATCCAACATTACAAGCATGTATATGATTCTGCATCATTGTTCTTTTATGCAGTTTGTGACTATTTTTTTAATGTTCTGTTCAATTTATAAACCAGCGTCAACTTCTGTCTTAGCAAACAATTTGTGTTTTTTCTCTCTTTCATTCTGATAATGATTCTGACCCAATTCGATGAAGTCAGAAAGACTTCTTTTGGTAATGTAGTAGACATTAGAATCCAACTTGCCTTCTCAGTCAAAGGTACGTTTGTAACCACTATGTGCTACATATGATGTCTTGCTTTGGGTTTGCATTTCTTTAAACCAGGGCTCACCGTTATGGTGGCCCGAGGGCCCATGGCCACCTGAGATGACTTTGGGCCACCTGATAGTTTCAATATGGTGGCATGGCAGCCATCCAAAGATTGCCTTAATGCATAGTTGTGTAGGACAAAAATTAATATTCTGGCCACCTGATAAATCCATTTGGCCACCTGGATCTCATGCTCAAGTGGTCCTGCTGGCCACCGTTAAAAAAAGTTAAGGGCAAGGCCTCCTTCAAGCATGGCCTTTGTGTGATAACAGCTGCATTCAAAACTTTCATGTACTTCAAGATACACGCCGATACAAATTGATTGTAACATTTTTAGTGAGCACATCTGTAGTGGATCCATCATAACTCTCAAATCCAACCATTAAAAGGCAATAAGGTTTTGCACACAATGTGGGCCTATTAGGCAAAGGGGATTGTTAACCAATATGCAAGAAAAATGTCCTACTACTCATGAAAATCCTGTCAAAGATTTGTTACAAGTGCATAAGAACAGCATTCAATACAATACATGTAATAACATTTGTGGTTAAGAATTTTATTTTAGCTGCCAATCTTTGAAATAACTAGTGTTTGAATATTATTCACTGTTGTAATACAAGACATGTTTCATTAATATCAGTTTGTTGCTCAATAAGTATGCCTATCATATCAAAATATGTGTTTTTTTTATATTTTAATTTGTTTGCACTAATAAATAGCTATGTCACGCAATGGGGAATATCTGAAAGTAGATATGATTTCATTAAGCAGGAGAGGGGAAGAGAGGAATTTGACTAATTTTCTTTGGAATGTTAACCCTAATATCTGATATGTTTATCTTGCCACTGTTCTGTTTGTTTTGCTTTATGTGCTGTCAGTAAAGAATCATGGTGCTTGTTCTCCTGGATGTGGTAGTAAAGACTTGCTAGAGTTTCCTTTTCAAAAGATGTATCAGTTTTTGTTGAAGTACGTTTGTTGCATATTTACGCCATTTTTATACAAGTGATTGTAATTGTAAGCTTTCGGTCCTTGGTAAAAAGGAGAATGTTAATTGATTTTGTTTTCTAATTTGTTGATTGTTCGTTTGGTTGAGAGTTTTTAAGCAACAGAGCATAATAATATTGTCTTTGTCAGTGACTGTTTTGTTCTCATGAACTGAAATTTGGTGATTGGTAACTAATGCAAGTATTTTAAGTCAAGCTATGCATGTACGTCTTGACTAAACAGCATGCCTTTTAATTTAATCATGTTTAATGCCATACAAGAAACTTTTGTCTAAAATGTTACAAAATTGCTTTGAATTCAGAATATGCATTCGTATTTGGATGCAATTGGTAGTGTTGTTTGTTAAAAATGTTTAATACTTGAGCTGCATTGACTGTTTTTAATGATTTTTCCTTTTATGCTTTCAAACATTGACACCACAATGTGAACAATGTCAAAAGTTATCAGCATTATGACTATTTAGTTTTAGCTGTCTATGTGCAATAACATAGGCCTGCCATGGCTCATGGCAAGCGAGCTGTCTCAAAATTCAAGGTTTAGATTTGGTTTCTTTCATGAAGTACCATAGAACACCATGCCTGACTATCATCCATTTATGTTTTTTTTTTACCTAAAGCCACCACTAATCTGGTTCTAGTGTTTTCTCTGCTTTAATGGAATTCAACTTGTTATTAGCGTTTTGCTCTCATTAAGCTGTTGTTACTTGCAGTTTCAAGGTAAATATACCTTGACAGATTATGCAGTGCTCATAAAAAAATTCTGCATCCAGCAATTCCTTGCTTTTCATTTTTGGTTCATCTGCATTTCTCTTTAATTATGAGTGATATACTTTGAAATATGTGCTTTTGGACCAAAGTGTTCTATGTAATGGCAAAAACTCCCTACACTTCATAATGACCCATTGTTTGATAATTGTGTATTACTGAATACTGCTCTCAACACATCCATGGTTTGGATATGATTGAACATATTTTCTGTGATTGTATTTTTTCTTGATATATTTATATATAGTATGCCACCATGATTTTATTTATTTTCCAATAAAAGGGAAAAGAATAAGAAAACTTGTGTGTACTTGTATTATCACTATTATGTAATATTTATGAGCTAGTTTACATACATGAATCGGTACTGAAGAGTAGCTAGTTCACTTTGTTTTTGTTCTTCTGAAAACTGCAGAGGAGTTGTTTTTTTTGGCGATGTCATGCTCATTTAGGAGTGTTGTTATGAAACATTTTCAGTTTAATTATTAACCTATCAACCAGAGAGAAGGTAGGAGGGAGAGGGGAAACCCTGTGTGGAGACAGTGAGGGAGAGAAAGGGGGAGGGGGAGATGGAGATTTGGGCTGGAGAGAGTGAGGGGTGGGAGAGAGAAAGGAAATTTGAGAAGAGGGAGAAAATGGGAGATGGAAAGAGAAGTGAGAGGAAAGAAAGGAGGGGAGCAACAGGGACAAGACAAATTGCAGACCAGAGGGAGGGTGAGAGTTGGGAGGGGGGGGGGGTGGTGTGAGTAGAAGACAGAGAGAGCGAGTCGGGTAGAGAAAGGGAAAGGGGAACAAACAAGAGGTGAAAGAAGGAGAGGGAGAAAGGGGATTTTAAGGGGGTAGAGGCCTGTATAGAAAAAGAGAGGATTTGGAAGTGAGGTGGGGAAAGAAGGAGAGTTAGAAAGGGAATCGCAGGAGAGGGAATACAAAATTGTGGGAGACAGGGAGAAGGAGATAGAGAATTGAGGAAGGGAAAGGCAGAAAGGCAGAGACAGAGAGAGGGGGGGGGGGGAGAAGGAGAGGGAGAGAGAGTGGGGGAGAGGAGAGGGAGAGGATGAGAGAGAGAGAAAAGATGGAAAGAGAGAGTAAAGGGGATAAAGGGAAATGGGAGATATAAAGGGAAGTGGGGGAGAAGAAGAAACGAAGAGGGAGATAATAAGAGAGTGGGGAGGGGGAGAGAGAGAGAGAGAGAGAGAGAGAGAGAAAGAGGGAGAGAGAGAGAGAGAGGAGAGAGAGAGAGAGAGAGAGAGGAGAGAGAGAGAGAGAGAAAAGATGGAAAGGGGGATAAAGGGAAATGGGAGACATAAAGGGAAGTGGGGGAGAAGAAGAAACGGAGAGGGAGATAATAAGGATGAAGGACAATTTCATGGATTTTTTTTGAGGGAAAATTTATTATTACAAATTAACCCATACAAAACATGTATGAATCAGCCAAAAAGAGATAGGGCTGGGTAAACAAGACGGAAGGAAGGGGGGGGGGGGGGGAAAGAGGGCAAATGAGAAATAGGGAAGGAGGCGAAAGGGAGGGTCAATTATCCAAGCAGATATTAAAAAAACAGAAGAATTTAAAATAGAAGAATCAAGCATTCATTGATGGCGCTGTTCGGCCTACCATTGTTGGATTTAGTGATCACATCTTTCTCTCGTAATGAAAGGGATGATGGGAGAACATCTCGCGGGACTGGTGATGTCACAAAATCAAAACTTCAAACAATCGTAACTTTCTTATCCTAAGACGAATTTTCACCAAGCCTTCACTAATATGTTTCTTTTATGTTTCTGCCAATTTCAGGGTGGACTATCGCTCCAAATACATGTACTAGCGAATGTATTACTCATTGAACCACCAGAATGCATATGGGTGAAGAACAATGAAAGTTTGATTATGTGTGTGTGTGTGTGTGTGTGTGTGTGTGTGTGTGTGTGCGCGCGCGCGCACATGCGTGAGGGAGAGAAAGGGGGAGAGAGAGAGAGAAAAAGAGAGAGAAAGAGCAAGAGAGAGAGAGAGATAGGGGGGGGGGGGGGCATTGACGACACTGCAAGCATTTAAGCAAAGCACCGAGGAGTATTTCCTCACTTTACAACTAGAATCCATCTACAGATGGCGCTATTTCCTTAATCCATGCTTGTGAGATTCAGATGTATCTTTTTTTTTGCTAAGGCAAAAAAGAAATGTCATGTATTTACAGTTTTTGATTATTTGTGTACGAATAGTTATGTAACAATGTACATTATTTTCATTCCTTTGTTATAATGATGTTTACCTCATTAGGTATAAGCACTTTATTATGTCATAATTTTTTGTACGAAAAATGAAGTCAGGATGTACATTATTTACATTAATTTAATATATTGATTATGGATGTGTATTCAAGTATGTATAACTATTTTATTTACTATGTATGAGAAAATGCATTATTATTTTCTGAATAAAGGCTAAAAAGCATTAAAAAAAGAAAGAAAAAGAGATGAAGTAACTCGCATCTCCTTCCCTAATATTACAAGCGCATTAGAAATGTTAAAGGTGATATTCATAGGAAATAAAATCAAATAAATATAGTTTATTTTATAATTGAATGAGTTATTAAAGCAATTTATGCAGCTAACATGCCATGAAAGTGTTCAGTTTTGTGTTTAATGAAAGTAAAATTTTACGAAATTGACTCTCTTCCTGACCTACGAAATCGCCTCAGGGAAAGTGGCGTTGTGTGTACGTCACAGCCGGGATACGCCTCACAATGGCCATTGTGTATCACACCTGTTAATCCACTAGCGACTGCCATCACAGTTTCATTAACAATGCATGATCCTTCTCGCGGAAAAGAAGCTGCGGATTGGCATGTTTGATGCACAATAACGCCTCCCGTTTCTTACGTCAGACCTAAAGGCCGTTCCGGATGACAGTAGGGCAAATTTGTCCCCGAGAATACGGTAATTGTTTTCACCCTAATTTCGCTTTTTGGAAAGTGATATATTATTTGAATGTCATCCGAGCTCATTGTATGGCTTATAAGCTTTCTGTAGATGAATATCTTCGTATTTTTGGATTTTCTATGAATATCACCTTTAAGGAAATGGTTAGATCTAATATTACGTAGGTGTTTTTTTTTTTTACTTTTCCTGGGAAATATAGGTTGAATCTGCCTGCTGACGAATTGAAGATTTCTGTTTTTTTTTTGTTGTTCAAGAAACTGTGTCAGAAAAAAAAGACGGCCCATCAAATAATTAATATTTACATGTTGAGACCATTTTCTCCCTTCCCGTCAACACAGATATTTTCTCACACACTGTCGCCGCCCACCCCCCACACACATACACACCTTTCTCTCTCCATCTGGTAGACTCACATGCTCTCTCTAAATAGAACGCAGTATAAAAAGAGCAAAAAGCATCAAACCTCAAGCAATCATTTCATAATATTATTAGGCATGTTTTAATCATTTTTCTTCAAGGGCATTTGTAGCATACACATGCACACTTCAAACAATCCTTGCTTAATCAAAATCTTCATGTACAAAGATTCTCAGCAAAACAAACAGCTATATTTCATTGCATGCCCCTTCAGAGCTGCAACAATCCATCAAATGACTACATTTGTTTTTTCGTCAGCATTTTTATGACTATGGGATTCGATAGTTCATAAAAACGCTGATGATTTGTTATACAAAATAATTCGCAGTAACAAAGGTATGCCAAGTACACATTTTTGTAAAATGGTTCAGTTCACGCAATATGCTCCAATGAATGATATGACAATTGATTAACAAAAAAGCACAGATTTCCATTAAATCCTGGCTTAAACAAAAACATACTGTAGAGCAAGATGGCAGTACTTTTGTTTCAATCATACTACATGTACAATAGGAATCTACATTCAACTATCCCTGGCAGAGTACAATATTTGACACATGCGACTGAAGTTAAAATCCATCTAGTGACTCCACAGACCATGTTGAACAACCCATGCATGAAATGTTGCTCAATGACTTATTCAGATAAAAGAAATACACACCATTATTAGGCATCAATATAAATTTTACACAGAGCAATAGCAATGACCAAAGCATTGCCCAGTCTGAATTAAGCCACAGGTCCCAATTTCATTGATATAACATAGTACAATATAATTTTAAAAAATGCTTTTCGGAAGTTTACTTACGTTACTTGTAGTTTATACCAGTAAGTATAGAAGTCTCTTATATTTCTTGAATTATTGAGCGCATAATAAAAATGGCAATTCACTTTTTTTGCACCACATCTATCACATATTTTGGGTATATCACTACTGTATCACCATGTTCTGCATTATTATTATCTGCATTATTGTAATAATGATGAAATAAAAGTAAAGTAGTAAATGAAGTAAATGAATGAAGTAAAAGGCGATGAATAAATTGTTAATTTCAGTGTATTAACAGATCCTTCTGCTGTAGAACCATCTCTGAAATAATAATTTTACTACAATCACCCGGTGTGCTAATAAGTCATGAAGCTAGTATTAAGTAAGTCATTAAACCTTTCACGAGTTTACTTGCTACTTATCTTACTTATATTGTATAGAAATATCTTATACAATGTATTTCATTTTAAAAATGTCACTTCATTTTTTTTTTGCACATCCATCACACATTTTGGGTACCGATATATCACTGTATAAGTGATGAAGAAACTGTGAATTTCAGTGTACAAACAGATCGTTTAGTAACCATCTTTTAAGTAATAAGTTTACTCCAATCACCGGGTGTATGGTAATAAGTCATTAATTCTAACCATCAAATTCACTCGGATATAATGTACACAGCCAGAGTCTATGTTTGTGTACCACTGGCTGATTTTTCTTTTTTTATTATTCAACATGTATGTCAGATTTTTACTTCAATCTATTACCAAGTTTTATCATAATAATCTACTGCGGTAAAAACACTTGCATCGAGTTGAGCTGCAATCAGTTGCTTGGTGCTAATCAAACTTTTTGTGCTCATTTGTGCGATAACATTTGTTCTGATAACTTTTATCTAAAACAGAATATAAATTCTCTTTCTCTTATATACAAACAAGAATATATCGACACATTCATTTGCACCTTGCCTCAATACATACAAAGTCACACAAATTTTGCTTGCGAATAAAAAGCTTTTCACTGTGTTGGTCTCCATCATCACCAAAATAACAGAAATTAGGCTATCATTATAGAACCTTTTTAAACTGTGTTGGTCTGCATATGTCACCAAAATCACTGTCATGATATTGATAAAGAGATGATGGAAAGCGACATGAGAAGGGTTAAAAATATTAGCTTAAAGTAGCAAGGCTTAGGGCTCAACATTCAGATCATTACAGGTCTAAATCACTATAACCTGCCTCAGTCCCACAGGCAAGAAACAAGGTTGTTTTGGTATGGCGCTGTCATTGCTTGGTACTGAGAGTGTTAAATAGTATCTTTACAAGACATCAGGATATCATTCAGGAATATATCAAACTTGTCACTTAAAGCATTGTTTTCCTCTCCTAGATGCATGTACTGTACAGTATGACAGTAGCAGTCAACAAGTCAACAAAATTAGTTCTCCTTCTCACACAGTAGGATTATGGCGTGTACATTGTAGTCAACATGTCACACACTCTTTGCGGACATGTATGTTTGATGGAACCTTTAAATACAATGCTATGATTTGGGAAGTGCTTTTGTGTAATAAAAAGACTTAAATTACAACATTCAGTAATGTGGGCTTGTAAACTGTTAAGTGCATGTACTTGTTGATGTCATTGAAGGAAGCGATTTAACCTTATTAAGCCTAGTTAATACCCCAAAAGCACTAGAAATACATTTTCATCAAATCGACAGTGAGTGTATACAATGATGTCACTTCAATATTTGTTGATGACTTACACAGAGCTGAGTTCAAAATTTTTGAAGTACGTTCAGAGGAGAGCGATTTACTGATATTGATTGCCACAATACCATCTCATCAGGCTTTTCTTTCAGGTTTCTCCACTCCAGTAAAGCATTTCCACATCTTGATATCTAACCCTTTGGTTGCCAGATAAACTGGTGGTCCACAGGATCTTAGTGCGTTGCTTGTGAATAAATACTCATGTGGCATGCAAATGGCTGGACATCACGACATGAAATTATTTTCTTGCAGTGCCATCAATTCTCCCTATCGCATATAGCTCTCCGCATCTGAACGTGTGTGGCGCTCTAATTTTTTTGCTTTTAATTCTTGGGATATGAACGTCCGGTTCATAAACATTCTATAGCCATCGTCTTGCTTGTGTCTTTTCATTCTTTCATTAGTCCATCCACAATCAATGTTGAGGTAGGCAAAAACATAGCTGTGAGTGATTGGTGGTATTTTTTCAAGTCCTTTGTCCATGTAACAACCCTTCCATTTTAATATTATGAGGTTTACGTGTGTCGAAATTACGGATTCTGTGCGTTATTGCGTGAATTGAATGCGTACCAAACTCTTACCGGAAGTATACGTCCCAAGAAATATCGACCAGATATCGGTATTGCAACGTCATATTGCTTGATATTGGCTATATGCGATAGGCAGCATTAACTTCAGCTGGTGAGCGGCAGTTGAAATGTCTTCCGTATGAACGAGCCTTTAAATCTACCTTGGGTGACGGCCATTCAGCAGAACAGCCTGTTAGCTAAATAGTGTATCGGCTATTCAGCAGGACAGACTGTTAGCTATATAATGTATCAACCATACGCTACTATATAGAACTGACAAAACACATTGCATTAGATTCAATTCCAACTGTTTGCATACAGGTATGAGCTGCAGAAGCATGTAACAATAGCATCTGGCCTGATGATGTCTCCAAACTTCACTCTGCAATTTGAGACGATGCTGGAAATTATTCCAGGCGTGAACCTCCATCAGCGATGTAAAACGTGATCAGATTTTTAGAGTACATATTCAAAGTAACGACCATGATGATCCCGGTTGAGCCACTGTCAGACATTGAAGCTTTCTCCGCAGCCACATGTTCCCTTGATGTTGGGGTTATTGAACACAAATTCACTGGCCAGTTTGGTTTCCACAAAGTCCATTTCTGTTCCCAGTAAGGTGAGTTGGGCTTTTGAGTCAATGTAGATTTTTACACCTGTATGGTGCATGAAAGGAGTGAAGCAAAACAAACGAGAGATATTTAGAATGAGAAATTAACAGCAAAGAGGTCCTTACAAGGAAAACAAACATTTTGGAGCAGAAGATAATATTGCCAATATGAGAATTAAAAACACATATGATTATGGCCTCTGGCAAAGACTCATCATTCCTGAAATACATCCTAGATTAAACTATATTCACATTTTATCAGAGCCACTGAAATGCTCTTACAAAGAATTAGTCTTAATTAATTTACAGCCAAGTGATGCAATGTGGTATATTGATATCAGGAACATTGAGCGTATGATAATCCTTCACTTGTAGAAGACAAAAAGGGAAAGAAAAAATGTTACGTTCCTTTCTCTTGTCTTTCATTTTTTCGTGACTTTTTTTTTTGTGACTCCAGCACTTTTCCATTACAACGCTTCTCCTAAATTTTCTAGCCCTTTCGCATCTCAAAAAAATAAAATTTGGTAAAAACACAGAAAATGAGAACTTGAAAATTTATATTTGAGATTGCTAGAATTTGAGGCTTCCAAAGAGTCGTTCTTAACCTCTGCAGTGCTTGTAGCCTCTAGACCAAGGCCAGCAATCAGCACACATCGCGGTTCTCCTTACCATCTTGCACCACCTCTTCATCAAACTTCTGCTTCTCCTTAGCATAGTCCAGTGTGTAGCTGAGTCCATTGCAACCCCTCGTCTTTACTCCGACCCTCAGGCCAGCTTGGTCTCCCTCTCCTAGTAAAGTCTTGATCTTGTTTACCGCTGCCTGGGTCTAGGATTAAAACAAAGCAAACATGAAAATGATGAGTGTTTTGTTCATGGCGTTATGAACAATGCTGCATGTATGTGCACATATAGCTGAGCCAAGTGTGTACATGATAGTTTTGGTCTTGAGTTGAGATGTGTTTCACATGTCATCCTTTCATATTACATCACCAATGGTGATAGCACACATAGAGGAGGATGTTGTTCTTGAATGTGACATTTCAAAAACTCTCTTTTGGGAAAATCAACAGATGGGATTGACACGAAAAGAATAGGTATCTGCTTAGCTGAGTTGAGGGGGGGACCACGAAGGGCTTTATTTGGGGGTAAGATGCGGGTGCCTTAAACCGGCCACCTAGTGTTCTTTTGAATATATTCGTACCAAGATAAACAGGTAAAATACTGAAATTTCACTCACAGATCAACAAAGTTTTGCTCTTGAAAGAACTATTTTAGGATTGAAGATTAGCAACAAACTTTCAGAGAAATTGCGCTTCAAATATCTCTCAGTAAATCACCACACGTTCACATCAGGAAGTGTTGAATCCTGCCCCTGCCGATCATATACCATATCTCCATCAATCCGACATTTGACCAGTATTGCATTATGTTCTTTCGAGTGGAATGAAAAAATTACGGGATATTTCTGTGATCGACAGGAAAATCACAGAAGTACAAACACAACTTCATAAACAGATATAATTTGAATGAAAATATGCAATTGTGAAATATATCCACATTTTGTCTAATTTTTCCTCCGAAAATCTTGCATTTTGTATACTAATGTGTAAATACACAACAAATTGTGCATCAAACCTTTGATAACTCGCATTTAACAGAAATACGAAGGGGCCAATACGTGCCTTTACGGTTCTTGCATCGCAATGCATGGCGGGACGGAATTCTAGTACGCGAGCGTTCAGCGATCGCTGCGGTCATATCGTTTACACGCTCATGACGCTAGCCGCGGAGAGAGCAAAGTTCAATATTATTATTTTCATGTTACAGATTTGTTATGTGGATCGGTTCCGACGTGAATACTTTCAGTAAATCTGAATCATATTTTAACGATAAGAACTTTGATTTGTATTATTGCACTTTTTATTTATTTTATTTAATTTTATTTAATTTCACAGATCACATCACAACACACACATCTATGCACGTATGGGACTACCACCCGAGTCTCGACGACGTCTCAAATGTCTCTCTCTTTGCTTATTATTTTCTCAACAAACTCTTTATAAATCATTATTTAAATACAATAATACGATTATTTTCTCAACAAACTCTTTATAAATCATTATTTAAATACAATAATACGACTCAAAAGTTCTCATTGAAAAAATACAATCCATATTTACTGAAAATTATCACGTCGGAACCGATCAAAGTAACAAATCTGTAACATAAAAATGACATTGTAATCAATGACCGCAGCGATCACTGAACGCTCGCGTACTAGAATTCCGTCCCATAATGCCTTGCGATACAAGAACCGTAAAGGTACGTATTTGTGAACCACTCACTAGTCTATGTCAAGAAATCTGGTTATTTTGATTGAAGAATGCCCCGAATGAGACCGGTTGTGTACTTCAGTATGAAGTCTTAATGTGTGAAATCGTTAACTACACTACAGATTATCTTACGGCCTCCATACATAAATTGAGAGAACCACGGCACCGATGCGCTTAGGTGTAGGCTCTACTCAGGTATGCGTAGTCGGGAAGTCACCGGCTTGACCGGACCGACAAAGGACAGCGCAGTGCAGTGCACGTAGAAACGTTACATCATGAGCGACAATCCAATCCCGAGTAAACTCCAGATCGTCGTCATCACTTCTTTGCAGCTTTCTCACACCTACGAATTGGTTTAAAATAATTTTTCTCTATAAAACGAACAACACAGTCAGAAATATGAAACCACAACGAATCTTACCAAAACCAGTGCAGCTCTTTGAGGAATTAGCCGTTTTTTACCCTGCACAGCTCGCACAGTTGCTCTCCCTATCGCGGCCATGTTGTTTACTTCATACAGCGAACGTGATGTGATATGATGCGATGATGCAAGCACAAAGTCTAATCTCGGATCTTTCGGACGGCGTCGCACGCGCGAGCACGTAGCTAGTAATAGACTTATTATACGCACATACGTACGCGCAAAGTGAGGTCAACGGAGCGATTATGCAACATTGGAACCGTGGTACAGAGCTTAGGGTTCCTATATAACGCTGAGCCTTGCATGCGACTGGGGTGTTTAAACCATGACCCATTTTAAAATCAAATTCGTCTTTACTTCTTTAATTTACCCATAATTGGATCAAACTTTTCTCTACGTATACTTTTTATAGCGAGGTTTTCAGTCGCTCCCCTCCTCCCATAGGCCTATACAATTTTGTCTTCCCACTATCCACCCCGTCATGTAGTCCCTCTCCCTCATCCCAGCTTTCCAGCATCACTCTCTCCCAGTTCACATTTCATATCCGATCCACCTTTCAATTTTAAAATGTTCTCCTCTATATTGACCAAGCCCCATTTCCCATAATCTCTCTCTCTCTCTCTCTCTCTCTCTCTCTCTCTCTCTCTCTCTCATTTCTCTCTTCGTCTGCCTCTCATTTCGTTATTTCTTTAAAAATATTTTCTCTTTCTATATAAAAAAATTGTTAACATAATTTTTTTATTATTTGATCACTTTAATTCCTTGTTTAGTTACGAACATATGCATATTCTTACAGTCTTTGGGAAATCAAATCATTTATACATTCTAATTGGTGATCACAAATAGAGCCAGATATCTTTATGCATTCAACATATCAAACACTGTGGAAGTTTGTTACTTTAAAGTGACTTCACGTAGTGCAAAGATAAAAGAGTTTTATCTTTGCATTGGTTGACATTGCTGGTCTGCAAGACCTTCGGGTCATTCACCCATGAAACCCTGGATTCTAATCAAATTCACAGCTTCATAAAAATGTTACTAGCAATTATCAAAATTTCAATCGCAAGTTACTCTCACTATGAACATGTTTTCCTTGCTACGCTGACAAAATTGTATGCGTAACAAAGGACCATGTCGATTGTGTTTGCATAATTTCTAATAGAAGCCAACGGGACGTGGGTACCCCCCCTCCACACACACGCACACACACTAAACGAAGGAGAAAACAAAGTAGCCTCTACCCAAAGATCACAGGCCTGCAGTGAAAGAATTGAACTAGAGCTCAGGCACTTTAGCTCTCACAAATACTAGTACAGGAATAAAAAAAAGAGTGGGGGGACGGTATTCCGAAAACAAACTTAGCAAAATTTTTACTGTATCTCAAGGACTTAAGAAAAAAAATGATCTGTTGGTATTTCGAAAAGCAACTTAGGGTAAAAAGACATCAATTTTGCTCAAATGAGCTAGAGATAAGTTTTTATGTAAATGAGCTTCAGAGATAAAACTTTTATGCAAATGAGCTAAGTCGGTATTCTGAAACGCTCTTATGAAAAAAAGGTGGGATAAAAGACAAAACTGCTCCCAAGCAAGTTTATCTCCAGACGCACGCGCCTACCCCCCATTGCATCCTGTGCAAAAATAAATCGCGCATCCAACTGTCTGCAATAAGGAGCACTGATGAAGATTGATGTGCAATGTCACTGTCAGTTTCATGACGTCACACCATCAGCTTGATGGTGTTAATGTATGCAAAAGACATGAAAGGTCGATTATTATTGGCTGCCTCTGGAAAACGAGTGCAGGGCATACGGTCGCTAATATTGGTTAAAATCTTGCTAAGATATTTTTCGGAATACCAAAAATAAAGTATTTGACAAACATTTTATCTTAGGGGAGATAACATTTTTGTCTCTGTGGGTTTTCGGAACCCTGGCCAGTCAAAATGTTTAGTTCACAAGGTGGATAATGCATGGGGGTGTTTGCTTTACAAAAAACTTAGCACAAACCAACATTAAATAAAACTGGTTGTCTTACCAATTGTTTGACATAGCATGAAGCGCTGTGAAACATTTTTTATTTAATTTTTGCCCTTTTTTGTACTCAAAGAAGAGGCAAATGTGTTAAGAATTTAGTGTAAATATACTTTTAAAACACACAAGAGTAAGACATTAAGAAGAAGCAAGCACCAATGAACGTATGATGCAAATGTGACGCCCTTGCAAGGACAGTTTTGCAAATCCAATCGATTGTGCCAAGGAGGCTGCAAGCTTGGGTGTCTAATGTGAATCTACCGGTTCCTCACCATTCTAGGCTCTAGACCAAGTCCAACATGCTGTCTTCATCCAACCTAACTTTCATTGTGGACAGACATTATATCATTGACATGTTCTTCTACATATCATGTACATAATGCTGTGTGTATGCTGAAATAATAATCAATATTTCAAATAAAATGAGCAAACCAACAGGAAAAAGTATCAATATTGACAGCACTGTGGAAGCAGGCAATAGTATAGATTTCAACAAAGGCAAGTCATTCATATACATGTATAACACAAACATAAACATAAGTTATTTTAAGATTATGATACAAGAGCACATAATAAGCACATATACATAAGACGAGAATAATACATTGTGTCAGAAATGCTATTTTGAAGGCTAGGCCCAGGGGAACATGCATAAATATTGACTAGTTTTTTAGGGGGAATATACACTCCACTCTTCATCATGCATACCAGCTGGTAATGGGGCTTTGTACATGTTGCTGTATGCACATATATTGGCTAACATACTCACAAATGGCTTAACCTAGTATGATTCAGAAGTCTCAAATTCATACAGGTGCAAATGTACCATAAATAACACAATTATGCAACATTTATTTTTCCATGAAAACTTATTATGATGATCACTCACTGATATGAACTAAAGGGCAAAATCATTGATCCCATGACAGAATCGCCATTATTTTGTCCCAGGTTAGAGTGCATACTACTGATGTACCTATAATTACTAGGACAAGACACAGGACTGGATAGCAACAACATGATAACTGCAATGCAAGAACGAGTTTGGAGAATCATCTTGGATCAAGAACATCGCTCAAACTAAGAATCCAAGCAACTATCAAAATTACAACCAATGTTAAGAATACATGCCTTTTGCAAGTATTTCAGGAAGCATGTCTGTAAGCAAAACTAAAGCGATAGCCTGAGTTGCACCTTCCTGTTTCTAGAGGATGTCAATTTTCAGGCGATTTAAAAAGCACTAGTAAATATCTCACTAAAACCCACATATTCTATGCATGCAAAAGGGATACTCCTCGACCCAATACTTGCCAGAATTCTCGCAACAAAATCCATTTCGTTTTCCCCACCATCTCACCACCTCATATACAACTTGTGCTGATATCAAATGAAAATATGAAATTGGAATCATGAAATTTTCATACTTCAAAACTTACTTCCTTATAGGGTAGATATATTTCATGTGTTATAAACATGAACATAGTGCTTCATACCAGTGAAAAATTGATGTGCTAATTGTGACAAACAATGCAAGAACTTCTCATCAAATATATCCTTTTACATAACAATTCAACATTATCTAATGTCATTCTGCAATTTGACTACATGTACATGTAAATGACAAGTGATTTTCTGTGTAATACTGATGAAGTGAGGTAAAGAAATCAGTTTTCAAGTGAACAATATCAGGCATGCATTTACATACAACCCCCTCTACACCCCTTTCTTTGAAATGATTAATTTAATAATATCTTCATCATTTTACATGACCAGGTAACAGAGTCAATATTCCATGGATACATGTATGATTCGTCAGAGAATACCCATATTCGACAACATATGATAGTGACATTTTGCATTTTGGCAATTTTGTCCTCCAAACACAGGCTTGAAACTCACACAAACCCCAATATCCCTTCATCCATGAGGAACATTAGCTTTTCTCTGAGCATAAAAAGCATCAAAAAATGAACATGATTTCTTTTTGTCAACATCCAAGTGTAACCAAGTGTCCAGTGTAACCTCCATTTCATCAAAACATGAGGACATGCACTACCAAAGCAAAACAGTGATTTGCTGCTACTTCTTGTTTTTGTTTGTTTACAAGTTTATATTTAGAGTTGAATGTTCCTCCTGCAGGTTTCTCCAGGCCTGAGCCAGCAGCTTGAATCAGTCAGCACACTAAGGAGGACATCCCAGCAGGGAGTTCCTCAACCACTTCAGTCCCAAGCTAAGACAGGCCCATTGACTTACTACACCTGTCATGCACCTATGGTATTGAGAGGTTAAACTCTGGAAATGAGAACCTTCTCACTTGCTAAGACTCGTCTGTACACTGTACATCTCTGAGCAAAAGAGCCGGGCTGTATTGCATATAAGTTTTCAATTACTGTAGCCTACCATCAATGGTAACTTCCATGGCAACAGCCAATGAGCTCTCATTATTGCGCCTGTTGCCATGGTGGTTACTATTGATGGTAAGTTGCAATGATTGAAAAGCTATATGCAACATGGCCCTGGTGTTTTGATTTTGCAAAGTTCTACGGTGGATGGCTAGATCTGTACTGTCCAGGCTGGCGCTATGCACTATGCGCTGTGATTGGATTCACGTTGTATCATTCTGGCTGTGGTGCCACCCCCTCCAACTCTCTTGAGGCCTTCTGAGATACCATTCTCTGTCAACCTGCAGAATTGAAAATATATCACAGAATGAAGGTACAGTGAAACCTGTCTATAGTGGCTACCCAAAGGAAACAAAAATGGTGGCCCTTATAGACAGGCGGCTGCTATAGACAGGTTCTTTAACACATCTCTCACCGGGGGAATTATTTTAGTGGCCACTATAGACAAGTTGGCTGCTATAGACAGGTGGCCACTAAGACAGGTTTGACTGTATATGAATGCGTTCATGATGGACAGATGTGAACATTCACTAAAAGAAACATGCTAATAAAAGCAGAGATGGGAAATGCCCCCCCCCCCACCCACTACTCCACAATTCTAATTTAAGTGTAGTTTTTCCAAATTTAAAAACACCAATCGAAACTCTGTTTGAAGAGATGAGAGATCCCCAAAACACACACGTATGTACATATATTCCACTTTGTAAAAACACTTAAAATTATATGAATATGTCAACAATTTCATTGGGAGAAGAAAAAAAAATGTAACTAAAAGTTGACAATTTATTCTTGCAGTAATTGAAGTTGCATTGATAGAAAGAAAAATCTTAGAATGCAGCTAGCAGGAGCAATCAGATGCTAATGAAACAGTAGAGACAGTAGAGAAGTTGAAACTCCTTACACTTCCTCCATCTCAAGGTCGTCGTCGTCCTCGTCATCACTAGGCAGTTGAAGGTACGGGTTATCTGTGCCAGGCCGGAACTTATACGCCGTCACTACATAGAAGATATACGTTGCCAACTCAAAGAAGAACTCGTCCAACCACATAAACTGGAATGGCATTGTAACCTGCAAAAAGGATAGATTTTTTTTTTTATTTCAATGATATACAAATGCTGCAGTGTTTTCATCTATTCTAGAGCCTGTAAGCCCACAAGCTTCGTTTTTTTTATAGGCTCAATCCTCATTTTGCAATGTTTCTTTTTTCTATAATTCAAATGTACAAGTACAAATGTACAAATGCACATCTTTGTGATTCATATTGGCTATATGCATTATATTTATCTTGATTATTATCTGTATTCATTTATGTATGCAAACTTTTATTTTTCATGTTCTTGTTAATTTTATGTAAAAATGTGGAAACAAACAAATTCAACATTAAATTCTATGAGAATGCTAGGGTAACTTGAAACCATAGTTATATAGAAGTTGGTTAAAGGTTAATCACATGGTTAAACAAAATAACTTGTCCAACCACATGTGCTGTAGATACACACAGCAGTCCTACATGTAACTGGGTAATTCATGCTGAGATCCTGGATGAATGTTTGTGGTAGTGAGCTAAAGGAAGTGAATGAGAACCACTCTACCAAACCCAAAACTGGCTACAATGCTCCTTGTATGATTCATCGTTCTATGCGGCCATACAGTATCCAAATCCAGACTGCCAACAGTTTATAGAATAATGACGAACATACAAAAAGTCGACTTACCTTCAGAAGATAAACTACTATTCTTGAAAAATAAATATAGCTCACAACCTGTATAAGAGAAGAGCAAAAGAAACATTTACCATTAAAAAAATATAACTTGTCTGTAATTTAAATGGTACTAATGGACAGCACACTTATATATCATCTTTAAAAAGATATTTTACTTTAGCACGGTAAGAAAAGAACAAAATCCAATGACCCCATTTTGGAAGTTGTAAAATAATGCCTAAAGTACACAGTAGGAGACTTTTGACTTCTGAAAAAATGGAAGGAGGTAACTTCAATTAGCTAACAGAAAACAGAACTAAAATAAGGACATGTTCAAACCAGATGTGGCTTCTCATGACTACAAAAGCTTGGTATGAACTGATCCATGCTGCTCAATATCTTGTCCCCTATTATTGCTGATTAATGAATCATTAGTATGAGTGGAGAAAACATCTTTCAAGCCGGTGTTGGGAGAAATTGAGGAATGCTTAATCAAGTCCCAAAGCTCTTGTAGTAATAGTTTATTGAACTTAAATCCAACAATCTTGACTGGTTGTACCTGTTATATTTTTCAAGGGTAGTACTGGCACCAGGTTCCAAATATGTTGATAACAGAAGAAACCTACCACTGGCAGACATTTTCATACACAAGACCTGAGCTCCTTGACCAATGACCAATCAAGTGTGGTCTAGCCATAATTAAATTACACCGCAGACAGTACTTCATCTAGAAGATTATTCCAGAGATCTCCCATCATGTGGCCAAAGGAATACCTTCTCACATCTAGGCGAGCCTGCTGTTTTTTAATTTCATCCAGTGATCTCTGGTTTTCATTCTGCTATTCAAAGGTAAAAGGCTATGGTGTGTAAGCATACAAAAAAGTGCAATGATTAAAAACAGAGAATGTTGATACTTCAATCCTACTCACCATAATGTAGTATGATCGGAAGAGCTTTAACTTCAGTAAGCTTATGGCGGCTGTAAATGAAAGGGTATAATGAAACAAATTAAAATCACATTGAACAGAATGAATAGTTGTGGAAGGTAGAGTGAATTACTTTAGACCCTTTTCGTTATGTATGCAAATTCTATGTACATCGTTCACACAATACTTTACTAATGGCAACCCCAAAGCTTGTCCAAAGTTTGTCCGAGTAGCAACAACTAATAGCTTCAGAGTGTGTTCCACCCATTGATACTGAATTATGAAGTACAGGTGAATGTAATCACACGTTACTTTGCAGTTTGAGGGAAAGTTGTGAAATCATTACTATAGCAGCTTATTTGACATTGATCATGTACAGTAATGTCCAGTACTACAGACCAGGCCTTAAAAGTAAATCTTAATAGACAATCATGTGATTTCTTAAAATGATTGTTTTGCCTTCATGTTTTTTTTAACCTTAACCACTAGAAGCATTTGTTGTTGTCCAGCTATAATCAAGCTCAAAGTAATTAAACTTAATGAACTGTTCTCACACATGTATATGCATACATGTTACATAGCCGACTATTATGACTGGGACTTAAAACTAGATATGCTGGTTGAAAAAAATGCTTTCAGCTATTGATTCCAATATATACGTCCAAACTGTATACGGGCCATAACAATCAGGTTGAAGATGAGTAATATTTCATCAATCTGATAATGATCTGAAGGTCAGATGGCACCTCAGCATTCTTTCTTTAACCCCTTTTTTTCCACTATTGAAGCTACGCTCAACCTTTGCTTGCAAGGTCAGGACAACAAAGCAAAGAGTGCAACCGCGATGGGTTTCATAGTCTGCAGGTCAGGGCTTACCCTTTCCATCAGTCTGTGCGGCTTCCTGCAGGTGGCGGATGGACCAGATGAGGGGGTACAGCACTGCGCCGCAGCAGATGATGTCGATGGTGACAAACATGACCTTCCACATATAGTTCTGAGGCCTGGCCTCCTCTGTGCTGTCTGTGATGATGTACGCCGTGTTTGCCAAGATCTGGAGTCGCCACATTTAAAGGGAAATGGTAGTATCTTCATATCATTCACCTTCATTGTTGAAAAAGCAACAGATGTTGATCATTTCTTGGGCTGTCTGTGATAATGTAAGGTCACCACATTTAAAGGGAAATGGTAGTATCTGTCGTCATTCATCTTTATTGGTTCAAACAGCGACAGATGTTGATCATTTCTGGGGCCTGGGTTACACTTAAACTGTTGGACACATATATTTGCTCATCATTTCTTGTGTCTTTCTGAGATGATAGGGCACTCATAGCATTGTAAGTTGGTATTAATTGATAATTGTCTGTGTATAGAGAGCGTACAAAAGTATTGCAGGTTATAAAGGTTAGTGCCCTTATACCTGCTCAATGAATTGATACGAAATTGGTATGGATTTAATAGTTACAGACAAATGAGCAAGAAAGAGGATTGAGAATACTTACAAACATTGCAATAGCTAAGAAGGGAGATACTACCATAACATGTGTGTATTTACCTCGGCCTTTGTACGGTAGGCATTTAAGCACTGTCCACCCTCCAAAAAGAAAAGGAAAGAAGAAAAGAAGACAAACTGCCTGTAAAGAAGACATACCTGAAGGGGTATCACAATCCAGAAGAGATTCTTCTCCTTGTCCGAGAGAACAGCCTTGACAAATGCCCAGCCAGACCCAATCAAAACAATGGTTCCAAAAAGAAGGGCTCCTTTTGTCCTGTTGGCATGGAAACAAATACACGCATTGTCGATCATTTCATACATGAGACTCATTTGCAAGAGAGCATAATCCCATGATCATATTGGTCAGGAGATAGCAGAAGTCCGCAGAAATGATACAAATCTGAAAATTATACTGAAAGGAAGGCCTCTTAGGTTCCTTCTGGCGATAAACGGCATTTCAGCATTTCACAAGCAGGAAAGGATATTCTACACACATGCTGATTGAGCCAATTAGCATTACACTGCAAGACACTTTTTTATCATATCATTTAAAGGGCATATACTGTACTGGGAAGACTAAACTGCTTTCAAAAGGTGATCGTGAGCAATCTTCTTGCCAATGGTCTTATATTCATGTATTGTCCATTTTAAAAAACTTGCTAAAAGTTATTTGCACTCACATGATCCAAACTTTGAGTAATTAGTGATTAAATCACAAATCCTTGAAATGTTTGACCTGAACAATTTGAGGATTTGTGATTTCATTATTCCAAATGTGGACAATTTTAGGGCAAATAACTTTCAGGAAGTTTTTAAAACAGACAATACTTAAAGTTAAAACCTTTGGCAAGAAGATTGTTCACAATCACCTTTTGAAGGCTTTTTTGTCTTCCCAGTACAGTATACTCCCTTTAAAAGCAGGAACAGAAAAAACTTCTAAAAAATTAAATTTCCTTATGCTTGAAACATAATCAGGCACCATAATAGCATTTGATTGTAACTAGTCATCAGTCTAACTCGTCAATGCCTGTACTAGACATGCAGCTCAAATACTTTGGCCTAAACTCACAAATGAGTTTTAGATTTAAACCACAGTTTCAGCAAATTTTGAGGCGGATAAGCAATTAGGTGGGCTTCATTTAGCTCACACACTTCAAAAAGGTCTAATAATGAACATGCACATTCTGCGTAGGGTGATAAATTCATACTATTTACTATGGTTCATAGAAAATCCCTAAATGTGAAGATATCCATTTACAGAAAGCTTTTAAGCCATACAATGAGTTTGGATGACATTCAAACAATATATCACTTCCGAAAAAAGCGAAATTAGGGTGAAAACAATCACCCTATTCTCTGGGACAAATTTGCCCTACTGTCATCCGAAACGGCCTTTATGTTTGACGTTAGAAAAGGGAGGCATTATTGTGCATCACACATGCCAATCTGCAGCTTCTTTTCCGCCAGAAGCATTATGCATTGTTAATGAAACTGTGACGGCAGTTGCTAGTGGATTAACAGGTGTGATGCACAATGGTCATTGTGAACATTTGTGTGTAGATTGCAGTTAGTCTCTATAGTTGCGTGAAGCATATTCCGGCTGTGACGTACACACAAAGCCACTTCCCCTTAGGCGATTTCGTAGGTCAGGAGAGAGTCAGTTTAGTGAAATTTTATTTTCATAAAACACAAAACTGAACACTCTCATGGCATGTTAGCTGCATAAATTGCTTTAATAACTCATTCAGTGATAAAAGAAACTATATTTATTTGATTTTTATTTCCTATAAGCATCACCTTTAAACCATGGTTGAAGTCTAAAACCTTCTGTGAATTTGGGCCTTCGTGATAGGATACCTACATCACATCAGAAGCCCTGCCAGTGCTGTATGAATGGACCAGAACCACGGTATATGGTATACTTACAAGTAGGTAATGTAGAAGAGAACTTCAAAGGCCGTCATAGGACTCCCATCTTTAGCGATGTAGTGGTAATCAACCTATTGAGAACAAGTAACACATACAGACAAATATATTAATTGATATATTTGTAATGAAGTTAATTTGATGTAGTGCAAAACACAAACTCTTTTACATGAAGGATACGTGCAAGATAAATGGTGGAGTTGCGTGACAATAGTCAAATGATGTACACTCTGCATTGGGATTAACCACTAACCTCATTTCTGATATACATGTGATTGATACCATCTAGACATGCATGAAAACACCCACACGCACATGATAATAAGGATATGCGAGACTTATAGGCATAGACAATCAGTGAGAGCACTGAACTTGACTTGATAACTAATGCCTGAACATACACATACACACAATAACCCATTTGGGACTAAAGCTCCACAAGTACCTGGTTTGAGGCTATATCTTTTTCTTCTTTTTTTATCAACTATCAAATATAATCAAAGATGCATCACATGAAAGAACATAAATTTCTGCACAAGATAGTCAATTTTTAACATTAAGTGATATATTACTTAGTAATGCTTTTTCACAGCAAAATATGTGCTGAAAAGGTTGAAATCACACTTTTGCTCGTCAAATTGGCAAAATGATTGCTCTTAATTGTATGTTTTTCATGTTTTGTTAATCTATAATCGAATGTTCATTCCGTTTTGTAATCAAAATCTTGTTAAAAAAAAAGAAATGTTGCCAAATATAAAAGCCAAACAAGGACCAGTTTTGCTCAAAAAAGGCCTTCATCCCGAACAAGATATTAGGGAGCTTTAGATTTCTCATCCATGACGCGGAATCTTCTGAGTTGGGAAAATCAGCCTGACTGCACATGCACGAAGTAGTCCATCCTGCGTCGCCTATAATATCACAAACGTTCTCAGGCAATTTTATGTCTTCGCGAAATTCGTGGCGCTGCAAATGTCAAGTTGCCTCCGGTTGCAACATAAAATAATCTAAAGCAAGATTATTCACGATGCGGAATGAGGTGGAGAACGCAGCGTAAGAGGAGAGAAGATTGTATGTCATGGGTTCAAAAAGGTTGTGAAATCTACAGCTTCCTTATGAGGATATGCAAGACTTACGGCATGGAACATGAGTGAGAGAGCCTTGAGCAGAGAGAGGAAGAACATAAGGTAGTGAATCTTGAAGACCAGCTCTTGGTGACACAGGTAGTAGATCCAGTAGACTGCCGAGCACAGGAACAGCACCGACATGGCTGAGTATAGGGTGGGCAGGGGGATGTCCCCAGCAGACAGGTAGTTCGGCCCAACGTTCTTCTCCACAATGGTCGCCTATGGGTGTCAATCAGTGTCAACATGATATCTCAAGCTGTGTATTGTATGTATGCAGAACCCTACAGCTGAGATATTTTACTTGGAAAACTTAAAGGGGAAGTTCACCCTGAAATTATTTTGGTTTCAATAAAAAGAGACAAATGAAAGAAACATATGAGTGAAGGTTTGACAAAAATCAATCAAAGGAAAATGAAGTTATTTGATTTAAAGTTTTGATTTTGTGACGTCACGTGCGAGGTGCTCTACCATATGTTGTGTACAAAATAAGTCGATAAACTCCTTTTTTTCCTGTTTTTGACAACGGAATGATTTTTTTTTGTACAGGTATGTGTGTAAAAATATATTTCTGATAATGTATCAAACGCACAAGTAAAAGGATGCATATCTTTGTGAGAAAATGCACATTTTCGAAAAAAATTGTACACAACATATGGGAGAGCACCTCGCATGTGACGTCACAAAATAAAAAATTTAAAATCAAATAACTTTCTTTTCCTTTGACCGATTTTCGTCAAACCCTCACTCATATGTTTCGTTCATTTGCCTCTTTTTATTGAAACCAAAATAATTTCAGGGTGATCTTCCCCTTTAAAGTATTGATGCCATCCAACAGAACTAAAATGGACTGAACTGGATTTTACTTGAAAAACTTGTTGGCTGATATCTGTTATGCTCAAAAATGTATTGATGCCATCAACAGAACCGGACAAGCAAAAATGAAACTTAAGATTTCTTTTGTTCTCTCTGAGAAGCTGTTCGTAATTGTTAAAACACCTGAAAAGCACATGTTGAGAGCACACAACTTTGGTGGCAGCGAGCATGGGTTTAAAGAAAGAATGTTGATTCATGTCCTTCCATATCAGTATCCCTGTTAAGATCAAACTATAGCTCCTTCAACACCCACATAGCAGAAAGATTCTTTGGTCTAACATTCTCCACTATGTTGGCCTATAAACAGATTCAATGGATGAAATGGACAGTGCTATGAAACCAAACTATAGCTTCAACACCATATTTAAAGGTTGTTTAGTCTAACATTCTTCAAAACAATGCCAGCCTCTTAGGATGTTTGATAACACATTATTAATTAATACAACATATGCATACTGAAAATGTGTCTGCAACATTCAGTACACAAACATATTACAAAATGCATGGTATCAGATTCTTTGGGCTTTATATTATTCCTAGTATATCAATTATCAAACAATGAATTACAAGACAACAATATGTGAAAGAAGCCACACAACTTATTAGAACATATTTTCTTTATACTTACCGTAAAGTTGACAGGTACTTTATCAGCACAGTGGTGGAAGAAGAACGTGTACAGCCCTTCTTCACTCTTGTTATTAATACACACAACAAACTGCAAGGAAAGAAAAAAACAACAAAGAGGAATGCCAAAGTCATGAGATACATATCGGAGGCTGAGAAACGTGACTGAGGTATTGTTTGAACAGACCTGTAGAATCTTGGTATTTGTTAATACTCTTGAAGTTGCATCTTATCAGTACAAACGGGTGGAGTGGTGGACAATCCTAACATATCGTAAAATCTGTACAGAGCATGACAGCAATGAAATGTTATTGATGGTTATCATATACAGCAGGGAATACTTGAAGTTCAGAAATGGTGGCATTTATGCTGATGCTATAATGAAAGCCTGTTGTATCTACACTCATTATATCAAGAGTTGGATGTATTTGAAAGCGCCCTTCACTCACCGATGTGTTGAGGTACACGAGGTCCCCCTTGACGGTCACATTGACTGGGATTTGGTTGAGCAGCTTGGGCTGACTGGGCGGCTTGGGAGCAGGAGGGGGGTTAGCTTGCCCCTCTTCGCCCACATCAACTACCCCTGCAGGCTCTTTGTCATTGGTCTCTGCATTGCCATCGGTCTCTGCATTGCCATCGGTCTCTGCATTGCCATCGGTCTCTGCATTGCCATCGGTCTTTGCATTGCCATCGGTCTCTGCGTTGTCACCGGTCTCTGCATTGCCATCGGTCTCTGTATTGTCACCAGTCTCTGCATTGTTACCTGCTTCTGGTACACCAGGCTGTTTTACTATAGGTGGATCTCCGGCAGTCAAAGGGTCGTCGCCATCATTTGCTGCTTGTGGGGCAAGCTGATTATCATTGCCAGCATTCTGAAGGTCAACCACTGCGTCAGATTCTGTGTAAATAACAAAAACAAAATATATACTCTGCATAACTCTCCTCTCTCTGACAATGTGAATTAAATTCAAACTCCTCTGAGGTTGGAAACATTTTTGGAAAGGGATGATTCACATCAAATTGATGAAGAGATATCAACAACTTGACATTATCTCATAGTCATCCATGGCCGAGTTGCATACAACTCTGCAAATAGACTTCAACTACATAGTAAGTTGTAAGGTGACATCTGCTATGCTTAGAGCACATTGGCTAAATGTAGTCTCATGATAATTGACAAGTGTGGATTCACGCTACAATCATTGTACAGCTCTGTGCTCCATGACGCAGGAGTTCATAAATGACAAACACATCTCGTTCTCTGTTTTTATTCTCTTCTAATTTTCTTGAAAAAACAAACTGATGGTTTAACTGAACTTAATTATGATACTTCCATATACATTGTATGAAAAAATATGCAAAAACTAGCAAAGATGCATAATCATGCTTATTTCTCAAGCATAATATACTAGCACAATACATCAGGGGAAAGAAATTGAAAATAATTTGCAGGGGATACATTTTAAACCTGATGCCACTAAATGTAAATACCGCACTATGCTGTTGATAACACCTTGTGCCAAAAATCAAATTCAGAGGTCATTTTGTAATCTTTCAAAGCTCTCTATTGCATTGTGAGGCTTAATCACCCAAAGCCCCCCACCCCCTTTTTTTTGACACGCATCTCACCTGGCTGTTCACTGTCTCTCTTCCTGCGTGTGGTGATCTTGTCTAGTTCAGAGACGGCTGGCTCTTGTACTGGAGGGATTGGCCTGGATCCTCCGACGCTACACACATCACCCTCTCCACCCATTGGCCTGATCGACAGATTCCGTAGCCGTTGCCCCCATCGGTTGATTGTCAGACTGCTCAGAGCAAGACGAAGAGGGTGTTAAAGGGAAAGTCCATCCAGAGTTGAGTTGGTTTCAATCATAGCAGTAAAATGAAAACAGGTTTGATCAAAATCTATCAAAGCTTGAATTCAGTGATGTCACTTGCGAGCTGCTCTCCCATACATGTATGTTGTGTGCTGTATGATTCCATGAATTTATTCATTTCTGTGTTTCTGAAGGAATAATTCTTTTTCATACAGGTGTGCAAAAACATGTGTTAATTACGTATCAAATGCACATGTAAAATGCTCTTTATCCTTTTGAGAAAATGATAATTTTCAATAAATTTAGTACAGAACATATGGCAGCTCATCTCTCAAGTGGTGTATTTTTTTTTGAATTATCAATCCAACACTATATGTAGTCTCACCTGAGAATTCAAATGTCACATGATTATTCAAAGAGATTGGGTAACAGGGAAAATATAGCACATTTATTCACAGGGTCTACTTTTTCAGCCTAATGTTATGACTGCTTATGAAACAAACACCCCAAACCTTTTTTCAATTGTACCCTACATGTACACACTCTGCAGGAATTAAATCATGCTGTGCCCCATTTTTTTTTCATGTTGAATAATCACAAAATAAGATGTCTGTGACATGGGCTACCACTTGCCTTGGCACAGACATAAGAGCAATTCAATTTTTGATTTGTTAATTTACATGTACCCCATTATCCTTCTTCCATTTTCTTCTCTACTTCTAATTCTCCTTCATGCTGATTAATGTTCATATTTAACATTGGAAAATGCATCTTTCAAGCCATGGAATTGCAATCACTTCTCATATCTATACCGTGTCTTAATAACATGTCCTGTATATGTACAAAGTCATGTTTAAGTACGATACTTGTCGTCAGCTTTTCTATTCACCTTTTAGTTGTAAAATTGAAAGTCAGATACACAGTGGCAACCGTGTCGTTGTGTCCAATTGTGCCAGGCTTCAGGATACACTTGCTGTTAGCATGATCTTCCTATACATAAAAAAAAGCAAAACAAGATCTTGAAATGATGGATATATTTTTTTTCACAACAGTCATCGCAATATGCAATCTATACTTAAAGGAAGAACAATATAAACAAACGCTCTGTTTATTTGATCGTATTCTTGATGAAATACTGTAATGTAGGGCTTATTCTTGAGGAAAGGCTTTCAAAAGAGGGGATTAAAGAGTAAAGTGGGATATATAGAGTACAGAACAGAGTATTTGTCTGTGAGAGGTAGCTTTGAAGAGAGCCGTTACTCAGCATGTCCATCATATCAACTGCTCGTCGTCACGAGTGATGAATGGCAGTTAAAGCAGTTCATTGTGTGGAATGGTATGCGGAGAGGGAGGGTGTTTTATTTAAAAGGCAGGCTTTTCAGTGGTGAGGTGTAGACTAATGGCGGAGTAAGAAAGGGCATCAGTAAACCCATATTATTGCCTCTATTGTAATAGGCCTTTAACATGATATAACATGATATATGGGCAACATACTTTAATTATTGCTCAACTCTATTCTGCATGTGTACAGTGTTAAGGCTAAGAGGTGTTGAAAAATTCTCTTCCAAATTTCAGAAATTGCAGCTAACATCAGAGGCTCAAGAGAGTAGCAAGTATAGATGTAATCATCAAGAATGTTGGGGACTATTTACCTACGGATCTTTCCGGAAAAAAACGTTATTAATTTGTATCTCTAGCAATACACTAAAAATATGGTACCCATATATATCTCTGTTACGGCATGTTACATGTAGTAAGGCTGATCACAAAAGAGGCATGCCATCAGTCTATGGTCTCAAGTGCTGAAGACTCAACTCAGAATACTACCTTCTCCATTTCTCATTTCATTCTCTAAGCAGCTCTTTGTTGGAGCTTTTATGGAAATGAAAGACTGAGTGACAGTGCAAATCAGGAATACACAATGGTACCTCAAATCTCAACTTATATTTCTTCAAACTTTCCTGTCATGAACATTCCAAAGAAAACTTACGGCGTAGGAAGCACTTTCGTAACTGCCTGATATATCCAGAGTGAATCCCAGAAGTGGCTCCTTCGTGCTCTTGGGTTTAGGCAGACTCAGGTTGGTGATGTTGACAGACATCCTCCCACCTTGCAGGTAGCCAAAGCTGGTGATCTCAATGTCATTCCTCGAGTCATCCTGCCAACAAAATGAAAGCCAAGTAAATAACATCAATGACTACAACAAACCTAAATGGTACCACTGATACCAATGATGCAGCTCATCATATCTGCCAGGATTATGTTATTTATTGTCACATAACATACAGTTTAAATACCATGGAAACAGATGAGCTCTCATGATTACAGCTGTTGTCATGGCAATGTTCATCACGTACAGTAAGTATAGTCTCAATAATAAAACAAATATTCTAGATATTTCCTGCTTGTTTTCCTTATGTACAGGTTTATTAAGCATCTATATTTAATTTAACACCTTCCCTGCCAGAGTAGAACCTGCCCTTCACTTGCATTTGCAAACAGGCAAACGCTTAGGGTTACACATTTACAGTCACAGTCAACAAAACAAAACTATAAATGTCTTTTTTTCGCAGCTCAAACATCTACTTCATATTCTTACCATATTATTATAACCAAATCAAAGCACAGGAAGGAGTACAAGTGAACAACTTTATCCAACATTGATAAACTGTACATGATGAAAGCTGAAACCAAATGACGTCCAAAAATCAAATAAAGGGCAGAATCAAGGCATAATACTGGTTTGTCACTGTACTTATTACTGGCTTCATGGAGACATCGCACATTATCTGGAGGGGCACAATGTACACAATGGTTTTGTAGTGAGTGGCCGACAAATCAGCACTTTTCCCTTGAAACCAGACCCTGAATATTGATTGTGTATTTGCAAATATTAGAAAAACAAAATGTATGATTGAAAGAACAATGTCAATGAATATTGTAAAAAACGGTCAATGATAATTGAATGAAAACATGCTTTCAAACTTACTAACAATGTAGCTATTTTCCTGTTTTGCATAGCAAACTTCCTGCTAAACAAAGAACAGGACTGATCGACATATTACACATTATTGAAAGAGACCAGTTTCAAGATTCAGTTGATTAGTGAACCTCTCTCAACACGAAGACTACATGCGATGTTTTGCTGAGCTATTTTCACATTAACGTTGAACTGGAAGTCACCAGTATTTCTGTAATTTTAAAGCCAATCCTCAAAAAAGAAATTTGGTCGAACTAGAGCTTCATTGTGAAATTCAAGATTATTAAATATTATCTTGGTACAAGAGACTACAAAAGAATAAAGATTAAAGGGGCTGGTTTGACTCAAGTCTTTGTTTGAGAAACCAGGATTGCGTCTAGACCGAGGGAAGTATGTCCAAAATGTAATTTCGATTAAAGAATGCCCCGAATTGAGATGGTTATTCCTGTCTAGGATCGCGTCGTGCACCCGTATTGCCATTTGACAATACGTGGTTATCAAGGTTAGGGACTACACGCAAAATCTCCTCACTAATACTAATAGGTCGCAAAAAATCACATCTGTTATTCTATTACGCTTGACATTTCTGTCCATACTTACGGGAAGGTTCACATGATGATTTCTGCATAAGCTATATGGAGCACAATGCATTACAAATGCAAGAAACAGTATTTTCCTAGACATTTTGATGTAGGTTCCTTGAGCAGCTGCGAAAACAACTCTTCCAGCACAGAAGAAATGACGTCATTGATGTACCTTACCGGCCCGGCCGCGCGTGCAGACGTACTGAGCCTACGTCTTGCGCTTGCAATCTTTCATGGTTGCGTCTTGCAATGTTAGAAACAATGATTATCCGTCAATGAAATAACTTTCAGCTCAAATCGATGTTAAACCAATTTCGATTTTGAAACAGCAATTGCACGCCTCTATACCATTTGATTCAAATACCTAAGAATTGATCCACCGTTCGAGGTGAAACCCTGGCCCTGTGAATAGCTTCTTCTGCCCCCTCTTTCCTTCCGTCATACTGCTCTTCGAAGCTTCTGCCCACACTCAATTTGCTCTTTCATTTGCACATGTCTCTCTTTCTTTTTCTTTTATGTCCGTCATTTTCATTCTTTGCCCCGCGTATGTGGAATTCTTTACCAGCCTCCATCCGTTCCACGATATAACCTTGATTAGGTCAAATCTAAAAACCCATCTAATGAAAAAGGTATATAAGTTTAAATTAGTTTATTGAATCGTTACATTGACTTATTTTGTTCAAGTGTTATAATGTAAATTGCTTTGATATGCATTTCGTATGCAAAGCGCTATATTTATTATTATAAAAGTTCATTCTCGCTTTCTTTGTTTTGTTTTGAGTTTTTGTTTGGTTGAGGGGCATTTTCGACACCTACCCCCTCCGCTCATTAGGCTTGTTAAAAATTGTACATAAAGTCACATAAGAGTGTGAAACACGTTTTGTATCACGCTTATTATTAGCTCACGAATAATAGGCCTATAAAGGCCTCCATAACTTTTATTTGGCCATGCAGTGGAGACTGATAGGCAGAGGAGGATATCATGTATAATGATTTGTCTCCGAGTTGGGTTTTCTCAGTGGAGAAGCACCAATTGATGTGCCCCAGGTGCGCTTTAGCATTAATTCATTTGAGTCAGATTCTAGACTAAGTTCACTACTGAGCATCTAAAATACAAACTGAGACATAGGCTTACTTTTAGTTAAGTGATAACGATAATCAGGCAATGCAGATTTCATTTTAAATTGTTTACTGATTCAACATTATTGTGTCGATAATGTGACATACTGCCTGTGATAAATAAATCAAAACTCTCCTTCTTCCCTACAAACCATTGATTTATAATCAGTGATTTGTTCGAAATTGTAATTATTGTGTGTACACATACATGTACATGTACACTGTTGCGGCTGTGATAAGATACGAGTACGGTATAAAAAAAAAACAATATTTAGCGGCATGTAGCTTCGTTTTAATTTTGCATTCAGTGAACTCTATACGTCACTGGAAGTTCATTTTCCCTTTTCACAAACTTAATCAAGGCGACAATTGGGTTTTCTATGCGTGGTTCATACTCTATTTGAAGACTTTGCTAAAATACATTCACTTTTTCTCTGTACACACACCTACGCGGAGTAGTTTTGGAAGACAGCATGGTAATTTGTTGTATCAAGAAGCGTCATGTATTGTATCATATTCAGCTTCCTTTCACCTCATTTCAGTTAATACTTAAAAAAAAAAATAGTTTGTTTCAGTGTTTTAAAATGTCAACTTAAACATCACCTTCACGTTAGAGGCTTCTTAACCCCTCAATGGGCCTGACGAACTGCTTTTTATGCATTTTATGTGTAGGCTACTTGTGCAAAAATGCGTCAATGGTGCATAAAGGATTAAACCTCAGTAAGCCCAACCTCAGTAACCGTCAGTTGAGACAACCCCCCTTCTCCTCCCTTGCTGCAACTTTAGGCCTATGTGTGGCAACCTGCATGCAAATTAGACGGGACATATCAGTCTGTGCACCTTGTGGCAACCTTTGAGTCAATTGAGATTAAGCTTGAAAATCTGCGGCAAGCTGTTCTGCGTTAACTTCTGCCTGCGACATCATTCTTGTACAAATTGAAACTGGAAAATTCTGTGGCGGATCCGCGGCAACCTGCTCCTGTCGCAACCTGATCCGCGGCAAGGTTGCCACATACGGCAATTTTCGGCAACCTCTCTGCCGTGGACTATAAAGGTTGCCACGGATCCGCGGCGGATCCGCAGCAACCTTTTCACTTTCTTAGGGGCTCCCATTATGTTGTGTGCAGTATAATTCCATAAATATGCACTAGTTCTGTTTTTGACAACGGATTATTACAGGCATGTGTGCAAGACCCTATTTCTCTGAAGGTTTTATTAAATGCTCAGGTAAGGATGTAGGCCTAGTATCTTCTCGAGAAAAAATGGACGCAACATATGGGAATGCATCTCGCACGTGACGTCACAAAATCAATAATTTGAAAGATTATAGCTCTCTTATCCTTGACATTGAAAGGTTTTCATCAAACATTCACTAATATTTTTTTTTCACGGTCTGCTTTTATCAAAACTAACTTAAACTATCTCTTTATTGGGATAAAATAATTGACAGATTGAATAATCAATCTTATTTATCATGAAAGGTTACGGTAAGAACAAAAAGTTATTTACAGAAAAATAGTCATAGACGGGAAAGCATTGTTTCAAATACAATTTCGGATTTGAACTTAGAGAACGCGACTACAACCATTTGACAACAAAACTACGCCATCTCCATAATTGCAAAGTTCTGTATCCTCACGTATTTATACGGATATCGAGTGTTATCGGCTATCGTAATCGATATCGCCCAGAAAAATCTGAAGGGATCGCAAATGGTTAGCCCGAGAGTCTACAGAGAAATTATTGCGAGTGAATCCTATATTTTGAGCATTTCTTGAACCCGATTTCAGTTGTGAGGGGTCCTTGTTTGGAAGCTAAGCTATCGAGCAAGATGGCGGAGCATTGCTTATCCATTGAGGATGAATATGATGCCGTGAGATGGAAGGCAGTTTCTCTTACTCATGTCGAGTATCCGGATGGTAAGGAGACCCTAGTGCAGCGGTGTGGGTGTGTGTGCGTGTGTGTGAAATATGCACGAACCGGTACCGTGCGATGAATGTGAAGCTAGCCAGCCGGCCGGCTGGCGAGGGCATTTGTATCTCACTGGCTTGGCTTGGGGTCATATTCACGAAATCTTAGTAGAAGGTAGGGGAATTTAAACTTCATTGGAGATGCATACTATTTAGTGTGTGCATGCACATAAAAAAAGCATTGCAACCTGTGTTGTCTCTGAGAGTTGAGGAATGCAATCAAAAAGGCCAGTGTTTGCGATTTTCATGCCATCCCACTACTAGCCCCGCGCCCCGGGAGCGTCCTGACAGGCAGGGCCGGGCTCGCCACCAATTTCCTTGCATGATGGGTTCGACTACTGATAAATCAACCCATGCACATGAATGAATTACTCATTTCAAGTGCATTTAACACATAATGAATGGCTAAATATATTGAATGTATACCTGCACTACAAATAAGTACAATATTGCTCGAAAATGTTAAAGTCACATATTTCCTCTTCACACATGATCATGATCTTTCTAACAAATACGGTCCGTCGAGGCTGCCATCTTGGCTGTTCCAAATTGTACACGACTAATGGGAACTGGCGCATGCATATAATTTGTAATCTTCACCATAGCAGCTGCTGTCGTGCAATTCTGGACCACTTTAGGTCTTAAACAGTTAAAAAAAATACAACATGGATTAAATTCATCTTCAAACCAAACCTGAACCACCAGCTTCAAACTCCATAGGCCGTGTGTACGAAGTAAGGCAGAACGGCCTATAATTTCAAATACGCATAACTATTTAATTTGCGTAAATTAAATGAAATCACTTGCAGGCCATCTTCCTTGCACTAATTGGAATATGATTCGCAAGTTAAAATGAAAGACATAATCTTTTACTCACAATTCTAAGTAGTTTTGCTAATCAGGTTTCATGACTCGTCAGCTTTCTAACCTCAGGAAAATTTTGTGTAAATGTTCGTAGCTCCCCCTAGCCTTTATTTGACACGTAACGGGGAGGACGATAGTTGGCTCAGCGAAAGAAGTGCCGATAGCATGTTTGTAAACATCCAGGCTGTGCACACAATAGCCCTCGTGATATTATTTGTGCTTAAATGTTGTTACGATTTATAATTTAAAAATAAATGACAAAATCTCATTAAGTTGGCAGTTTTATTTATTTATATTCAATGACACATGTAAATATTCATTAAAACCTGGGTACAATGTTTTTATTTTTTGTCTGCTACAAAACTTGACATATGAGTTTCTACAAATTACGAGCTTAATAATGCCATCAGACTTTAATAAAGACTAGTCACGGTGGAAATTTCTTTTCGTATGCTAATAACGGTCATTCGCCATGTAAACATAGCGGAGAACAGACGCTACTACATAAGCTGAACGGGAATAAATCTTGGATTTTCTCGTAATGAATTGGTAAGCTGATATTATTTTTAAGGTTTGGGGGCATTGAATTAATGTATGAATCTTGGGAAGACTTTAAAACAGTCCAAGAATTCGTGGTTTTGAAGTCACCACAATTTATGTGCACAATATCCACAATTCCCTATGGACCTGAACATGTGTATATATACAGCAAGTATATTACACATGTAGCAGGTATGCCCTGAACCTATACATGTATTCATGTTATTGTACATGTATATCATTGTAAATATGTTGAACTCTCATACCCCGAGAGGGGGTCGAAAGAGTTAATAAAATCTTAACTTATCTTATCTTATACAAGTACGTATTTTACGTAAAAGTGTGCAATAGATTTGAGTTTTGAGTTACAGAATTGCTGAAACCAACTAATATAATCACTGCAAATCTAGACTCCCTTGCTCAAAAGCTCTGTGCTACACAGCGCGCTTACAGTGTGAGCGGGCTGGTTGCAAAAAAGCGATCCCAGGCAGTGATCCCACCAGCTACAAACTCCATAGGCCGTGTGTACGAAGCAAGGCAGAATGGCCTAATAATTGAAATAACCATTTAACTATTTAAAATTGCCTCAATGAAATGAAATCACTTGCATGTTTTCTTCCTTGAACTAAATATAATTTGCAAATTAAAGTGAAAGACATAATCTTTTACTCACAATTCTAAGTAATTTTGCTTATCAGGTTTCACGACTTATCAGCTTTCTAATCTACAGCAAAAATTGTGTAAAATTTTGTAGCTCCCCCTCTGGCCCTCATTTGGCATGTAAAGGGGAGGACGATAGTTGGCTCAGCGAAAGAAGTGCTGAGAACATGTTTGTTTACATCCAAGCCATGCACACAATAGCCCCTCGCGATATATTTGTGCTTAAATGTTGTTACGATTTATAATTTGGAAATAAATGACAAAATCTCATAAAGTGGGCATATTTATTTATATTCAATGACGTATGTTAATGTTCATAGGGAAAGGCTTAATAATGCCATCAGACTTTGGTAAAGACAAGTCTAGGGGCAAATTTCTTTTCGCATGCTAATATCAGTCATTTGACGTGTAAACATAGTGGAGAGTAGATGTGCTACAAAACCTGAGCGGTAACAAATCTTGGATTTTCTCCTAATGAATTGGTAAGCTGATATAATTTTGAAGGTTTGGAGACAACTTTTTCCAAACAAGATGCTGGGGTGGACAGTCCAGCATTCATGTACAGGAAGAGAATGTAGTCAGCAGTAAGCTTCTGCAATACAGAGACAGTATTTGAGTAGAGTGATAGAATAATTATGAAAACATTAATGTCAGTGAGCTCCCTTTTTAATAAAATACAGTCCTAAGAAATCTGAGAAAAAAAGTAAGGATACCATAGGGGTGTTTCACCAAGATGTGCCTTAATTTTTTTTTTAATCAATTTTACTCAAATATTGTCGAGATATGAACAAAAGCAATTTCAACGAACACAGAAGACAATTTGCATACTGTCTCTAAATAAATTAATTACACTCCATCTGTCTGTATACATAACAAATTTGCATTTTTGGGTAGAAATGTACTTTTCAATATCTTTATAATATTTAGGCATATTTTTAAAATTTGAAAATGATAATAGGTTGTTTTCATATTTAGTGATAAAGATGTAATATTTTGCATACAAAATAAGGAAATTGATAATTTACTCTGCTCCTGTGTTAAAAAAGCAAACAGGAAATCTGTCTTATTCAGTACAACATTATAAGAGTTGATTTAACTTCTTGTTTAAATGTTGATGTTACATGACTCTCCCAAAATAATGTGGAATTGTTTCAACAGAAGCTGAGCAAAACGTACACATATGTCAGTATCTGATCGACCAATTTTGAAAAGATATTTATTTACACCAAGCAAACAATGAAGTAGTATACTGAAAATAACGTAAATCTGTGGAAAGGCATGATATGATCTAATTGGAACCATGTAAATTTGTTTCCAATTAAAAGAAAAATCATCAATTATAGTGACCCATTAATCTTCACAGGATGGCGTATTGAATAATTTATCAACAGTTAACTGGTGAATGTATTTGCATATACGTAAGTTACACACAACTCTACGCAGGACTGATGACCTATTCTTGGGTGCCCAATCAGATTCTCAATGATTTTGATTTCCATCAGCTTAAGTTGAAATCTGATCTTTGCAGATAAGAATTCTCTTTGTTCACAAATGTCTGGATACAAAGTCAATCATTTGTCAAATTTGATTAGGATTGTAGGAAATTCACTCACACTATGTGAAAGCAGGAACAAATTGGTGTATGTAGCACAAGAACATGCCACCAGTAATTTACACACATCTTGGAGAAACAGGGACCTGGATTTTCTCCCCAAGTTGTAAATGGTGCCAAGGAGAAGCCAAATTCAGCTATTCCAGGATGTTCTCTTTGGATGCTCCTAATGCAAGTTAGGGATTACAGTCACAATGAAGAAATCTCCCCTAGGACTTTCCCCTAGGTTTCGTCCTAACTGTGGACATGCCAATACATTATGTACACGGACATCAATCCTCAATCATCATCAATCCCCCACTTACATGTACATGCATACCAGTCACGATTGCTGCTCCTTTGTGTGTGTGTGTGTATGTATGTGTGTGTGTGTGTGTGTGTTGTGAATGGCTAGGACAGGAGGTGGCTGTCCTTCATGGACATTTAATTAATCTTCTAATCCTCTAATGCATGCATTCTCGGTTTTCCTAACTTGCTAATTTGCATCAATTTCAATTCAGTTAGCGGAGAGTACATAGATGGATACCATATTCAGGAGAGATTTTGAAATACCATTTAGGAGAAAACCTACGCGAATATGTAGGCTTAGGAAAAATATTCTTGTAAGCGAGCATTTTGGAATACCGCCCCAGCTGTCCAGGTGCTCGTCCATACATGGACATGTATCTGTGGCCTCTGGCTTTCCAGAGGAAATTTCCATGCAAGGTTTTGTTTGCTATTCATACACTAAGTAGCATCTGTACTGTACATGTGTATGTGTATGTGTAGTGATAAACTAGACATTATTTTAATGGACATCCAAGAGGGTACCCAGTAATAATGTATACTGATTAACTACACATGGTGTAGTACTATGTGTACATTGTGTATTGTACGTTACTATGGTGTGCAGTGTCACAAATTGAATGTTGACCAGTACACTACTGTACTGTACTTGTAGGAAAGTGTGTGTGTCATGTTTGTATGCAGTGCTACACTACTGATACAGTTAAAACGGTACATGTACAGAATGTTGTGACTGCCTCTTCCCTGTGATGTATATTTTTTTTGTCGTGAAAGCTTTCCAATGAAATGTGTTATAGAGATAGTTTACCCTAGGAAGTTAAGTTGGTTTAATAAAAGCAGAAACATTACAGAAACAGATTAGTGAAGATTTGATGAAAATCCATCAAAGGATAAGAAAGTATTAAAGAATGTTGTGTGCTGTATGATTCCATGAATTGCTCCTTTTCTGTTTTTGGTGAAGGAATGATTTTTTTTCATTGAAGTATGTTGGTAAACATGTCTTTCTAATGATGCTGCATTTTGAGAAAATCAACATTTTCCAAAAAAATTTGTACACAACATAATGGAAGAGCATCTAGTACATGTATGTACATGTAGTCACAAAATCAAAATTCAAACAATCGTAACTTTCATATCATAGATTTTCTTCAATTTTCACATATCTTTCATAATTCTGATTTTGGTGGACTATCCCTTTAAGTTTTAAACACAATACTTAGAGACTGGCAAAGCCTTTTGAAAATACAGACTCAAGACGTATAAGACTATTGCACATTGATTCAGTAATGTTTTCCCTGTTTCTCCTTCTCTGCTCACATCCTCTCTCCTTGCTATCCACCCAATTGTCCATTTCATTCCTTCCTTCCCTCCCTTCTCACCCTCTCTCTCTATAGGGGCATTCACACAAGAATTAGTAAGATCCTGGTCGACGTTGAAATGTCACTAATTATTACACACCTCCACACACAAGTTAGAAAAATCTCACTAGTCAGCAAGTGCAGCGTACTCTATGTCCACATTAACTCAAAGATATGTGGGCATTCACTGAAAATCGCACTAGCAAGAAAGCTTTGTGTGCGCATTATGCATTCCTTGGCTCAAAGATCGCGGTTAACACATATGAGATTTCGACCTTAGTTGAGATGTCACTCATTTGTAAGATCTTTGTGTTCTCACATAAAAACTTAATGAGATTTAAAACAAGGTCAACAACACTTTGATGTTGAAATTTCACTAGCTTTGGTGTGTATGAATCATAGTGAATTCCCCCTTCTGTCTCTTCCTCTCCACCCCTACATGTTTGCTACAGTGTGTACATGTACAGTATGTCTCCCTTCTCACTGGCTTGCCTTCACCTCTGGTAAGCATCATCCCAGCATTGTGAGGGCGAGCCACTGGATGAAAGCATCTGTAATTTGATTCTCATTAGGGCTGTCTTCATCAGCTCCAAGTGCCAAGAAAGCTAGCTATTTTGTCATTGGATTTTCTAGATAGATCACGAAATAGCAAGCTATTCGCATATATATTAATTAGCCCGAAGTAGCAAAATAATCTACCATGAGGTCTGGAAGTCTCCCCTCAATTTTAGGTTAGATGGCAAAAGCGCAAGCTATCTTTTTGACCTCCTTCAACTGCCTGAAATTTTTCCTGAGTCTGTGAGCTTGCTAAGACTAAACAGTATGCAGCAGGCACTGTACTGCATTACTTTACAGCAACAGCTGGTGGCATATCAGTCTTAATACACCTGTACATTTTATGGGCATACTATTTGCTTGTTGCAGTGTAAAGACTCAGTTTCAACATCATGCTATCAGAGAATAGCTAGCTGTTCATGCTCCAGGCTGATGCAGACGCACCTATTATGAATGGGAGAAGCAGGCTCCCTCGCGACTCTTTTTAGCCAAGATAATTATATTGTCTCACCACCCTGTGCTCGATCTGTCTCAGACTCAATGCTTACATCTCACGCTCAGGCAAATATGTAATGCAAAGTTGTTTGATGCCAAATAGGCAAGAGCATGTAGTTAAATAGCAGTTTAATTTCATGGCTGCATGTAATCTATTAGGGTTGCAAGTACTAGTAGAAGTACATGTAGAAGTACGTAAAGCTAAATAATTTATTTGAGGTACATTTTCCAAGCAAATATTTTGTACAGTATTACAGTGTTTCTGTCCAGTTCTCTGAGTGAGAATAAACATGTACACTCCAGCTCAAAGGAATTGGCATAGGGAATGGGAAAAGGAAGAAAGGGAACGAGTCTCAGTTTTTAACTGCGGTATTTTCTATCCAGTTCAGCATGAAACATGATGCTTTTTAGGCTAAAGCATCGTGTTTCATGCTGAACTGAACAAAATATACCGCGGTTTAAAACTGCGGCTCATTCCCTTTCTTCCCTTTCCCAATGTCAATTCCTTTGAGCTGTAGTGTATGTACATGTAGATGTTTTGTGTCCAATTGGTGCAGATTTTAGTTCATTTAAAAGCTAATTCTTGAAGATCTGGTTATCAGTATTTTAAAAGCACACATATACAGTATGTACATTGTAGGTACAGAATTGTGAATTTGTGTTCGTTCTCTAATAATGTGTTGGTGTCTCACTGTACTTATGTGTGGACATGTTTGAATTTTATGAATTCTACAGTGAATCTGAATGTGCATTACTTATACAAATGTGACTTGGTACAGTGTACATGCTATGTTTTATGTAGAATTACTGTTATCTTTGTTAGATGTAAACATGGTGGGCACTCCACTCTATACAATGTACAGTACATTACTAGTACAAACGTGCAAGTTACGCACAAATCTGTGTCAGTCAGTCAGTCAGTCTAACTCAGTCAGTCTAAATTGCAGAGACTAGCTTACATGGCAAGACACATGTATTGAGTAAGGGGCTCAACTGAGTCTGTGTACCAGGTACGATGTACACCAAAACTGACATCTACATGTGTAGTGTGGCTTTTCAGATTATGTGACTATTGACCTGAATACAGATTAAGGTTTTGCATCAAAGTTTAGGTATTCATGTACAGTATGTACATGTAGTTTTTGATTACAGTGTACATGTCTACACAGAGCTATCTGCATGCACTATAATGTATGTAGTTAATACACTTCATGCTGGTACAGCATGCACTAGTTAGAGAAGGTACCGTATCGACCGGTAGATTAGACGCACCCGTAGATAAGATGCACCTTGACTTTGAGCACGCAATTGAAGGGGAAAAAATGGGTCTTTCAAATGAACATGTATACACATGTATGGGACTATGCATTGTGTTCAACTAAATAGATGGCTTTCATAGCCTGACACAATTGACGTACCGGCAGAAACAGGTCAGAGACCTGGGCATGAGCCGCAAGAGCGCTGGACATAATCCGAGTGATGTTGCTGGGGTACACGCACCACATAAAGTGTCGCGTTAGAGGAAAAATCAGGTATTCCGACTTCGCCCCGAATTTATCGATGCACTGAAGCTCGACCGGAGCATCGTCATCGAGCCCCGGTTTACAAAAAAATCGATATGACTCAGGCTTAGTATACACCCTTTATGTAAATTATGATTTCGGTCATGTACTGTACATATAGTAGAATGACAACTATAGAACAATGTGCAATTGCATAATGAGTGTCATACAGCAATGAGCAAAGAGGGCAACATATGTAGATGACTAACAAATGTGAACTCGTGAACATATCTGTGACGTCGTCATCTGCCAAAATACATACATGTACGAGTATGAGAAGAGTATATTCAGTTTCTGTTCTCTTGGATTGCAGGTGATCTGCTAGGGAAGCTGTTTGCTTACATCAGTCTTGCCCCCCTCATCATCCTGGTTGGCTTTGCTACACTGCTACTGTTCAGGAGAGAGCTACACACGGTGAGTGTCTTCTCCTTAGCATGTTTAACCCTCTCATTACCAATGGCATGAGGATGTGTAGTAAGCAAATGAGTTTTTCAAGTCCTGGAAATTAAAGGGTTAAGGTATTATACTTGTAACTGGGCCTAATGGAAGACCTCTCTAGGCTTATTCACAAACATGGACCTGCCTAATCCTGGGATTTTTTATAAACTCTCACAATTTGCAAATTAGCCCATGAGGAGAGGAAAAGCATTGAACCCAATGGTAACTTCCTGCCGATGCGTATGTGTGCATGTACAGTGTCTCGTGCCACAAGTAGACCCTTGCATAACAGTGAAACACCAGGACAAAATTAAACATATCCCAATCTCGGGGCTACAATGTACTTTCCAAGCCTCATGTTTTGAAACGGCACGTTTACAGTATACAGTCTGAGGAATAATTAAATTGTTAACATGGGCTCTTTTCTCTTGCGCTGGAGGGGGGTTGGGGCGGTTGTTTGTACTGTGAGGGCTTAATTACCCCAAGCATCCTGGGATTTTGTTCACTGGTGTAATAGCAGAGTTTAGCATCACTATTATTATATTATTAAATATTCATGCATGTTTATTTGGCAATCCTTTATTCCACGAATGAAGCTCATTTTTAATTAATAATATTGAGCTTCTGTAAACAGAATATGGATTTGGATCTGATGTTTGCCACATTCACATAGTACATGAAGGTACAGATAGTATTAGTTCAGTGCACTGAATAACTACAACAACTACATGGACATGGATGTATGCACAAAATTTATCACAGGGTATGTGGTATTCTATGTACAAATAGATTACTGATTTGTAAACATAAAGAACATTGAACAGTACACATATACATGTACTATATGTAAAATGTGTACACATCACTACAGTACACGTCCATGTGTGTACCGTGGGTATTGAATCCACCTTACAGAGCATGGTCTATATCAGTGATGAGATGAAACAGGGAGAGGGGGGTTCTGTGTGTAAGAAAAAGAAAAAAAAAGAAAAAAAAAATTATGTCATTTGCCAGTGTCTTATTTTTGCACTACACTGTATTAATGTACACAATGATCGAAACAAATGGAGTTTATCGAGTAAAATGTGATTAGATTTAGCTGAATCTTGTTACATTTGATTTATTGCTTTAGAGGAGGAAATTCACAGAAAATTCTCCTGTTGAGAGTGATATTTTTAGTTTTCAATGTTAGTAGGCATGTCATTGTTCTGCTTTTGATCAGTTATTAAAGCAAGTTCCAGGAGAGTGAACTTTCCCTTTTAAGCATGTAGAGGGACTCCAGGATTGTACAGTATGTACTTTGAATATTCATGTACCAGTAATCACATGTGTGCAATAAATCAGGCCCTAACAATAGAAGCTTATTCCCAACTAATAATGTGGGGCCATTTCCACTGCTGTACCACAGAATTTGATGGATTTGTTGATTGATGATTGTGTCTGTCTGTCTTCACCCCTTTCTCTCTCATGCTGTCCAGCTCACATTTTTAGCGGGCCTTGTTCTGAGTGAAGGCATGAACTGGATCGCCAAGCACACCATTCAGGAACCCAGGCCTTGTCGAGGTTTGCCCACATGACCTTTTCTCTTCAACCACAACTCCACGTCTGCGATAAATTCTGATGTTTAATGATAGTAGAAGCTGGTGTAATGGCCATTTTGTGGCCAGCTGCCTCCCTGACTGTTCAGAGCAGAACTCTGATTAAAATTTATAGAACTATAAAAGATACTATAAACATGTCATCTTATGTAAACAGTGAGAGTGCATATTCCATGGATCTTTTAATAGGGTTTTTTTGTCCTCCATAACTAGCCTGGCTCCCAGGCTTTTACACATTTCTAATTGAAACTACTAAAAATGTGGACATCAAATCGGGTCTGGTTCTGACAAGACTAGTTTTTCTCTTCTCCTAGTAATAGCTGGAGAAGAATCAAAGAGGTCTTAGCCTAGTAAAGCCACATCGGTTGATTGTATAAGCCACTTCGTAATTGCAACCTGTGCATAAGCAGATTATTGCTGGGAGAAAATAACCCCAGGTCAACGGCACTACTCATAGAGCAAAATAGGAATCCATCTGATAGTCAACCACATTTCAACTTATCATCGTGCAGATATGGCAACAGTTATTCAGCGCTGAGTAGGTAGTGAAAGAACATTCCACCGTATGCACCTGCTTCTATTGTTGTTACGGGTGCACTGTAAAATGTCTTTACATCCATCATCCAACAGAGCTTCATGAAAAAATCCCAGTCAGCAGTCTAGTAGTAGTATTCATTCAGTGGATTGTCCGACCATGGTGTAATTACGAACTGGTCTGTTGTTTAGATTTAAAATGCCCAGCAGCTTGAAAACCAGGCTAGTGTAACATAGTTCATTGCATAAAATAGAGGCGGTGTATCCCCTTTGCTGGGTCATGTTACACATGCAGATTTTCAATTATGGCAGCTTACCATCACTGGTAACTACTATAGCAACAGGTGCAATAATAAGAGTTCTGTGGCTGTTGCCATGGTACTTAGCATAGATGGTTTGTTACAATAATCAAAACCATATATGGAACATGGCCCAGACCTGTCTAAATCATATCACAGTATATTGAAGAAAACACTGTCAGAACTTCTCCCAGAATATCGGCACTCAGAAGTGTCTTGATGGGTATTTATTAGTTTACTTTATCATAGAGTTTGGGTAGGTCTTCTTAAATATTTTCTAGTACCAGCAGACCTTGCACTGAGATACTCAATCAGACTGTAATCAGGAATATTTCTTGCCTGCTTTTTGATGAATGGTTTTGACAGGTGTCTAGAAAAATTGAAGATTATATTGAGTTGTAAAGAAGTATGCTTCTATGAATTCTATGTACACTGTAAATGTTCTGTTTCGTATTTCACAATCTGGATTTTACTTGTGGTATTGAATATGATTTTTGTGTGCAAAAAAGGTTACACTATACATGTACATGGACATTTTATCTACAATCTGCCCATTATATTCAATCACTATCTCTCTAAAAGCCATATCATGTGACATAGACATGCATGGAATTCTACAACTCTCTGTTCTGAGCCATTTGTATCAGCTTCATATAATTGTAAACAGCCCCTTCATCTGCTAACCAGTCAGTCATGCTGCTTAGAAATACAAGTAACCCACCTCCTTCCCTTGCTTCTTTTCCCATTTATCGTCCCCTTCAAAGCCAACGTTTACGAGCCAACATAACAATGTACATGCCCCCCAAATCTCAACTGCCTGTTAAATTTAAACACTTTGCATTTGTATTCCTCTGCAGGGAACGATACTCTACACACTGTGCGGACAGAGTATGGCATGCCATCCAGTCACTCACAATTCATGTGGTTCTTTGCCACCTATACAGTGCTATTTATTTATATAAGGTGAGAATTACTGTACAGTCACAAACCATAATGGTTGATGTACCACAATACCACTTTTTTCATCAAAATACATTGGTCTACAACTCCTCAGCTCTCTCCTGCCTTAAACTTCTCTTTTAACTGTAAATCTTGCATCAATAATAGTGTCTTTCTTCTGGTAAATGGTTCTGCAAATAGAGAATCTGTAATTATATTCAGGGCAGAAATCACAACATTTAAACCATATTTGGTAAAATAATTGCAAAATAAGTGTGGAAAGATAATTTGGTCCTTTTCCCTCAACTTTTATTGGTAAGTTTGCACAATTTCCATGTAGCATTCCTGTCAGAAACATCTATATGTAGTAGAAAGATAAGCACCTAATGTACACTCACATGTAGTTCAGTGTGAGAGAAGGCAGGTACAAATAACCAGAGCCATCTATATCATGCATAGAGTTAAGCCAACTCTGGTTGAATAGGGAACAACATGGTGCATATTCTTTTGTTTTCTGCTTGCCCAGCAAAGCAACACTTGCCGTGTTGTTACCTATTGAAACCGCCAAACTCTATGTACACTATGTAGATGACTCTGCAAATAACCAAAAATGATTCTGCATTGTTCCACCTTGTATAATGATGTTGGTAATTACTGCTACAATGACTGTAGCACATGAACCTTGCCTGTAAAAAGATGTGATCATTCATTTACTGGACATAAGCTGTTTTTGTAATGTATTTAACTATTCCCAACTTTCCCCCAAACTGGGTATTAACGCATTATAAAACAGACCTGTATTTCGTACTGCTGTTTCAATGGGTGGAACGCACTCTGAATCTATTAGTTGTTGCACTTGGACAAATCTCAGACAAGCTGTGGGGTGACCATTAATCATGTAATATTGTTTGAATGACACAAATAAAATTTGAATACACAACAAAAATGGTCCATTACAAACTGATTTGCATCTAAAACTATGAAGTGAATGAGTCGGGAACAGGTGCGAAACATACCTTGCATGCATATGGCGCTACCCATGTTTATAGAAGGATCATGATATCAAGTTATATCCTATGTTGCATAAGGTGGACCTCGATAAATGTGTGTCTTCTTCACTTACTGTTTGTGCTCCCTCTCTGGTTTCTCCACAGACTTCATCAGCCTAACAACACTATATTTATTGAGCAAGTGTGGAGACATGTGTCGGCCAGTGGAGTCTTACTTCTTGCTCTACTAGTATCTAGTAGCAGGTGAGTTAACCCTTAAAGGCACATTCATCTGAGCTCTTGTTGTGCAATATCTTTTATAGAGGGCGCTGCGTTCAGCGACGGTTCTATTGGCCCCACCTTCAAGATAGGTAAAACTTTGACAGTTGCGATCTTGCGTGCGTACGATATCAGCAGCAATCTTTGATGCGCTTCGGTGCATACATGTACACACAATCAGTAGTGTGCGCATGTGTGTATGAGCACAGCAGCATAGCCATCCATCCGTACCTTCGTGTAGACTAGGGTCCCGTTGCATAAAACTTACCATTAATGGTAACTCTGCCATAAATGGTAACTACCATGGTAACATCACTGGACAGCCAATCAAATTCAAGGTTTCCATAGAAGTTGCCATTGATAGCAAAGTTACTATCAATAGTAAGTTTTATGCAACAGGGCCTAGGTCACCTTTGTGGAGTTTGATCTGTTATGTTACCAGTCCGACGAGCATGTAACACGCAAGCAATGTCGACAAGTCAATGGGCCATGGGCCTTTCGAAAAGCCTGTACGCACCTCCACACCCCATCGATACTGACGATCATGCACTTTTAACAGACATGTACCACTTGGGAATAATATCAGCACTAATTCACACAAATCCCATAAAGCAGATTTTTGTGTGGCATACAAAAGGTGAAACCCTAACCTAGTTCAGCATTTAGCTCTTTGATAGCCTTTAGTAGTTTTACCCCATCTTTTTTGTAAAAAGTAAAGCATATTAGTGATCCAGATTGTGAGACATCACAATGTTCTGCCATGATTATGATCGCATAATATTTTACACTTCTGTCCCTTACCTTTAACTTTTACATGCTGGGTTCTTGCCAGGAATGGTGTAAAAGACCTGTCTGCTCCATCAAAAAGGCTGTTTATTGTGTGATATTTGTTACAAAATGTATAAAGCTAAACATAGGCAGTACTGAGTACTTATTGAATACATGTAGGTGACAGGGTTGTGAATATGTTTAGCAGTATATGACATGTACAGTAAGTGCTGTCTGTTTGGTAAATCTTCTCTCTGTGCTCAATATCATCAAGTGTTTGACTATGACATTGACTTCATTCAAACAGCAGTTCAAAACTCAAGTCTCATGTTCCTTTCTCTTATGAATCCTCGTTCTGCTTGTCCTTATTTCATACTCCATATCTCCCCTCTCTTCCTCCCTTCTCCTTATTCTCATACACCATCTCTTTGTTCACTTCCTCCTCATTTCTTCTTGTTTGTTTTCTTAGTCTGTTCTCCCATCTCGTCCTTCTTCCTATTAATCTTCTTTTCCTCTTCCATCTCCTTTTACTTCTTTTTCTTCTTCTCCTTCTTATTGTTCTTTACCTTTAATTTCTTCTCCTGCCCCAACGTCCCTCTCTTCTCTCTGTTCCATAAATATCTGCACATGTAATCTAGCTCTCTGTGTGAATGTCGTACATTTGAGACAATTGTTTATTCTAGAAACTACATGCAGGAAAAAAAGTGTATAATATGTCAACCTCCTTGTCATTCACTTCCTGTTTGTTTAGAGAGCCTTCTCTCGTTGCCCAAATAAGGAAGAACCCAGTACATACCATATTTCCTCTCTCCTGTATTTCAGCACATTTCCATATGAACCCCACATTCTATACCCTACTACATGTAGATTAATATCATACTATTAAATCTACATAGGCATGCATTTCACCAGGTAGAATATAAACATGTACAAAGAGGTGTATAAGAAATTGTAAAATATATATTTACAGCTATATAGCTCCGAGCCAGTACTGCAGTATTACTTTTGAAATAATGTCAGTGTGATTGCCATAAAGCTGAGGGGTTGACTTTGGTTCACTTACCAGTAATTTCCAGAATTGACTACTTGTGATTCAACTAGGAAAACCAGAATATTGATCTTGTTTTTTTTAAGAAGATTACAAGATAAAACAAAAAGTGGGCATCATTCGATGCAATCTAAATTTAACCTCAAATGCAATGAAAATTTTTTTTTAACAAAAGCCTATAACAAGTTTAATGTAAAGGTTGAAAGAAAATACTATTTATCATAATCACTCTTGATTAATATCATTATATGCCCTATTAAAAGATGAATGATTAATTTATTGTGAAATATTTGACTTAATGTGGTACAATGATACTATATGACAGGTCTCTCACAATGAAGTTGTATGTCAAATCGCAGTTTTCCCACGCATTTGGGGAAGAAAGTTTACTTAATATTAGAGTTTCTGGCAACTCATGACATTGTCATCATGTTTCATGTTCATGCAGGGTATATCTGAAATATCACACGCTGAGGCAAGTTGTTTGTGGAGCACTTCTAGGAATCATTCTTGCTGTGCCTTGGTTTATTATTACTCAGGTATGTATCCATGTTTGTCCTCCCACATGTTCAGATGCATATGGGGGCCAGGGGCTCTTGTGAAGGTTACATGGGATCTCCTATGAATGTCCTATACAAGGGAAATGTTATTGAGAGGAGCCATCATATTAGTGTATCCCAGAAGCTATGATCCTCACGAAATAAGGAAAATCTTACTGAGGATTACTTGTGTGTGGAAGAGGAGGAGGTTGGGTGGTGGGGTGGGGGGGGGGGGGGGGAGGGGAGGCAGACTTTTTTTTTTAGAATTTATTCATGTGATTTCAGTTTGGTATTGATGTGTGTGTAAAAACAAAATAACTTTTATGTTGTTTCCCCTTCAATGCTCCAGACTCAGTATTAAATCTCACACTTGAACAAAATCACAAATTTTTTTTCAATGTGATTGATCGTCATCATGATGTTGATCTTCAATATATGAAATTGAAATAAGATGCATCAATTGAAAACAAATGATTACATTTAAATTACACATGCTTTACCTCAGTATAAAGACAGCCCCCCCCCCCCCCCCCCCCCATTGATTTACATTATGATTTATTAAAAATGGTTGATGTTGATGTGATAGTGGTTAGAATTGGTACCAGTTCTACCACATGAATGTATTTGAGTGTGGTTGTATACCTTTCAGTCATACTTTACACAGGAATCTCAGCCTATCCAAGGCCAGTTTGCAACATGTCATTGATTCTTTATCAGACTAATGACCTCCTTTGTTATGCTGCTATCATGGCGTGAGATAACGAGACATTGTCTAAAGATGGAATGGTGAGGTCAGATGGACATGTGGCAGTTCGGCAAAGAGAGGCATTACACAGTGTCCCAAAAAGTGACTCAAGGCTACAGTATTTGGTTTAATATGACGACATCATAGAATTCATGACTTGCTCTTTGTGTCCATATCTTGTATACAGTATTGTCTGTGTTGATGCTGGAGCATAGAATGTACACTTTGAATTTCCAATGACTGGGGACAAAAACCTTGTAGTAGATTAATGTTTTATTGATTGATGTCATGTATATATTGTAGATTGCAATGTGACATTTTTGCACTTTGCTATAAATGCTCTGTTGGCAGTAAAACACATTTTTCTTTTTGTCTTTCTAATAAGTCTGCCCCTTGAAAGAACACATAAATACATCCATGAGAGAAAGATTTCACATATATGCTTGATAATTTTGTAAAGCTGCATGTATTCCAAGTGTTCTCAGAATCTGATTTCAGAATCTGATTTTCTCACTTCAACCTGTCAGGAAATGTGAACATTTCCTAGTGGACTTTGACCGTTAGCTTTGGTTAGTATCCTTTTCTACTAAGGAAATATATTACACAAGTGGGAGATACAAGATAATGAGAGCTTCAACCTTGAAAAATCAAGTGTGCATTTTCTCACAAATATCCTTGCATGATCACAATGACTTAACATTACATTGATCTTCTTCTTTTCTGTTATCTTCCTTCCAGGCCATTTTGACTCCCCTGTTTCCGTACCTGGTGTCCTGGCCCGTATGTGAATATTTCCTGATCCGAGACTCGACCCTCATCCCCAACGTTCTGTGGTTTGAGTACACCACAGCCAGGACAGAAGCAAGGTATGGTAATAAGCTAGTAGTGTGTGCCACTGAGATTCGGCCACAGTCAAATATGTACCTGGGTCCCATTGCATCAAACCTACTATTAACGGTAACTCTTCCTTCAATGGTAACTACCATGGTAACATCGCTGGACAGCCAATCAAATTCAAGGTTTCCATGGGAATTAACATTGATAGCAAAGTTACCATCAATGGTAAGTTTCATGCAACAGGGCCCAGGGTTGGTATTCTGAAATTGTCTTATCTTTTGTCTTATCCAATTGTTGTATCCTTCTGAGATAATAGTGCACTAATATTGTCGTAACGTTGTTGTGTATCTCTGAGGATTGCCTCTTTATTTTTTTTTAAACCCATCAATATTGATTTATATGAGGGGCCTATGTCTGTCAGCCAATAAGAACTATTTATAGATAAGTTTAAGTCTGCCCTTAAAACACACTTATTCCAAATGTCAAAATGATTTAAGGAATTCAGTAACCTAATTTTTGTCTCGCCCACCGGAGGTGAAGGCGAGACTAAGGGATCCAAATGGCGTCCGTCCGTCGTCCGTCGTCCGTCACAAATGTTAAAGTTTACCTGCAAGACTCTCTTTTGACAAATAACTTCACATGGGTTGCTTGGATTACAACCTAACTTGGGTCATAGATGCACTGGGGGTACCTTTATGTTATGGTACCGTTGGAGGTCACAGGATAAGGTCAAAGGTCATTTGAGGTCATACGTTAAAGTTTACCTGCAAGACTCTCTTTTGACAAATAACTTCACATGGGTTGCTTGGATTACAACCTAACTTGGGTCATAGATGCACTGGGGGTACCTTCATGTTATGGTGCCGTTGGAGGTCACAGGATAGGGTCAAAGGTCATTTGAGGTCATACGTTAAAGTTTACCTGCAAGACTCTCTTTTGACAAATAACTTCACATAGGTTGCTTGGATTACAACCTAACTTGGGTCATAGATGCACTGGGGGAACCTTCATGTTATGGTACCGTTGGTGGTCACAGGATAGGGTCAAAGGTCATTTGAGGTCATACGTTAAAGTTTACCTGCAAGACTCTCTTTTGACAAATAACTTCACATGGGTTGCTTGGATTACAACCTAACTTGGGTCTCAGATGCACTGGGGGTACCTTCATGTTATGGTACCGTTGGAGGTCACAGGATAAGGTCAAAGGTCATTTGAGGTCATACGTTAAAGTTTACCTGCAAGACTCTCTTTTGACAAATAACTTCACATGGGTTGCTTGGATTACAACCTAACTTGGGTCATAGATGCACTGGGGGTACCTTCATGTTATGGTGCCGTTGGAGGTCACAGGATAAGGTCAAAGGTCATTTGAGGTCATACGTTAAAGTTTACCTGCAAGACTCTCTTTTGACAAATAACTTCACATAGGTTGCTTGAATTACAACCTAACTTGGGTCATAGATGCACTAGGGGTACCTTCGTGTTATGGTGCTGTTGGAGGTCACAGGATAAGGTCAAAGGTCATTTGAGGTCATACGTTAAAGTTTACCTGCAAGACTCTCTTTTGACAAATAACTTCACATAGGTTGCTTGGATTACAACCTAACTTGGGTCATAGATGCACTGGGGGTACCTTCATGTTATGGTACCGTTGGAGGTCACAGGATAAGGTCAAAGGTCATTTGAGGTCAGGGATACAATTCTTTTGCGTAGCAACGGAGATCGCGATATTTCTGGTTATTTTCGCAAGTGGGCAAGACACAATATTGCTAGTGCCTTGTTCTTTTTCTTTGCTCCTTAATGCGCATAGAGACTTTCTTATGTATATGTGTGATGCGCTATATAAAAATTGTTTATTATTATTATTATTACTTTTAAGACTCTGAAGTACACGCAAGTGCGTCTGCTAATTACATGTTAACTAAAAGGAGGAAAGAGAACAAAAGATAAAAAAAAAAAATTCACAGTACTAACTTTATTGTATGTGTGAAGATGCAACAGTGTTAGAGATGAGACAATTTTCAGAATACCATCACTGTAGTCAAAGCTCAGGCAAAAGGATGCTCAAAGGAGACAACATGTGGTGGCGCTTGAGATCATCTTCCTAGCTGTCTGCCGTAGATTGCAGATGGTGACTGATATCACTGAGAAGACGATCCCGGGCTTATCTATATCATTTAAAGGGTCTTTGTAGACAGACAGTCTGTCAATACTTAAACTTGACATGCATTCTAGGGAATTGTAAATGGATGTTGATGCCTTCTGTTCCAAAAAAGAATTATGTTGTGTGTAGCCATTCATGTTCTAAGGATAAAGATTGTGGTATAGTTTTATGCAGGGCTATGTTAAAAGTGCATTCAAATCAAAGCACTGAAATGCGATGTTGTATATTGTTCAGAGGATGGCAAAAAGTGTTAGTTTATTAAGTGTGTGCTTCATACAGAAGAACGCACAATGAGCTCTGAGTCTATGGAAAGAACTGACTTTTTTAATCCCCTCACGAGTACCCATTTATGGAGTCATGAGAATGCAAACGTTTGGAGATAAACCCTCTGCAGACATTACTTAAGGGTACTCGGATGAACAGTTCTTGTCACATAGAGAGTTAACCTTTCTCTCTCTTCCCTTCCTCTCTACCCCCTCTTCACTTCCTCTCAACCCCCTCTTCCCTGCCTCTCAACCCCTACCCCTCCCCTCCCCTCCACCTACCCCTCCCCTCCACCCCCACTCCCCCCCCCCCCCCCTCACCCCCATCCATCCCCCTCAACCCTTGCTCCTTGTTCTCCTCCTTCCTTTCTCACCATCACCATCACCATGCAGGACCAGACAACGAAAGTTGGGTAACAAGAGTTCATGACTGGACACGCCCTTTTAACCCCGTTCCTGAAGAAGCTCCGCCCCTATCGCTTTTTATTGTCGTCTGGCCGCTCCACGGGGGCATCATCAAAATTGTCATTTTTATATCAGTCCTAATCACAAGATGGCGATAGACAGCTTTGAATTCCTTGCTCACGGATGCTTGGACGCTGATTCATATACATGTATTTAGTATGAGGATTATCATTTGTATTATAAAAAGATTCTGTGTTATTCATAAATAACGTGAAGATATTGAAGAGATATAATCTGAAGGAGTGATTGGTATTACATGAAATCATTGATGTTCATTTGAAAAGCAAGCAGGACAATGTGGATGACTGCCTGAAGACCACTCTGCGGTCTCGCAACTCTTGCTATCGCCAATATGGCCAAAGCACCTGAGGGTAGCCTTTTTGTTCAACTTCTGGAAGTCACCTTCTTCCGGTTCATGAAGCCTCATGCTTCTTGACTTTGTCATCTTCATGTACACCCCATCCTCACCTGCTTTGAATATGCATTTTCAAGCCTGACAAATTGTTGTTGCATGTTGGTGAAGCAAGCGAATAGAAGCAACACCTTTTGCTTGTGCTGGCAGAGGTCTCTGGAAGGAATCCCGATCATGCACACCGCATGCTCAGTCATTTTTTTTTTGTTTCATGCCCGAGTCAGCAAAAGCTATGACGATCATTGCGACCATCCCGTGAGACTTTTATCTGTGTACTTTTATTGTCTTGGCGATGTGAGACTCATGCTTTACCGTCATCAGGTGTACCCAATGCACATGCTCACGATATGAGTGGTGCTCGGCTTAAGCACTTCGGATGCTACAGGCTATGATCTATGACAGAGGGGTTTGAAAGCTGTGCATTCAATATATGTCTGCATTTTTTTCTCCAAAGACTGAATGATAATCTTTGACCAAACAACCTGTGTTTGTGTTTATCTATTTGTTGCCTGTAACATCACTTGCCAGGTGTGAAAACTAAGGTAAATCTTGAAATCTATACCAGACTGCTGCTACACGTTTGGCTCTTGCAATATGCATTGATGCTCCAGAGAAGCATCCTGTGTGCTACAGGAGATATTCAAAGTACATGGTCCAGGGACAGTATCGTGACAGTAATGTGACAGTCCTGGGATATTACTGTGACAGTACCGTGACAGTCCTGGGTTTTTATCATGTCAGTGATGGAACAGGCTTGGGACAATACCATGACAGTCGCATGACAGTTGAGTGACAGTCCAGAGATATAATTGTGACTGTCCTGGGATTTTATCATGACAGTCACATGACAGTAATGGTGTAGGCCTGGGACAGTACTGGGAAAGTCGCATGACAGTTGAGTGACAGTCCTGGGATTTTACCTGGACTGTACCGTGACAGTCCTGGGATTTTATCATGACAGTCACATGACAGTGATGGGACAGGCCTGAGACAGTACTGTGACAGTCGCATGACAATCCTGGCTTAATTCTCAGTATGCAGGGTATCAGTAATGAGTAATCATGTGGTGTTGAATGTTGATTGATTGTTTGAAGGAAGAATGAATGCAGGGCACATTTGTGGCTCTCTGTAATGCTACCTTCTTAGGACTGGAGAAAAAAAAGGAAAATAGAAAGAGTACCATTAATGTGATCTCATGTTCTGAGGAAACATATGGAGAAATCAGTTTGTGGAACTCTGTATGGGGAGCTTGGCTTTAAAACTTAGCACAAATGAATGGATTTCCTATTTGCAGGTATTGTGAAATGTTTTCTGTGTATGGATCATATGTAAGGGCATATGGTGTTATCCAATGGCAGTGCCATCCTAGTGATAAGATGAACATCGTGTGGAAATGGCCATGCCACTGATTTCTGACATTGTGTGTTTTCACGCTATCGCCTTGTATTGATTTATTGAAACCGCAGTTGTAAAACTGCTGAGACATTTTATAGCTTGCTGATATTTCCTGACTTTTTGCTAATGAGTTGCGTTGAAGCCATTCATGTGCCTTAACTTGTACATTATTTTTTACATTCTTGCAACAGCTCTTCGGTGGCAAAGCAACCTTGTTTTCAAGAAAGCATAAAAATAACTTAAACCAAAAAAAAAGAAAGAATGAATCTAGCCATTCAAAATGTGTGAATGTCTCTATAAGACACTAGTTCCCTTTCTGGTTGCTGAACATAGCACCTGCAGACTTTCCGGAGAACCACTGGAGCTCGTTCATTTGATATGATAAATGGTCCAGATGGACCATCCAGAACACATTTACCATGCTTTGTATTGGCACACCAAGTTGGCAAGTTATGGGGGAGAGGGTTACCCCAATCTTGAAAATGGGACTCAAACACCCTGCTCATTTTGTGAAAGATTGTTGGTGCGCTGGATATCCAAACTGTTTTGTACCAGGGCCCTCACTGTGGACATGATTTTTTTGTTACTTGGACAAAATTTAAAAGAGACCCCTTGAAATTTTGTCTGCATAATTAAAGACCATGATCATAGTACCTATTGCATTAAACTTTGATACCAATGGCAACTTCTATGGAGACCTTGAATTTGATAGGCTGTTGAGCGGTGCTACCATGGTAGTTACCATTGACAGCAGAGTTACCATTAATGGTAGATTTTATGCAACGGGCCCAGATGACTAATTCAGTGGTGACACTCGGATGACTCCAACAAGAGATTTCTTTGGAGTCAAAAACCACTCATGAGCAAAGTAGGTTCCGTTGCATAAAACTTACCATTAATGGTAACTCTGCCATCAATGGTAACTACCATGGTAACATCGCTCGACAGCCAATCAAATTCAAGGTTTTCATAGGAGTTGCCATTGGTAGCAAAGTTACCATCAATGGTAAGTTTTATGCAACAGGGCCCTGATGTGTTCCTGGGTTCCATCTTATACAGAGTTCCGATTGATCTGAATCAATCGCAAGTTCAATCCCCTATCTGTAATTGATCTGAATCAATCGCAAGTTCAATCCCCTATCTGTAATGTGCAGGGTTGTTATTGAAGTCAATTGCAAGTCAAGCTGCGATCAATTGCAATTCCTTATAAGACACGGCTCTGATGGGATGTTTGCAGCTATGCCTACTAGTTTGTGAAAACTCTCACATATCATGGAAATATTCATAAAACCTTACTAAGCCTAGTTAGCTACTAAAGTGCAATCGGCCACATACATTTTTAGTAACTAACTAGGCTAGTATGCTTTGATGACTATGGTCCCTGTCTTCTGCTTGTTAGCATCTAACAGGTTGGGCTTTGGATTGGAGTGGAACCATACGCTTGGGTTTTTATTGATGTGGAGAGACTATTGAATATAGAGTGGCGACTCGTTACTACCAACCTACTACTCTATATCCAGCTGTCTCACATCTGCAAGATTTGTAACCAAGTCTTAACTTTTAAATTGTGAAATCACCCTTCTTAGTGGTCATGATTGACTGTAACTGTGAACTGAAATGATGCTTGCTTTTATGAAGTTTTTGTGATGCCATTGAAAAGTCTTTATAGTTTAGTGTGCAAAACTTGTGCAAAGTTTACCTAATACTTCATTTTTTTTTTATTTCAGAAAGAGTAAGTTTTCTTTTTACTCTTTTCTTTTCAATAGGTTCCTTACGATTGATTTGTAGTTATTGATTTATTTTATGACAGCTTTTAATGTTTTTTTATGTAAACATATTTCTACATTTTTTTGTTATTAAATTTTCTACTTTTATGATTTCATTGCTTTGTTAACAATTTCTCATGTTTTTTAATAGCTCTATGATCTTAGAGCTATCTGTTTATGAAGGATTTTAAGCCTCTCTTTTACACAGAATATGTGTGGGTACTTGCCTTTGGGAAGCATTGTCTGATCTTAGCACACAGACGGTCCAGTCCAGTCTGATCGAATGTCTCACGAGATGCACTTTCTCAGGGTCGTTGCCCATAGCAACCCCAAGGAGACTTCTGATTGTGCATCACAAAATAATGCTTTTCCCTTTCGCTATAAGAAGCAGCTGTGTTTTTACCACAAGGTATTTGCCTGACCAGTCACCAACACATGTCAGACGTATTTGTGTGTCAACTCAAATGTATGAACTCATTCCCAGCCATGTGAATTGAGCAGAAAAACATGGGAGGTAAATGCATTGAGGACATCTACCAATACTTCTGGGAAGGTCTCCTTGAAGATTGTGGATATCATGCTATTCGTGAAGGCACTGTCGATTTAATACCCACATCGGGGTATGCATTCTTTATTTACTGGTTTATATTATTCACATATATAAATTTATATTTGAAAAGCTGCGTCATTCGAGCTGCACATACGGACATTTTCTATTCACAAGTGGTTTCAAAATCACATGTCCACAAGTCCTTGTGATTTGTTTTGAGCGAAATTTTTGAGTTATCCCTCTCTGGCGCTGTGATGACATTGCGACAGTACAGAAGGTGAAATGCTGTGTGGTTTATGATATGAGGTATTTTCTCTAAGTTTGTACCTGGATGTGTTAAATATGTTTGCATACGGGATGAACTAGCCATTGAAATGAGTTCAAGCCTTCTAGTAAGAGTCAATGATCAATCAGAGTTAATTCATTGCTCATGGTTAGATTTTCTGGCTTTGTGAACCCTGGTCCAGCTAGGACGTCAACATGTGCCATGGAATTGCAGTAAGCAAAGGGGCGTGGCTTAAATTTGCCCTATAAAGAATTTGAAGTTTATTTATATTCTGCTGTCTACTGTACAGCAGTTCACACAGGAGTCAGTTGCTCAGTATTTGAGGGCGAAAATCTAGTTACCAAATGTGTGGACTCAGTAAAGAACTTGTTCAAATATTATGCACACTGCTCCTTACCATGCTAGGAAAAAAAAAAGACATCTCCACCTGACTTGCACATAGCATGTTCCTTGGATCAGGGAAATGGGCATGCAGGTTGAATAGATGTGCTGTTTAGCAAACCTCAGCAAGTTGTGGGGCTGTCAAGTCGTTGTGAAAGAAAACAAGCATAAAATTGAGAATGTTTACTGTAAACCAGCCTTTTTTGTGCACACATTTCTCTGGCAGCCTAGTCATGAGACATGCATACATCAATGTTCTTGTATTCAAGAAGAAAGACACGCAGCTTGCATACATCACTGATGCTTTGTCAGGCAAGTCTAGAGAGATTGGCATATTAATATCTGTTACAAAGTATGTATGACAATTGAATATCTGAATAAATTGTCCAGTTATCGACTGGTACGGTAATAAACCTCTGTTGAGAATTATCAATTTAATGAGTACTTTTGATAATTTGTAGCACTTAAAATGGAAATAAGAGTGATATATGAACACCTCATATAATTAGCAGTATTCATAGATGTTGAGTTTTTAATATTCATTGTTATATAATTCATTTACTTCATCGATTACAAAACCAAATCACAACTGCCATATTCTTGTATTAAGCCTCGCCAGAGACCAAGAGTTTTGTTTATACACTAGAAAAGCGTAATGACAGATAAGTTTTAAGGACTCTTCAATCTTAATGGATATCATTATGATTTGTGATACCATGTCTAGGTGCTTGTGACATGATAAATAAAGTGCAATGCAATGAATAGAATTAAACTTTGCTTCTTCCTGACATCATAAAGATAAAGAGTGGGTGTGTAATTGCAGTTGATATATATGATCTTGACAGATTTCTCTCTGCAAACTGCTCATAGCAAGTAGAAGAAGCTAGCTTGGTCGAGACATTCAAAGCTAGTGTACACACCTCTCTGCCTACCCATGGTGGCAGTGACAAATTACAGTTGGCTCAGGGCAATGTAGCCCTGCAATGCAATCTCAGAGCTCCTATAAAAATATATTTTTAGGGTACAATGCACAGGAAGTTCTTTTCCTGACAGAGGCTTGAAAGTAGCCTCCTCAAATAATCTTTGTAATATATAATATTTAATAATAATTGTTCTCCTGCATGACAATCAGGAGACTCTTCCCCACCTATTACAAAGAAATAATTTCACTGTGTTCAGTAAAATGAAATTACGCGGGTTGTGTATAATCACCGCTGCTTTGTTGGACACACCTTTGGCAAGTCCTCGAGTACTTAAGCAACTCAAGGGACATAACTAACTGCAAAAAATACATATTGGTATAAGATCAAGTGCATAATCTTATCTGTGTGTTAAATTAAGTGCTGTATATAAATTAAACACGAATGAATTGGGATAAAAAGTTGACATAAGTATGGTTGAATATTAACTTGAGGAAGTGTCATGAAGGATTGGAGATACGTAAATTGATTGGCAGAGGGGAGGTCCACTCATTCAGCGAGTGATTGTTTCATCAAAAAACTGTTTTAAAACAATTTAAGTGGAACTGGAAAGATTTTTGAATTATTGTATTATGGAATTGTTTTGCAATACCTGTACATGATCAATGTATTTCACAGATATGTACTTAAATTATTGAAATATGTATCAAACAAAGGATGTATATAAATCCTGCATATGCTGTGCATGTTTTATGGACAGATGTTCAAGCTGATGTTTTGGTGGTGTATGATTTATAGCAATCTTATTTCTCTACGATCATTCTGACACTTTGTTATTTTTTGATGAAAGATCAAGAATGTGTTTGCAGAATTGATAAAAGATGAAACCAGAAAAGGATAGAGAGCCTATTAACATTTGAGTTGAGATTTAATCTAAATGGTCTTTACTGGAGAAATAATATTTTATTGGGGCATGTGTGAGCGAGATTCATGGGAGATGGAATGATATCCTTGACTTGACTTGAGTTAAAGATACAGGAGTTGTCTTTAATGACATTATGTCATCACAGGACATATAATCTGTACATCTAGCTAGTGTGTCATCGTAGACAAGCTTGTTAAATACACATATGTCCATGTTATTCATATTTCTACAGGAAATAAGTATAAAAATAACCTTCCAAATAATATCAATTAAGATGGACAACCTATCACACAGGCCTAGTGTGGCATTGTTGCGCATTATAATAACAGATGTATTAAGTAATTTTGTTTCAGTTCAATTCATTAATATAAACAGGAATGGACTGATTCAAGATATTTTGTTTCATTTTGTTCCATTTTGTGTTCTACTACAGTATTTCAGTCAAATACTTTATAAAATGTTATACACTCATAAGTTTCCAACATTCCATGCATTTCTACTGACCTAAACCAACTTGTTCATGATGTTGATTTTGAATATTGCATTTTGTTTGACCAACTGCTACAATGGGATTATTCATGTGTGATATCAGAGATGCATGCATTGTCATTGTACATGTGAATGATATCATAGCATATCAATGCAAAATTAAAGTTATGAGTTTAAATCTGACACATTTATGTTCATGTAGTGTCTCTTCAATGGAACATGTCTACCAAACGTAACTGAAATGAGCGAGTGATCAAGAAAGAGAGTGATAGATAGAAGAGAGAGAGAGAGAGAGAGAGAGAGAGAGAGAGAGAGAGAGAGAGAGGGAGGGAGGGAGAGAGAGAGAGAGAGGGGGGGGGAGGGTGAGAGAGAGAGAGAGAGATAGAGAAAGAAAGAGAGAGGGAGAGATAGAGAGGGAGAGAGAGGGAGAGAGAGAGAGAGAGAGAGAGAGAGAGAGGGAGAACAAGGAGGAAAGACTATCAATTTATGAAATGTCAAGAAATCTACTCATAAATCAAGGAGTCAACACGAATATAAATTTATTCCTACAATAGTCGCGTTCATTGATATCACAATATTTGACGCGTTTGGCGTTGTGATCCAGTGACGACCGCCGCCAAACAGGCAAGACAAATTTGGGATGCATTTTGAGGAATTTATATTTTTTGTACGCAGAAGATTACAGAACTACTTTATGTACTAAAGTACATGTGCAGTAGTATTTCGTCTTATAATGATTCGATTCTGTAAATTTCAGATTACTTTGTTTCATTTTTTTGATAAGTGGAGGATGCTGTCGAAAACATGTCAGAAAAATGTCTCCACACCGCACATCAATTGGTCAGTCATATTTCCTTCCAAATATTGAGTGTTTAACCTTCCATGAAAACAACCTCAATTTCGTGTCCGGAGGTGTCCGAAAAAGTTACGGACCAAATTCTTTCTACAATTTTATCAGAATTTTCCTCGCGCACTCTCAACTAATTCACAGTTTGTGTATCGATATCAGCTCTGAACTACCAGCGAAAGCTGAACGGTTGACATATTTCTCAAAATAGATTTTCTTTTGTTATTCAGAGGAAGGCACTGACTAATTAGAAATACAGGATATTATTTATAACACCTTGAATTTTGTTGAAGCGGCGGTCATGATAGATCAAAGGAAGGTTATCCGAGCACAGTCCATCCATAATAGGTCCATGCCAGAACCAAATGACACCCCTCGACTTCATGATGTATTAATTTCAGCTTGGTTTCTAAGAGTTGCGGTTTTGTTTAATTACTTTCCAAAGGTGTCCAATGTTTTTTTTACACCTTTCACTTGGCTTTAATTGTGTTCCGTATCAAAAGTGGACAACTGCATGAACGGTGTGCCCAATCTAGCAACATTTATTGTATGCAACTATTCAAAGAAAAACTGAAAACAAATACACATAACAGGTGACTGGCATTACATGTGAACAAATTACTGAAGGTTTAATACAGATGTTCTATTTAATCATGTGTGCCATGACTTTGATATTTGCATGGGCCAGGGATGTGTTAGGGAGGAGAAATAACTCGAGCATAAGATATTCAAACATCTGTATGGATACTAAAGCGTGCTAATGAATGTCAAAAGTATTCCACAATCACTTCAATGCTTTGATGTCCCATGAGCGGCACCGACATTTAGCTGCTGTCAACTTGGAAAGCAATATTTTTAATTCACTGTTTTGTCTCTGGAAGCTATATTTCTTATCACATTTTTGGGCAATTTTCAAGAAAGTTACGTGAAAAACCACTAAAGACCCTGTACTCGGTTTTCGTCTAAATAATTGTTGAATGATGCACAAACGGAGATATAAGATAATATTCTCACTTACACAATTAACAAATTTCTTCACTTTCCGCAGATTTCCGGAAATTTGGGATTCAAACATCATCAAAATTATCTCTTAAGCTGTTTATTTTCATTAACAGAGTTGCGTGCATTTGCGTGCAAGTGAGATATTTGATTAGAAAAAACTGTTGATTTTTGTTCGCTGATATCTCTTTTCCTCACAAAAGTATTAATGCAATCCAACAGAACTTGACAAGCAAAATAAGACTCTACATTTCTTTTGTTCTCTCTGAGAAACCGTTGCTACGCAATTCTGTTCGCTATTGTTAAAACACCTGAAAAGCATATGCTGAGAAGACATTTTTTTCCGCGGTGCCGCGCATGGGTTCAAAGGAAGAAAGTTGCTTCATATCCTTCCATAACACATCCCTGGCTTTACACACACACAAAAAAAAAATGTGTGTGTGTGTGTGTGTGTGTGTCTGTGTGTGTGTGTGTGTGTGTGTGTGTGTGTGTGTAAGAGATAGAGAAAAATACAATGAAATACAAAAAGAGAAATACAGGGAAAGAACATAAGATAAGGATAATTAAAGAGAAAGCAGAGAGAGAGAGAGATGGGGGGGGGGGGACATGTGAGTAGAGAGGGATAGATAGATGTATAGAAAGAACGAGAGAGAGAGGGGGGGAGGGGGGGCAGAGAGATATAGACAAACTGAGAGAGAGAGAGAGAGAGAGAGAGAGAGAGAGAGAGAGAGAGAGAGAGAGAGAGGGGGGGGGGAGAGGGGGGGAGAGGGAGGGACAGAGAGATATAGACAAAATGATAGAGAGAGAGAGAGAGAGAGAGAGAGAGAGAGAGAGAGAGAGAGAGAGAGAGAGAGAGAGAGAGAGGGGCGTATATCGGAAAGGGATACTATTATGGTCGTGTGCGTTGCGTGCGTTTGTGGATGACTGGACAAAACAAAGAGCCGGTTGAAAGGAGCATATACACAATACCAACAGGTGTTTGGCATTCCTGAGGCAAGCAACTAGCAAGCAGCAACAGTAAAAGAATGGGTTCCTCCATCAGTGTCAGTCAGTTCGCTATGAATGCAGGGAACAGTTCAGACTCAACGAATGCACGTTCCGACATGGACTACGAACACAGAGCGTATAAGCATTGCTGTCGTTACCTCACATTGTGATTGGCTAGGTTTGTAAGGTGTTTTGATATTCTGCATGTGAAGGTTGGGGATTTATATTTCGGAAGGTAAATCTATCTTTGTTTATGTTCCATTTTCTTGGTTTCGCTCTAGTTTATTGCCGTATATTTTTTTTTAGTAAAAATCAAACAAAAGGAAGGTCTGATTATTTAGAAACTCTTGCTACTTTGAGGAGGGTTTTGTGATTCATTTTATAATTTAGTGTGGTTATAAGCATTATTAATGAAAAATTAATGAGGCTAATTGGCATGTTTAATTTGTCCCCTTGTCTAATAGTTAGGCTCTAGAACATAGTAAATTAACTAGCCAGCAGTCTAGATACAGTGGACATTAGAGTGTAGACCTGGTTGATTATTTATTGTAACATCTGAAAGGAAAACAAATGTTTGGTTTTCTACTTCATGCTTTAATTTCTATTGTGACTTTCTACCCTTTTCCTGCCTTCCTCTTACAGCTATCACCTATGATGGGCAAGCCTAAGAGCAAGAAGAAGTCGGCCATTGTTGGTGTCAGTCTGTTTGGGGTCCTCTACATCGTGTCTGGTATCGGTCTTGTGACAGTGGGCACCTATGCCATGCTAGAGGAGGGCATTCCGTCCCTCGTTAAGACACCCCTTTGGGTTGGAGGAGCCGTGAGTTACTAGTTTGATTCTTCAAAATGAATTGTTGTCAAATTGAATAACCTGGGGGTTAAAAACATTTCAGTGACACTTCTGAAAAGTAATAACCAAAGGCAAAGAGTTGCAAACCAAATCAAGCCGAATATTTAAACATAAAGTCATTTGATGTCAATGTTTTGGGGAACAGGTTTAGTGATCTATCATCAAATACTGTTTTGTAATAATCCTTGAAATATTAGATTTGGACTTTTCAATAAATTAGGACCTTAACAGTTGTGTGTATCAGACAATGAATTCAGAACACAGTAATACGCATTGCGCATCACACATGTGAACCTGCCAAGGTTTTTTTTCCTCATTCACATGAGTTCTTAATGACACTGTTATACAGTTTCTAGTGGATTGGCAGGTATGATGCACAATGAGTTCTGAATGTGTTTTGAATGAATTACCTGATGCACACAACCTTTTGGTCCTGATGTAAGCAAGTGAAATTCTAACTCAATATTTGAATGATTATTAGAAACATCAATTAACAAAATTTTGTGAAACCTCAATAATCAATATTCCTTGTTTGCAAATAGTATGCATGTCGTTCAAGCAATCATGATAACCCCAAAGTTTGTCTGTGGTTAATAAAAGCCTGTGCATCAGACCATGAAAAGTCATTATTTTCATGGTCCAATGCACATGTTTTTATTGTTTTGTATTCCAATATGGCTGCTCTTATTATGTACCCCAATGCAATGTGTATATTTGTCTTGTATCGTTGGTGTCAGGTATTCGTTGGGGGCGCCCTAACCATTGGAGTGCCTCTGTGTGGGAGGCAGACCTACATGAAGGTAATCTACAGTAGATGTCAAAGCATTTTTTTCTACAAGTTCATAAAATACATCATTGTACATAATATGCTTCATATTTTCCCTCTTTTCCAAAATAAAATTTAGCATTGTCCATTTGTTGACATTGCATTTGAAGTTGTTCAATAAAACACTTTGAGAGAATTTTGAACTGGCACATTTTAGTAAAAAATGTAGTCTTTCTGTGGTCCCTTATTTATATTGGTACATTTCCATTAATAAAGTATCAATCTTAACATCAAAGTTTTCCCAACACTATTCACCCTCAGTAATCAATCGTTGAGATCATAAAACAAAACAGTCAGTGCTTTTTCCTTCCTTTTCTGAAGGTGACAGTTCATGAATGTTCAATATATGTAATGCTATCTCGGAATTGCCCGTTTTGAATATTGGTACATGTCTGTGGCATCTCATGACATTTGTAGTATGTTAAAATGTTTTACCGTTTTGAGAAAATATATTGTCCAAGGTTGACATTCAGAAAGGGCAACAAGTCCACCAGAAGTTTCTACTACCTTTAATCATATTGTAAGTAATATCTAGAAGTCAGAAAAATCCTTGTCAAAGGCCTACTTCTAATTTGAATATCAAGATTTTTGTACTTTATTTGTTTGTTTATGCTGCTAGAAGTCAGACATGTCATAGATATTGATGAATAAATCACTATACAGATAAAATAAAAGGAGGAACCAATTTTATGCACTGCATAAAATGCTTTTCCACAACTATTTTGTGGTGTCCGTGTTACACTGGTAAACCTAACTACCTTGCACTCTGAAATCCTACTTTAATTATGGTGGGTACAGTTCTATTTGTACTTACTTCACTTAACTCAGACAACATGTTTACATCTTGAGTTGACATATTGGTTAACTCTTCAATGCATTCTTCATGAAAATACTGCATCAAAATGTAAGGAGCTTGGAATATGATTTTACTTCTGAAACAAATTCTATGTTTACAATTGATAGCTGATTTTTTTTTTCAGGTACTCACTTTCACAAAGAGGGAACTAACCATTTATGTGCAATTGGTGTACTGTTGCAAATCTACACATAAATCCCACAGACCAAGAGTTTGTCTAGCATGTAAGAGTTAATTAACCCATCAGACAAGATTAGTTTCCTTGGTTTGTGTCCTCACAGAGCGTGGTTCTTCTGGTGCTGAGTGGTGCTACTTTCTTACTGTATGTTGCCTGCACAGCTCTGCTAGAGTTTGTAGAGAAAGAGGCAATCTACCAGTCTGCTAGGCATGACACAGCTACAGCAGATGGGAGACTCTGGCGAATTTCCTTTATCAGTGAGTCATGAAGATTTTTGCTGGCAACCATATCATTTAACAGATGTGCAGATTCAAATAGATATTTAGAAGATTAAACTCGAGGTTACTTATTCCTTTGAGGTGTCAATGTGTCATAGATAGATTTGCACAACTAAACACATGTAAAGTACATTTCGAAGATGCTAAGCACTGTGCCAAATCTCCTGTATTGATGTACATTTTTTATTAAAGCCCTTTAAAAGAACCCAATATTGTCAGTCTGGTTCTTGCATTGACCATAGACCTATGTCTCAGACCTGTGTATACAGTTTAGATATCAATCTTTTCACAGAGCATTTTTTAAACACCTAATATGTTAGCAAACCCCACTGTCATAACCCCCCCACCCGATTGAAATAACCACCCAACTTGACCCTGGCCTTCAGAACTGTCTACATGCAAAGACCACCTTTTCTGTAACTTGGGATGGTCTCTAAAGACAGCTAGGTTTGACTGTATTTTCGAGTGTAAACTATTTGGTCAAGATCATTCAAATAATCATCCACCTCCTACCAAGTACCTATTTATACTCCTCAGTGGAGAGTAACAATGTATATAATTTAAAGTATCTTGCTGAAGGAGACAAGTGCCATGGGTGGGTATGAACCTTGGACCTCAAGACTTTTAGCCGCAGTTCACAAGCACTATACCTTCATTTTGCTTGTCATCTAATCATGTTCCCTCAGTCTACATGGTGTGGGTGCCATGGGCAGGCTTGAATCTGGTACTTTGTGACTTTTTAGCCACACTTCACAACCACTTTACCACAGCACCTTCTTCACTTTGCTTGTCACCTAATCCTCATGTTTCCTCAGTCTACCTGGCGTACCTGGTGTCCTGCATCGTGGGCCTGGTATCGGCCTTTGTGGGCTTTGTCTACATCTACTGCATCATGGTGGCCCCGATCCGCAGACAGCAGTGGGAGCACCCTCAACCTCACCAGAGGGACAAACAGTGCACTCACACACAGGTGATGAGAGAGAGAGGGGGAGGGGGTAATGGGGGGAGGGGAGGGTGGTAAGGGGGCCGGCGGGGCCGGGGGGGGGGGGGGGGGGGGAAGCCAAGTCCGCAGGTAGCAGTGGGAGCACCCCCACCCCCCTACCAGAGGGCCAATCAGTGACCAGTGCACCCACACACAGTTGATCAGAGGGAGAGGGGAGGGGGTAATGGGGGGAGGGGAGGGTGGTAAGGGGGAGGGGGGGGGAGGGCAAGTCCATAGGCAGCAGTGGGGGCACCCCCATCAGAAGGCCAATCAATGCACTCACACACAGGTGATGAGCGGGGGAGAGGGGGGGGGAGGATGCGGTGCCAGTTTTGGAGTCCTTAAGTTTAGAGACTGTGACCGCAATATAGCAATATGTAACTTTCCATTTGTGGCATATATTGTTACTAGATGTTGAGTCCCCAATTTTTGAGACACAGACCAAACCTGTAAAAAAAAGAGTGATTTTATTGCGTCACATTGTCTCCGGAGTAGCCACTATGCTATTGCTTCAGACTTTGATTTAATATATAATTGTTCCTTTGTAGTACATGTAGTTATACATGAAATGCATGAAATGTCATAGTGTTATTGAGACAGTATGTATTCTGTGATCGTGCTGATAATGCTTTTTTTAAATGTAATTTTGTTGCCTTTTCATGTGGCCAGATTGGTTTTAGTGGAGTTGAGATGCAGTGCCATGAGCCCACTGACCAGCTGCCCAAGACTGCGTGGATCTACCGGTCACAGATGGTCAACTCCCCTCCTGCCACCACCAGGCCAGCTGTAATGGGGCAAGACAAAAAACTCAACAAGGTAAAGGTCATGGAGAGTGTGGGACCAGCAGTTTTGCCATGATCTTGTGTCCCGTTCTTATTTGGTTATTTTAACATATCATAGTGCTTCACCCTCTCCCAATGCCTGTCAACCTACACGCTTGTGAATGATCCCTGTTTAATTCCAATATTAACATTATGATGGCAGCACCTCATGAGCTGGATTTGCACAATTCAGAAAAAAAAAGTGGATTAAAGGGAATCAAAGGTAGCTTTGATGGTTTTTCTATCACTTCTCACACACATGATTGTAGTACATTGTTCATTGCCACAGTGATGTAAACCACAGTGATGTAACATAACATTATCATCATTAAGGATACCAATAGACGACAAGAACAATCTTACTTTAGGGAAAAGTTGTTATTCAAACCACGATGTTCTTTTATGAACTGACAAAATGTGTTTTTGACACTATAATGATACCCCATAGATTATACTTTTTTCTTTCTCCTTTAATTTATTAGGCTGTCATGGAGGAGTTGCAGCATCATAATACCTTCAAGGAGCACCAACACATGACCGGACCCACATCTTCTCCTGGCAAGCCTCCTCCTACCCCGCCTCTTCCCCCATCTCTACCCCCGTCTCCTCCCCACATCCGACTTTCAGCCAAGGGATCCAAGAAGACAGACGGCCACAAGCAGGATGGTCAGCGTTCTTCAGCCAGAAGTCTTGAGCATTACCCAATCCCCAGGAAGTACAGCATGAAGGGTTGCCAAAGGAGAGGGCACCAGCCCAGGCACCTTCAAATTGTGGAGGGTACCACCAACTCCCTGTGCATCAGCAGTGGAAGCACCCTTGATCATCATGCTTCGGATCCTGGAGGACATGTTGACCAGAGCAGGAGAGCCGATGGTACGGAGGGTCATCAGAACTTGGAGCAGTCCAGCAGAGGTGAGATGGATAGAAGTCAGACTCCTGAGGTGCATCTTGCATATCAGGTTACAGAGATGGGCCACATTCAGGATGGCTTTGATGTAAAGGAAGATCAGGCTGCAATTGCAAGCAGTCAGGACATCAAGCAACCCCAATGTGAGTGTCCATACCACCCAGGGGTCATCATTGACCATGAGGACAAGCAAGCCACCCATGTTGACTGGCAGCGAGGGGGACAAGATCCTCATCCTCAACTCCCAAATCCTTTGGTTCCTCAGGGTTATCCATCAAATTTGGTGGGATGTCAAGGTATCCTCCAGCATACCAATGATCATGCAAATTGCCATGTAATGCCAACCCGCCACCAGGAGACCCCTTCCAGTCACCCAAAGCCAGTCAGGCACTTCCAAAGTGAGATGAGGAGCAGAGATCAAGGAGACGGTCTTCAAGGTCAGCAGGGAATGAACCCTTCCAATGTCTCACAACAGAAGGAGGTTCCAGAACACGACTTCCATAATGCTGATGACACTAACAGCTACCCGATGAATCCCTGGCAGTACCAAGATTCTGAATGCATGGTGGACCAAGACTTGCGCCCTCGGCAGCACGTGCTGAGTACCTTTCAACCCAAGGTGGCACTGCCCAACATGCCTCAAGCCTCTGATGAAGTCTTTCAAAGGCCACTGGGAATCCCTGTAGCAGCCATGAGGTCAGAGCAATCCGTTGATCAGCTGATGGCTAAAGCTGTAGACACCAATCATGCTGGTGGTGTCCATAGTGATGAAAGAATCACATTCAAAAAGGACTTCCACCCAGTTCCTGCCCGTCGCCTGATGGGGCAAAGCACATCGGGAACCCCTCAAAGACCTCCCCTCCAGCGCCAAGGTCATTCAGAGATGGAAGAAGGCATCCTTCACACCTCCAGCCTGAGGGGCAGCCAGTGTGGATCTGTCAGGACCAGCCTGAGCGATGGCGATATCCCTCTTCGCTTCCAGGATCCTTCCAGACCAGGGACTGACAGTGAGAATGGGTCAGGCACCAACAAATGGAGTGGTCACTTGGCCAAAGTTCCAGATGACGTAGTAGACCACCTGCAGCCTCGTCTCGCACCAATGAGCATCCAGGTTAACCCCCTTCAAGAGTGCTATCTCACCTCCACCAGATTGTAAAGTAAGTTAACTCTTCAAGTGCCTTTGAGGCAGTCTTGCACCATGATGCACTCAAATCCTGTAGAGTTTTTTTTTTTGCCAGATAAATGCTGTTCACCTAGATTTGTGTGCATCATTGGTGCTACATTATTGGTGCTAAACTGCACAGGTGGGTAGTGGTGGTTATTATGATGCGTTATTACGACAGAACCAGTCTGCTGTCAATGTGTCCGGCTTTTGTTTAAGTTCAACAATTTTATCATTTGGGGAGGATTCTTTCTTGGTTTCCCAAATAGGATACATAGTCAAGGCAGAACGGCACTCCAAAGTCCTGTAAATAATCATTCTCATCGTAGTGGTATAGTTACAAGAATTCACAAACATGAAAAATGTTGGTGATTCCAAGGTAACAGAAATGATGGAATAACGCCATTCTGTACCCATCCTTATAACGCCATTCTGTACCCATCCTAATAACGCATCATAAAAAACACAAAGATTTGTTTATCAAAACTGAAAATAGAAGTGTAAGGTTAAATAAAAGAATATGTGTTTACTGGAATACAGTTGCTTTAAAAGCTAAAAATGAGTCTTGTCTGTTTCCAAAGAAGCGTTCATGTATTCGTTTTTATTTGGGCTAGGAAATATCCCAGTATACAGGGACATTTCCGTATGACGAATTATATTAAAAAACTTATGTTTCTGCTGAAATATGCAGTAAAAAAATTTGCATGCTTACTAATATAATGAAGAAAGGATTTGTATATATTATGATGGTAACAAATACCCTCCAATATTATACATTTAAAGAAAACCATGCAATGTTAATTTTGTATCTTTTTTGTGAATGAAGACATTAATTCAATATAGAAACAACTATTTTGCCTGTCATTTTACCATTTGAATTGCAAAAAAGATGTGGAAATGGACACAGAATTCATGGAAATAAGTTGATTATAAATATACATGATTAAATATTTCTAAGCTATTTGCTTTGAAATAAGAATTTAGTTACTGTATGTAAAGTTATGTATCATATATTAGTACAGAACCCTGATTTTAAGTTGAAGGGAAGAATAGCACACAAATCAAAAATAATAATTTAGCATATAAGTTTAAGTAAAATCAGTTTAAATTTGATTAAAACAGATTATACAAAAGATTTTCCCATTCAAAAATTGTCACCATTTCTCCTGTAATCTCGTAAATTTGTGTCAGTGTCAATTCAAAACACATCATCATAATGTGAAAGAGTTCATTGATATACAATATACTATGCATTTTGTGCAGGCATGTAAATGTGTATCTATATGTGTCTTTGGGTGTATGTATCCATGTTGCCTTTGTAAATATGTATGTGTAGTGTGTATGTATGTGTATCAATGTGTGTGTCTGTCTGTGCATTCATGCAAAATATATAGTCGCAACATCACAGCCTTGTTCTAGAGTTTCTAGTTCAGCACACAGCAAAAAAGAACAACTTTCCCTCTTGTCCGATTTCCCTCAAACTTGCACCAATCACTTTTTTTTTCACTGATCTGCTCTTATTGACAGCTATTTTTGATGAAGGTGAATAAAGGACTACAAGCTATCTCGATAATTCCAAAATTGGTGATGACAAATTTGAGACAACATTTCAAGGGTCATAATGCAAAAATTAAAGTTTGTTGGTTCAATATTGAAATGGAAGCATTGTGGCATTATTTCATTCATTTCTAATCCTCCCCCCACACAAAAAAGTGTCTGCAATCCAAACAATCTTGTGTATTCTTTCATCAAAGATCATTTCCATTTCAAAATACATGGGTATGGTTTTGGAAGTAGGACCTGCATAATCCCATATGTTAATTTTGATGTTTTGTTGGAGACACGCAAATTTATGGGCTAACCATAAGTTAAATAGACCCATCACCCAAAGAATGTGAAAGACGCTAAAAATCAGTTTAAAATAAATGCTCATAGAATTGCCCATATGAAGAAACTTATCAACAGGGACAAAAATTGATATAAAATGAAAGACAAGTTACAAAAATCGATCTTGATAGATTTCAGTATTTTATTAGGCGCCTTGCCTCCACATTCAGTCCTAATCACACAATGGGACACTGTCAAACATAATTTTACTTCCAATGCAATTAAAATTGGATTGGTAAAAAAATGGTATTAACCTGACATTACTATGACTTTTTTTTTTCTACAATGCACAGGCCTTGAGATATTATAAAGCTGCCTTGCACATTTAAAGAACAATGCAGCAGTGAAACGTTGGATTACAGACAAGTTTAGAACAAAAGAAACATTGACAAAATTGGAGAGGTCAAAACATTTACAGAAATTAATTGCATTTAGTCCATTTAAGCACACACATTTGTGGGCTGGCTGTTCTCCACTAAGATACTGATTCCTGGTTAATATGCTGTATGGACAATGAATGACAGGCTATGAATACTAGTAACCTTCAAAGTCCTTATAGCGTGCAATTAAGCCCCTTTGGTTACTGCAATTCCATGGCAAATGTTGACATCCTAACTGGAGCATGGTTCACATAGCCTTGAAAATCTAACTGAGAGCAATGGGTTAAAGTAAATAGTCTAGAAAGTCTATTCTTAATATAAAGGAGCTTGAGTGGTTTGTCATGGCTGATCACCAGAGTACAGTCTACATACAGTATATCCGTTTGGATAGAAATTGTTACACCTAATGCCAGACATATGTATTCATATTGCCTGTATAAATCAAGTAATAGCAATATTTCAGTGTGAAGCCCTTTCAAAAACTACAGTTTGTATTCCCATATGACTTTTCATTGGTGATCACGTCACAAGGCAAAAGACAAAAGGAAAAGTATTATATTCATGGCGCATAATACAAGTTTATATTTTGTAAAGAAAGCATTTGAAAATCCTTAATACATGTATACAAACAGTTATCTTTAGATATAATAATATACTATTTGCAAATATGTGTTATGATTAAGTATAGATGAAATAAATTTGGAATAACATTTGATTAGTGATGATAGATGGGAGGACGGACTTCCTGCTACTAATGATGCATGTCCAGAGAACAGACACCAGGGCCCCCTGTCGTATGAAGAATTCAAATTGATATAAATCGTAACCCTGTGCATTAAAGATAGGGTAATGGACTTGCCATCTGTGCAGATCAATCGCAACTCTTTATAAGACGGGGGCCCAGTTCAAGATTAGTTTGTCTTTAATAACAAGATAGTCATTCCATGTTGTACTTTTTTTCACACACACATAAACCTATGGAAGTAGAGAGACTCGTGTGCATTTACACACATACACACATACACATACACACACACACACACACACACACACACACACACACACACACACACACACGCACATACACTTATCATTATATTCCAGGATTTCCTACATTACAAAATTCTCAAGTGAGAATTGTCACATTCATAGTCATATTGTAAAAATTGCACATATCGAATTAATAGAACAGATACCAGAACTTACTTTCTTACAGGGGTGCAATTAAGCCACATCCCTTTGGTTACTGCAATTTCATGGCAAATTTTGATATCCTTACTGGACCAGGGTTCTCGAAGCCTGAATCTCTAACAGCCAGCAATGAGTAAATACTTATCATGACAATGTAGGTTGCGTAATGCAGCTCAGGCAGAAGCCACCTCAAAGGGGCATTTATCACAATGAGGGCAGCCATGGGGGTGCGCACCCCCACCCCTCCCCATTAAGCAACTTGGCTAACTCTATACAGTAACATTTAAGCACCATTTATTCAGATTACATCATTTAAAAATCATCAAAAAGAAAATTCATACGGATATACAGACTTAACTAATATTTCTATGGAAAGAGCATTAGGTAAAATACCTTTAAACAAATATATATCTCTCAATGAATACTAATTACATATATAAGATAGACAACAGCTATGCAGAATCAATCCTATGCTATATCAATTAATTTGCTTCTTGCAAAATCTCCATTTGTCATATTTATTTGTACATTCCAAGTCTGTACGCAGCTCACCTGGATGAGAGCTACCACAATGAGAGTGCCATTAGAGCAACTGGGCCACTGTAAATTAAACATCTGTATCTGTACAAAGGGGATAAATAATTTGTTTGAAATCATTTAATTTCAAGTCTGATGTCTTGAAGAGGAACACCCTAAAGCATGTTGAATTGTGCACTAAGCAATGAAGATCATGATTAAGCAATGAAGAAGTTTTCCAAAATGCCAAAATGAACGAGAGGTTAACATGTGAGCTTAGATTTACACAATTGTATTTTTTTTGGCATGTACTTTGTAAAGGTGGGTGTGAACAGTTGGCTTTGAAGGGATAGATAGATGGGGAGGGGGGAGGGGGGGAGGAAGCAAGGGAGGAAGGAGGATTACTTGGCTAAGCAGCTTGTTTCACTGGCTAGCAGAGCAAGGGGCTGTCTACCATGATGTGGAAGTCATACAACAAACTCAGAACAGAGAGTTGTTGCACTCCATGACTGCCTGTGTCACAGGATATAGCATTTAAATATATATTTCACTGGGATGTACCCTTACACATATAAAATGTTACACAACAATAACAAATGTTATGTAACAATGTTACATTTAGAAATGTTACATAAGAAGGTTACATATCAAATTTACATAACAATGTTACATAACAAATGTTACGTAACAATGATGGTGATATACTGATCACCTTATAATTTGGCCGCTGGGGGAGCATTGACAAGCAGGTCCTTCATCTCCAGCAGACTGCCCTCTAGGACTGCAGCAAACTTGTCAGAGTCGGTCTCCGGACTGGAGTTGAAGGCGGAGACAGAGAAGTTAAAGTGGTCGCTCTGGGGATTGTAGCAGATTCCATAGCCGTCCGGTACGACGGGACCGAAGAGCATGGTGAGGTCATTCTTAGCTGGGACCTAGTGGGTTGGGAGCAGGGATGGAGAAAAGAATAAAACATCTATCCGTTTCTTTGGTACGTAAATTTCTCATTTGAATAATTCAAACACTTTGTTTATCTGTTCAGGGTCAACTCAAAATAAGTACATTCTACTTCTACATTGACTCCACAATCTCTTAAAATGTATTTTGTGTTTGTTATTTTTCATTATCATTTGTGTATGTTACTGATCTTTTTTGTGTACATAAATATTGCTGTGTTCTATTAGCTTAGGCAGTCTTTTTATGAAGAATGAAATAAATAAATTCAATTAAAAAATAAGATGTGACATTGAGTGGTGCACTTTGAAATAGGCAATCCTGTCTGTAGGGTACCGAAGTTGTGTTGTCATATCCAATGTTATGCAGGTCTCTGGTTCTAAACAACGTCCTTCAAGTCAAGAGGGACATTTACTAATCTCTCATTATCTAGCTGGTTAGCCTCTGGCACTCCCAGTGAGAGTGCCAGCTGTGATCACTGCTGCTTGCTCTACCCACATAGTTTAGAACCAGTTGTCTTGACAACATACTTATATAACCTCACATTTCGGTACTCTTTAAAAACCAACCCGACAGAAGCAGAAAATGCAATCTGTATTAATGGGGGATTATGATGATCAATATTCCATTTAAAGACATGGTGACCTTTGACATGTTCCTTAAAGTTATGTCTTTATATGGTGACAAGTATATGATGAGTTGAACGAAACATCATGTGTCCATCATTCTATACTGAGCCCACATATTTGCAGGCTGGCTTTTCTCTACTCAGAGAGCAGCGTGACTCCTGCATTATCTGCTGTACGGACAATAAATGACAGGCTATGAATGAACTTCAAATACCATATAGGGCGTAATTACACTGCACCCTTTTGGTTACTGCAGTTTTTGACATCAAATCAAATCAAATCAAATTTTGACATCATAACTGGACCAAGGTTCAAGAGGCCCGCAAATCTAACGCAAATCTAACATGTTAAACTGACTGCTGGGTAATTCTTTCGGAAAAGCTTGCCCTCTCTAGCAGTTCTCTATATTCTCTCTCTTTTCTCACGCGCTCTCTGAGCAGCACTATTCCGAGCATATCTGTGTCCCTATCATCAGTGGAAATCTTGGTTTCTACAGTCTACAAAGAAGCCAGGGGTGATATTCCAAAATGCTAACTTAGGAGAAATCTTATCCTAATGCTACGTTTTCTTCTAAGTGGTATTCTGAAATGTCTCATAAGTTTTCTCCTAACTTTGTGCAAAATTATGCAAATTAGAAAGTTAGGAGGATTGGTATTCCAGAATGAGCATATGAGAGAATTTCAGAGAATATTTAGGAGAAAACTTTGGAGAGCCACCCCGTCTTAGCCATTCATAACACACGCAAAGAAAAAAAAAAGCAGTACTAATTTGCGTAGGCGCATGTACATAATTGATGTGCAGATACTTGAGCATCCACAGAGTTAGGATGAAACCTAGGGGAAAGTCCTGATGAGATGTTGTGATTGTGATTGGCTCATCATAAATGAAACACTTCCCTTCATTGGCTAATAAATGCGCACTGGACATGGTCAAAATCTCCCTAATTTCCATGAAGAGCATCCTAGGAGGACATTCTGGAATACCAATTTCTGGCTCTTAGTCACATCCTAAGTTGGGGACTTAGGAGAGAACTTAGGAGGAATTTGGGATACCACCCCAGAGCACAGGAGCGGCTTTTCATACCTGGCTGGTGGAGATGCGGAGGTATGTGCTGGAGGTAAAGGCAGTATCCATGAACATGGGGGGCACGTTGTACCCCTTCTCTATCGCTGTCAGCTTCAAGCCTAGCAGGTGCCTGTCAATCCCATCCCCATTTATCACCTGGGCAGGGACAAGCACAACACAAATTCCAACATTCAAAAACAGCTCACTCACCTTTTTTTTTCTTTCCGTTCTATCTCTTATACAAAAGAGGTCAACAAAAACTTTCATAATATCTACCATGTGCATTGCATGAGCCAGAATAAACATTATCTAGCATTTGATTTACATCACACAAGTCTCATTTGGGCTTCACTGTATATATAATTATATGTAAAGTGCTTTTTAACTTTAACTGTGTAAGAATACTTTATGAATGACTGTGTTGCATTGCACTGCTGTGCAAGATGTGAATCCCATTTCTCATTTTGCATGATAAGGCCTGAATATTGGGATCCTCAAAAGGAAACTTGTGTCACTGGGAGGCATCTAATAACATGCAGCAGTTAGCTTCTATAGATGGGATATTTGCACTATTTCCTAGCTCTATCAATTCCAAAAAAACTCCTAAAGCACATGCAGTCCCAATCTACGGCCAACATGAATCTGGCACAGTTGCAATTTTAACTTTGGAGTCTAGGTCTTTGAAAATACATGCAGAGACAGATGAGATGGGGAAACTCACATCGTTTGTGTACTGCTTGTGTGCTGTGATTGCCTTCCGCAGGAGCATCACCTTCTCACTGGGCTGCAAAAAATCAGAGAAAGAAAATCCAGAGGTTAAAAAAAACCACGATCCTCTTTTGTAAATCAAAACTGGCAAACTCCAGTGATAAAATACTAGTATACAAGACAATGAATGCAATAAAAAGTGTTATAAATTTGTGTTAGTTATACATGTAGCCATTAAATTAATACATTCATGACACTTAACCGTCAAAAGTTAAACATTGTTCTGTTGTTGGCACAATCCTCCCTCCGGTAGTTGAAGCCCGAAGCAACAAGATGGCAGAAGTTTCAACTAGGTAAATAAAAATAATGATTATAATAATTCTTCCTTATAAATGTATAGCACAATTTGAAGTCTCTTTACACTTGACAGAAAAAGGAGAGAGGAAGGAGTAATTAAAATAAAACTTGTGCGCATGAAGGAATATTGCAGACTAACACCCTCCGGTCCAGTAACACGGCGCAGGGCTCTTATGGACAAAACACCTTGTCCAAGGGTGTATACACCCGGCTGGGTTTGAACCCAGGATCTCTTTGCATGAGTCAAGAGCTCTCATAACTCCTACTCTGTTGAAGCAGGGTTTGGAAATGCAGCACCCATTTCATAATCAGTGCAATAAATGATTAAAGAAACATGCCACCTACCGGTACCCCAAAATAGATGGAAACGAAATCAAGCAGCCTGAATTACCTTCTTGGCTGCGTTGCCCATTCCCCTGCAGAATTCATCAGACTCGATGGACGCTGACCTGATTGTGTCTGTCCTGCCTAACTTGTACTTGCGTAGCGAGCCGCTCTCATAACTGGCTGTGGAATGGCCGTACATCCTGCGCAAGAAGACAACCAAACGATTCAGTACTGAATGAAAAAGCATCCTTCTATTCAACTGAGTTTGAACTCTTCAAAAATTGTATCAACATCAGCTGTTTATTTTGAAAATCTTGTATTCTTCTACTGAGTGTATGCATTGTTCTTATCTCACGATCGTTCTGATTAGTAATGTTGGCACACCAGTAAAGACCTCTTTGGTCACTCCTTCTTGACTACTACCTTCTTACATAATATCTCATCCTGTGTTTCATATATTATCATTTATTCATGTTCATTTTAAAGATCCTTTGCAAAATTCAAGAATATCGACAGGAATCGGCAGTAAACCCAAACGATAACCTGTACAAAATCTCAGTCATAGCCTTACAAACCTTTTCAGGAGAGCTGAAAAGCTATCCTGGTTTATAGTTGAGACATATGGAATAAAGTCTACATTCACAATCGTATTGCCCCTGTCAGTGGGCGGCACCGTGGGCATTCCTCCCATTAAACGCCTGCACATAATGCCCCCCCCCCCCCCCCCCCCCCGGGAGTATTAGGGTCAATAGAGACTCACTTGAAGAATGTATACTGGATGGCGATCTGGATGAATGAGTCTGGGCTGAGACGTTGAGACTTGGGGAAGTTCTTCCCAAAGTGAGAGAACGGGAAGACGGTCACCTGGATGTCTTGGTCAACCCTGGTCGTGATGACAAAAAGTGATAACAATTATTATACTGTAATCATCACCAAACCGATGAAAGTGACCAAGCAATCTGACTGATTGGTTCATCTGGTTTGAATTGGTAATCTTTCATGCTCAGAAAACATTTGGTTGATATTGGACTATTAAGTTCCTACTTAATGTTCATTCACCTTTGACCTTTGAGGAGTTTGATCGCTTATCTCATCTCCATGCAGTCGTCCATCTCTGAATCATGTTATTTGAAGGTGTTAAGAGAAGTATAATATTTTGAACATTTCTGACAATTTTAAGAAACTTCACTTGACTTTTGAATGATCTGACCTCAAATCTCATTAATTGATCTCCTTGGCGGAGGCATAGAAATACAAATATAATGGTAATGATCTTTCTAACAACTAACATACATGGTAAATCCACATCACAAAGAAGATGCAATAGAAATCAATCAGAACTTGAGATAGACATTAATCTCAGGTTGTGTGGATTTATCATAACTATACCATATACCAATTGATATTGATGGATGTCAATTGTAAATCCATTTAAGATGCAATAGAAATCAATCAGAACTTGCAATGGACATTAATCTCAGGTTGTGTGAATCTATCATAATTATGCAATACATTACAAAATTGTACATTGACTACAACTTGCAATAGATAACACTGATGGTTTTGTGATATTGCAATTGCAATAGATAGCACTTTTGCAACTTTAGCTTTATTTTTTTGCAATACATTTTAATTATATAGGTCCCAGGGGATATTTCTAGTTGGTGGGCTATCCATGGTAATCAGGCATTATCTATGACTCTCCCGTCCAATCAAGATGACGGCAATCCCTTGGTCCATGGAGTTTTTCTACTCACACATCAACGTTGTGCTTCGCTTCCTCAATGGACTCCACAATCTCATGACTGATGTTGAAGTCCAGCCGTTCTGGCTTGGGCGGGCTGGACGTGGCTGACCCAATCTCGGTCACCAAGTTGTTCCTGTGGCCAAGGTAAATGGTCAAAGGGAGGTACAAACAGGGAGATGTTAGGACAGACAAGAAGCTCAAGCATAACATATTCAAACATCTCTATGTGTATTAAAGCGTGCTAATGAAAATCAAAAGCATTCCACAATCATGACAATGCTTTGATGTCCCATGCTCAGTGCTGACATTTATCGGGTGGTAACATGGAAAGATATATCTTTAATTACCAATTTTGTGTCTCCAGTATTATCACAATTTGCAATTTTCAAGGAAATAAAAGAAAATACCATTAAAGATCCTGTACTCTGTCTCAGCTTTTTGTTATAGGATTCAGGAAAGATAGGTAAGTGGACAGAAAATATATCTTTATTCCTTACAAAATTGCCTTAACTTCTTCATTTTCTCAATTTTTATGAAATTTTGAGATATGATCATTATCAAAATGATATTTTAAGCATGGGTTCAAAGAAAGGAGATTGATTCACATCCTTTCATAACAGTATTCCTGCTGCTATTCCGATGGACCACATCTTGCAGTGCGGCAGAACGGGCTGCACAGGTGAAAACCTGGCCCTTGGAAATGAGACAGCCATCATATCCATCGGGTGATGGAAGAATTTAATTAAGGAACTTTATATCAATCTTGATCTTGAGGAGACACAAACAAACAAAGTATTCCTTCTTACATGTAGTTGAGGCTGTGGTCGATGATGGCAACGATAGGGGGTCCCTCAGCTGTGCAATGCTCATACGTCAAGCCCATGTAGCCGGAAGTACCTACCCAGAACTGCAATAGTATCAAGCATGAGACATAAGATTAATAAGTTTAGGTCCACTGATTTTTTTTTTTTATATATTTAACTGAGAGTTATCCCCTTCCTGTGACAGATAAAATGCTGTTCTATGAGATTTGTGTATATTATCAGTGCAGAAATGCTACAGTGGTACTTGAACTCATTCAGGTTAAAGATCGTTTTAGAGGAAAACGGATCATTATTTTGGATTTTAAATTGACAACATTACTTTTATTTTTTTTATTAGAAAATGGAATGTAAATTACATTTATTGATTGATAAAGAGTTAATGTATTACTCCTCCTCCTCCTCCTCCTCCTCCTACTACTACTACTACTACTACTACTACTACTACTACTACTACTACTACTACTACTACTACTACTACTACTACTACTACTACTACTACTACTACTACTATTACTACTACTACTATTACTACTACTTCGACTACTTCTACTTCTTCTACTACTACTACTACTACCACCACTACTACTACTTCTACTTCTTCTACTACTACTACTACCACCACTACTACTACTACTACTACTACTACTACTACTACTACTACTACTACTACTACAATCACATCTGCTTACCTGGAGAGTTTTATCAAACCACCGGTTCCCACTGCTCACATGGCTGCCCCCACCGTAGAGTGACTGGCGCCCTCGTGTGGACAGATGTGACGTGTCCACCCCTACCCTCTCATCCTGATCCAGGGCAATGAGAAAGAGGCTGCGCTGGATTTGATCAAACGAGGCTCTGTTGACGGAATCTAGCAGTATCAAGAGAGAGAGAGAGAGAGAGAGAGAGAGAGAGAGAGAGAAACACCAGTTACATTACCAGCCAGGACCTGGCAAGCACTGAAATAGGGAACTCCCTATATTTTTTTCTTTATCATTGACTCTTTGTGACATAATTTGTAAGAAGATCAATTGTAATTGTTTGACATTTTACTAAACTTACCTAAATCATCAATTAAGTACATGTAGGCACCTCGTAATCTCTATCCGTATTACAAGTTCAGTTGAAACTTCTTTTTGTGTGTTTCATCAATCTAAAGAGTAAACAGTGAAATAGCAGAATTTGAAATATCTAATTTGTTTTTCATGTCTGGCAAAAACAAAATCAGTATCTAATTTTAATTTGAATGTTTCCATGGTGAGAGTGTACTAATAAGTACTATTTAGAAAATAGTAAATCTTTCGATAACACCATGTGGTTGTATTCTTTCAGGATATTTGACCCACTTATGGGATGAGGAAAGGTTAAGAAAGATGAAAACAGGAAAGATCACTATTTTTAGCTTTAGTTTTTAGTGTTTTAAACCAAAAAGAAGTGAAATAAAATGGGAGTAGAAGAAGAGGGTGGTGATGAGAGTTTTGAACCAGTCACAAAGTAGTTATACAGAGAAAAAAAGAAAGAAATGAGAAAGGCAAAGTAAGTAGAAGTAAAACTAAGTTTTGCAACTAACTAGAAGTTTCTTTCAAAATCTGAAATAGAGAGTATCAGTATTGGAGGCCCCAAACACACCTTTCCTCATTCGCCTGTAGATCTTGCCCCAGGTGTTCCTGTGTTCCGCCGTCAACACACCCACCGGGACGGCTGGCATTGGTGTTGCCATGACAATGTACTTGAGCTGGGCGTAGATGTCGTCCAGGCTATAGGGCTTGCCTGCGGGGTTCAGGACGTCCACGCTGTAGAACTGAGCACAGAGACAAACACATCACTCACTCTAGTTTCTCGTTACTTCCGGAAGTTCGATGCATTGAGTTTGGAAGGCCAAGTGTTCACCTGTTTTTTAATACTTGATCACATTTATTTTGTGACTTAAATTTTTAAATGAGATTGATTTGGTAGCTAAATGGAGTGATGAAGTTTATCTTATGATCAAGTCAATTCTGTTTATTAACTCTTTTAGTGCTATTCTTAAAAAAAGAAATCAGAACTTTCTCAACACTTGTCCCATGAATTTTATATTTAGATGTAATCTGAATGTATTTACTTATAATGTAGGTAGTAGAATGCACACAAGCACACCTGGCAAAGTTCGCTTTTTTGCCTATAAAAGCCAGAACCCTGAGGGCGCAGTAGACCGAACACAAGAAATGATACTCTAATCGATCAAAATTGCCATATAACGCAGCCAGCAAAGAAAATCTTGCAAATCGTTGTGTGCCTGCCGCTTAGCATGTATGTTCAAATTAAGTTACGTTTCAGAAAGAAAACAGCAAATCTGTGATGGCTCGATGAACGAATAAAAACTACAGTTTGCACGGGTACATCTTGGAGCTGGAGTACACTTTGGAGGAGATAGAGCGTATCAAAGAAAGGCGGGCTTTGGAAGCAGCTGCAGAGAACAGCGCCATCGTTGAAGGGACTCCATCGGGCTCAACCCGAGTGCCGTGTACTTGCGGGGAGTGTCCCCAAATGCCGTCTGCTAAACTATGGTTTCTGCTGTGCAATAAATTGCTTAGGTACAATAATAACGTACGCATATTGATCTAGCAGACGTGCAAACAAAGGGGCATGTGGAACATAGAGATAGCCGATGTTCCATGCACTGTATTAATCAATGTCATTATTTTCAAAATGCAGAAACATATCAGACCCCACTACAATATGATGGATATTCAATTCTACAACCAAAACAACTAAACATTGGTTTAGCAATGCCCGGCGGTCCCCTTTAACTCCAGAAATCTGGGCGTAGCCTACAAGCTGGTAGCTGTGTTTTGGATTATGCTGTAGCCTACCTGATTGTTGAAGGCCACTATGATGTGCTTGGGTGCACCTGGCTGGTTGGGTGGGTAGGACACCACGTTGTCCTTCTTGGGGCCTGGGATGCGACAGGAGGCAAGCACCTTGTAGTACTGGTCCATGCAGAGTGGCTGCCCTCCCATCATATCTACAGGTACTGATTGGCTGCAGGCCACAAACAGAAGTAATGGCCATTATATCCCTGCCCTCTGATTGGTTCAAGCACTCCATGTGACTAAAGATATGTCTATCACTTCTAAAACAAGTACTTTCTGCCCTCCATACCCTCTGACATCATGTTTCCAGAGGACCGGAAATTACTGTCATACATATCCTTTCATCTATTTCTTTCATTCAACTGATACAAATTGCTCAATAAAAAATATGACATTATAACAGGTACAACATCAATATACAAATTAACAGAATGGACATTAAAAAGGTGATTAGAAAAAGGAAAACTGGTGAAACATATTTCTGATAAAAATTGGTGTTTAGTAGATTTTGATGGAAAAAAGATTTACCAATATAAGCCTGAGCAGCTTATTGTATATGGCACGCCCGTTCAAAGAGAATATTAATAGAAGAATGCTATTGGATGAGGATTTCAAATCACTCACGTATCCACCAAGTACTTGAAGTCCATGATGCCCGCTATCAGCTTGGCAGCCTGCTGGAGTTGACCCTCGCGACCTGTGTACTCTGACCTCTCCGACTTTGGGAACACGACCCCCGGCGAGACGTTGATGATGACCGGTGACCTGAACTCCAGATAGGCCACTCGCAACCACCAGTCCGATAGCTATACAGGTCACAAGAGGGAGACAAATATTGCTCTCATGGACAATAATGAACTCTTTATATGGAAAGTCGCATCCCCCATTTATTTGGAGGGTGCAGATTTTATCGGGTCTGAGGGCAATGCGTTGCATATAAATAGTAATAACTATTTTTTTCTTGAGTAGTTGTTAGATTTCTCTGACATTGATTGATGCCTTAGATCATGTATTCATTTGTTTTGTTTGTATTTATTTTCTTTGTGTTGTGTTAAAAAATTTGCATTGTGTTGCTTTTTTATTGTATGCAGGGCCCCTTGGTAGATCAGCTGTTGAACTGAAAGGGCTACCCTGTTGAAATAAAACGTTAATAAATAAACAAATAAATTTACGGTACTTTCATTTCTGAAATTGTTTTGCAGAAAGAATAGAGAAAAGTAAATCCTCTTTCTGATCATGTAATTTGTTTCAAGTTTTGGAATGATTAACTGCTCTAACATGGACGTTATTTATCATTGCCTTTATAGGAAACCTTTACCTCCCGACATTATCTCTCCATTCTTCATTTTCTGTGTTCAAGTTGTAATAAAGTCGTTTAGGCCATGATATAAGCTTTCTATCAAAACCAGAAACAACATAGTTGTTGAGACAAAAGGGAAGCAAATTTCAGTTTGTAAAGAGGTGTTTTACTCAATAAATCAGAGCTCGCTAACAATAAGCAAGAAGTGACTGCTCTAGAGACAGTCAGTAATCCTTCATTTCAATGGTTGTCACTCGTGTTGATACTCTCTATTGTTCTATTATTGATTTTCTTTGACTCCCCAATCACACGAGAGAACATCACAAACTTATGTGGATCTGTGCAAGTTGCATGTTCGCCGCTCTGCCGGTCGCGCAAAGGTGCAAACGAGCCGTGTAAATGTGCAAATGAGCTGCTTAGAGAGTGTATGAAAGTAATAATACTCATGAATATGTTGTATGATTTATATAAACTTACAAATAAATTACTAGTTCATGGGAATGTTACATTGGCCTTCATGTAATATGAGCAGGCAATCAATTTTCACATTGAGTTTTATATTGAGGTAGTTGACAATAAAGAGACAATATGGAAAGATTTCTAAATCTTCACCTAAAAAGTATTAAATTCTTTTTTCCCCCAATTGCTTCATCTCCCACCCTTATTATAACCTCTGTTCCTTGCATGACTTTCTCCTCTTCTTCTATCTATTCATGTTGATATTCTTGCTCTCATCTCTTCTTCTCCTCCTCCTCCTAATTCCTCCATCTTCTTCTTCTCCTCCCTTTTCCTCTATATACAATTTTCCTACTTGTTCATACTGCTACTTCTAATCTGTTTACTCCTCTACTATCCTTACCCAATTCTCCATCTTTTTTGATCTATTGATGAGTTCCATCTGCAAATCCTGGCCAATCCCCCCTGGGCTGCCAAAGTCATCTACAATCTAGAGAAGAAAAGGAAGGGCAGAGATCGTTGTTTCGGTCTTTATCATACAGGGTAGTTAAACTGGGCCCCGTAACATAAAGATTTGCAATCGATCACAAAATGGCAATGGCCAATCAGCATCATCGTTGCATGCACTTTTTGTTCCAAAGACTGACCAGTAACTTATCAGAATTTGTCTTTCAAATTTGCAATTGATCGCAAACCTTTATGTTACGGGGCCCAGGTCTTCTGGGCAGTCCTGGATCACATGTAATATTCAAATATGCAATATACAATAAATAACCAATTTCATTCAAACGACAAAAAACAATAATAATAATTACACTTAAATATATTTTGAATGCAACATAGAACTGATTTTAAACTTATACAATTTAAACACTCATATCTTGCTTTTATTTTCCGGGTATAACTAAAACCAATTTAACCTCAGGGTGGTCTTTCCCTTCAAAAGCCCAGTGAAGTGTGTGTGTGTGTGTGTGTTTGTGTGTGTGTGTGTGTGTGGTACATACCTGCTTGGTGACCTCATAGTCCTCTGCGCTGAGGATGGGCTTGACCGACATGAGGTACTTGTACAGGGTCTGCTGGAGGGGTGGCACGGGGAGGCGAGAGAGGGAATCCTGGTGGGCAAACATACGCCCTGCAGTCACCACCTTGGCCGGGCCCAACCTAGCGGCCCCATGGGCACCTTCCTTACTGGTTACCCCCATCACGTGCCGCAGCTGGGAACAAAAATAAGAAAGATCAAACATTAATGCAATCGCATGAATGATTATCATTTTTATGTCTTTTAAGAGAAAAATTTAAAAACCTTTTTCCTTCCATATAGGCCACCCCCATCATATGCTGCAGCTGGGAATAATATAAGAAAGAAGAAAGACTTTCAATTGCATGAATGTATGCTTTTTTGATGTCCTTAAAGGTGATATTCATAGCAAATAAAATCAAATAAATATAGTTTATTTTATAATTGAATTGTTATTAAAGCAATTTATGCAGCTAACATGTCATGAAAGTGTTCAGTTATGTGTTTAATGAAAGTTAAATTTCACTAAATTGACTCTCTTCGTGACCTACGAAATCGCCTACGGAAAATGGTGTTGTGTGTACGTCACAGCCGGGATATGCTTCACAATGACCATTGTGTATCACACCTGTTAATCCACTAGCAACTGCCATCACAGTTTCATTAACAATGCATGATGCTTCTGGCGGAAAAGAAGTTGCGGATTGGCATGTGTGATGCACAATAACGCCTCCCTTTTCTTATGTCAGACCTAAAGGCCGTTTCGGATGACAGTAGGTCAAATTTGTCCCCGAGAATACGGTGATTGTTTTCACCCTAATTTCGCTTTTGGGAAAGTGATATGTTGCTTGAATGTCATCCGAGCTCATTGTATGGCTTATAAGTTTTCTGTAGATGAATATCGTCATATTTTTGGATTTTCTATGAATATCACCTTTAAGAGAGAAAAAAATACAGTATGATTAGAATTGAAATTCTAGCTAACATAATTTCCTTCCTTATTGGTCACCCACATCATGTGCCAAAGCTGGGACCAAAAACAGAACGATGAAAGACTTATTGAACAGGGTGGTGTTTCACCAAGCTGTTTGTAAGTTATTAACGACTTTAAGAACGACTGGTGATCCCTTCTTGTGCTAAATGTGATACCACATTTTGTTCATTGAGGATTTGATTTAGCACAAGAAGGGATCACTAGTCGTTCGTAAAGTCATTTGTAACTTACGAACAGCTTGGTGAAGCACTCCCCAGACCATTTTTCTTATGTATGCACATTTTATTCACATCATTCAATCAAACGAAAAAAGTTACCAAGTGTATATATAACCCCAAAGCTTGTCCGAAGTTTGTCGAAGTAGCAACAACTAATAGATTCTGAGTGCATAATTTGTCTGAAAAATATCTTGGAAACTGAGGATTGCAATTGCAAACCTAGGGAGGCATCTGTTACTTACTGGATATAGCAGCTTAAGAAAGATTACATTTCAAAGTTTTTTGTTTATTCATAGAGAATTTTAAACCACACATAAAGTCACTTGTGAAAATATATTTCACATAACGTTGAACGCACAGTGACACATCACAGTCCACTCAATATACAAAACTGATTTCGGGTACTATGCATTCATGAACAGAATCTCTCAGTTCCACAATGACAATGTCACAATTCTTTTCATCAAATTGAAAGCATATATTCCAGCACCTTATTCAAACGATAGATACATATCAATTTTCTCACTTTAACTTCAATTTCACTTCATAGTTTCGCAAATTCTCTCCCATTTTATCAATGATTGATGAAAAATTATTATTGTCTGATTTCCATACGAACAACTAAAAACTGAAACCACACAATTGTTTCTCCCTCTTTTCTGCTTTTATTGACAAGATTTGTTCATTCAGAATGTATTTCCCCTCTCATCATGTACCTTTCTCTCATGGAGTCATTGTCTCAGTTACAGATATAACGAAGTGTGGTATAAGCGCAGCCATACTGAGAAGCACACACTGCAATATGCTTCTTTGATTTGGCCACTAACTCTTTGTGTATCACAAGCATATTTTAAAGGAATGCACACAAATCCCATAGAGCTAGCAAGCATAGTTTCTAAGCATGTTGTAAGTCAAATTACTTTCTTCAAACAGTGAAACTTCCTATCATCCAAATTAAAAAAGACCAATTCCCAAGAGTTCAAATAACTGTCATGCATTGAACTGAAGTCATATATGCCTAGTTGCCTATACATACACCGTTTTCAATGGAGATCATGAACAGGTTTTGTACAGATTCATATTATCTATGGACCAGCGTGATTCACTAGAAACAATACTTCCACATACAGACACTACCAGCAGCAAACGACAACCTGTATAAAATATTATATCATAAGCATTGGAGATGGTACTACAGCTACTCATACATAAACTTGTACATGTGAGCATTCTGTTGTACATAAACATAGGGTCAAACATTACTGATCAGAGAAAATATACAAGGAAATGATGCATATTCTTACATGATTTAAAGTGAATTTAAATGGAATTTGACTTACACCACACGTATTACCCGTATTCTTCACTTGTGTAGCGATTACCGGTATGTCCTTTGCTCTACTCCACTGGCTGGTGCGGTATACAATCTATAAACAACACTGACTTTGAGTAGTTGAAGTTGACATAGGAGCTATCCCACTTTTAACTCATCACACAACAGTTATCTCATGAGTACCCTCATAAATCAACACAGTAATCTGGCTGCAAACCGTCCCTACTTCAGCATACCAACCAGTGCAGTCCTGTGGGGAATGTACGTATCATGCAGTGTCGGCATGTTTGGAATACTGATAATGGCATTTGCTATTTATGAAGTGTTGCACTTAGTAAACGACATTGCTTGCATTGACCAAGTTCAATTGGGGCTTCTACTCCTGGCTCCCAGCCAAATCAGCTGATTGCTGGCCATGGAGTGGACCTACAATGTACATGTATTACCGTATATGTGACTTGGATTGATTTTGTTTGCCCCCTCTCTTTCTAAGTAAAGTTGCCTGACCTTGTTGTTTACATACTACTGCTTACAATAGTGTAGCCTAGAGTTCAGGCAAGGGAGCATGTCAACACATGTATGCAAACTAGTCTGCAAGCACAGACTTTAATTTGACACTTAAATACAATTGATCATGCCTTGATTGAGACTTTTCCATGCTTCCTGACTGTGTCAAAATATAACCTTGTCTGGAGCACTGTCTAGTGTAGTCTCATAATGCAGACTCTACTTCATGTACTATATGAAGGACATGGGTACATGCCTGTACACTACACACTAATTATGCACACTTACAACCGCTTTAATAATTAAGTCTGCAAACAAAGACTATAAAGCCGTCTTCTCTTCAGGACTTAGATCACGTGCCCAGACAAAGTTGTTTCCAGATAGTTGTGAAGTATTAGTTAGTCTCTGTATCTTCTGCCTGGGACCAAGGCTACCAATAGTGACGTGTTTACCAGACGTTAGTTTGAACCTTTGTGTGTGTGTGATGGTTGGGTTCACATGAGATAATAAAGTTGACAGAGATATGAGGGGTTATATGCTTAGAGGAAGTTCATTGAATGGAAAGTTCAAGCACAATAGTCCATTATCAGAGCTACCAACATTGAAATTGAGCAATCAGGAAGATTTGGGAAAATTTCATCAGAAATTAGGGAGATGTCAATCAAATGCATACAACCTAATAACAATAATCTATCAATGATCAGGGAGATTGGGTAATATGATGAAATCCAATATGGCAATACTGGTCAATTTTCAGGGAGTCTCCAGTGAAATCAGGGAGACTTGGCAGCTCTGCATTCAGGGAAAAAAACTACATGGGGCTCAGGGTGATTTTGCCCCCAAAATGCTTAAAAGAGCCCTGGAAAAGGTTAAAAGAGCCCCCCAAATTACCATAGACACAATGAAACATTGTAGCCAAATTGGCCAATGTACTAAAAAAGTAGCACCCCCAAATTTTGAATTCATTTCTTCCCTGTCTGCACTATGGACGTTTTTAAAGACTGGGTACCCCATTTGTAAAAGTCATAAACGCGTCAGAAATGAGCAATACACCGTAACTTTAAAGTATGAAATCTTCACAAACCTCATCAGGAACAGGAACGGTGCAAAACAATCTGTTTACATATGAAACATAACAAGTCAACTACGGTCTACATTCTCATACCGAAGTGCAACATTCAGTGTATCACTCAGCGATGCGCCGCTTGCCTCAATGCATCACTATGCGGTGCAAAGTGCTGTGACGTGCACTGAATGCATATTGTGGTCTCTGGTCTTTATTAGGGTATAGGTTTCGGGCTGACCTGTCTAAAATCTACTCAAAATCTAGATATCAATATGCTTAAAATCAATTTCCAGTTCTATAAGTGGGAGGGAATTTTGTTCTTTTTTCCCATTTTTTAAAAATTCATTTGTTTTTAACCTGCAAAAAGGCTACCCTGTCCTTAATGTGTTAACCAATCTCCGCTCACGCACTTTAATCACACTTCCTCTACCGCAAGAATTGCGATGACCCCACAAAGTCACTCACCCAATATCAGTGTTCTGTGTGAGCCCTCATTGTTGGGGTAGATCCAGGGTTTCCCATAATGAAAACTGGTCCAGACAGTGGACTATGTATTTACGTGTAGATAACAGTAAAGTTCTTTTTCAAGATTAAAATCATATTCAGTACCGACTAGCAGTCATAAAGCTACCGGCAGTCATTTTACAGGTATGTGCATGTAAGTTTTAACATGTGGAAGCACATGTAGTATGTGTACATAGGGATGTGAACTTTCATGTACTGTACATGTACAGTGTTTAAAGACAGCATAGAACATTCAGTACAGGTACAATGTGTAGTACATTGCATGTACAGTTTTTGCAATATTTTTTTATAATCAGGTCATGGGACTATGCTGAATAACATCAATGAAACACTGAGTAATCCCCCAAATAATGTAAATATAAGAATACACCAGAAAAATGAACTACTTGTACTACTTTCCAACTGATACACTTGTATGCACAATGTACATGTGTGCACTTTTTACGTTCACTTCTTATTGCATAAATTATTATCTACGGACTTCACAATACTTGTGGTCCCTTATCTACTATCAAAGTAAGAAGGAAACAATTTATCTTGGCAAATTTCCCATTTCATGAGGAAAAGATAATTTCCTATAAAAGTTCACTCTCTGTGTCTTTTCTTTGAATGGCTTTACCAGATAATGAAGATGACCCCCTCTTTTGGTGGTGGAGACTGGACTGGTGAGAAAGTACTTATCATGTAGCATGGATACCTACATTTAAGGGGCGTCTTCATTAGCCCGATGTGGGCGAAATAGCGAGCTTGTTCTGATCGGGTTAGCTAGCCAGATCACGAAATAGCTAGCTATTTGCGTCTTCATTAGCCAGATCAGGCAAAATAGCGAGCTATTTGGTCGAGAAAATTTCCCAAGAAATCTTGGGCTAGATGCAGCTAGCTCGAGCTAGTTTGCGAAATAGCTCGAGCTAGCTTGGAGGGTCTTCATTAGCCTGAAAATTTCTCGATCCCAGCATGCATCAGCGCCCACGAGGCATTGTTTACGTAAAAGGTTTTAAACGTGCGTGAATGCGAGCGCACAACCAAAGCCATGTGGCCGTGGTCTATTCCCGTCGCCCAGTGCTGGTATGTTCGAAACTTGGGATAATTTATGCAACCCGAGCTCGAGCTTCAGTATCCCAAGTTTCGAGCTAATGAAGACGCGATTGCAACTTCAGGCTAGTTCCCCGGATCAGCAAAATAGCTCGCTATTTCGTCTGATCGGGCTAATGAAGACGCACCTAATGATACAAATTAGAATCAAGATAATAGCACCTGCTACCGTAAGTCAACTTGCTAAATTATTACTTTTTATATTTCATTGTTTGTATGTTACTCAATGATGACATGAAAAATGACTTTCAAGTTAACTCTCCTCTTCTTCAGCTTGTGCATGTTTCATTTTGTTAATCAATCGGTAACAAATCTTTACATGGATATGAGGGGCCACATGAAACCATACTAAACCTAGTTCAGCTGCATGTAAAATTAGTAACTAACTACATGTAGGCTAGTAGGCATTCATGAATATGGCCACAGAATGCTACATGTAGATGAAGTGCAGAACCAGTGCTGTTTCTTAATTTTAGTAATATCTTTCTCCAAATTTCTCTCATTGGGATTGAATGAAATACTGATATCATGGATAATTCAAATAATTCAACATGAAACACGATGCTTTTAAAACCGTGGTATATTCCCTTCCTTCCTTCCCTTCCCTTTCCCTATGCCCAATGCCAATTCCCTAGAGCGGTAGTGTATATCCTACAATATCATGCATTGAGCCAATGTTTTTTTTTAAAGAGTTTCAGGTGGCCGATGATGTTTTAGGTGGCCATGGGCCCTCAGGCCACCGCTAAGGCCAAACCCTGATAGCTCAGCAGTACATAGCAACAGAAGCTGGAGGCTTTAATATCAGGGGGTTATCTCACCAAGCTGTTCTCAAGCTACGAACAACTTTATTCATGCCTGGTGACCCTTTCTTGTGCTAAATCTCAATTATTTTGAATCCTATCTGCTTAAGTTGAAATCTGACATATCAAAGTTCTTGTTGTTAACAAGTACCTGAATACAAAGTTTATCATTTATCCAATTTGATTAGGTTTGTTGGAAATTTACTCCCACTATATCAAAACAGGAACAAATTGGGGTATCTAGTTCAGCACAAGAACTTCAAGAAGGGATCACCAGTCATGTGTAAAGTCGTTCTTAGCTTAAGAACAATTTAGTGAAACACCCCCAGCTCTACAAACCAGCAGATTCTTCATGGGACATCTTTAGGTAGATCATTCGTGAGCTTTCATTCCTTGTCGCCGAGCACTCGACTGGCCGCTCTGACGTCATTTTCATGCACTGACAATGTTTATTTATTTATTTATATACATATAACTTGGTTTGACTTAGCAGACGCCTTCGGGTCAGTAAATCACGATCTCATTCATTTTACGTTGCAAAGACATGACTTTCCTCCTAATATCCAACTGTACATGAAAAACCTGTACGGAACTCTGTCGGGGAGAGTAGCAACCAAAGATTGGATATCAGATGAATTTATGTTCAAAAAAGGAATATTTCAAGGGGACCCCCTATCCCCACTAATTTTCATACTGTGCTTTGACCCAATAGTTCAGTTCCTGAAAGTAAATCTGAAATATGGTTATGATCTGGATGGAAGTCATGTCATTACAACCCCATTCGCAGATGATTTCTGTTTGATTTCACATAATAAGAGGTCACATCAAAGATTGTTGACTGAGATAGACAGCCACATTAGATCACTCGGCCTGTCTCTCAAACCGTCTAAATGTCGATCTCTTTCTCTCTCATCCGGAAAGTTCAGTGACATTGAATTTACAGTAGGCCAAAATAAAATCTCTACCCTGGCAACACAGCCACATAAATTTTTGGGATCTCTCATCACTAAACAACAAACATCGCAAGAAACCTTTGAATATCTTTCCCAAAAATTTGAATCATCTCTGAAAAACATCGAAGCATCTTTGATTCGTAACGAATACAAATTGAAGATCTATTCGCGTTATTTTCTGCCTTCTATTCGTTTCGATTTGACGGTGAATGAAATAACATTCTCTCATTTAAAAGAACTAGATTCACTGACCAACCGCTTTCTCAAAAAATGGTTCGAACTACCTAGACCGGCAACAATGGCGTTTGTACACATGCCAACCGGTTTAAATATACCAACAATTTCGGACCTTCACGCAGAATGTCACACAATGGCCTACATTCAGATGAGAGAGCAAGGCGATGAACTTGTTAAACATTGCTTAGATTCTAAGCTCCAAAGGGAAACTAAATGGAGCAGGAAAAAATCCGCTACTGTGCAAAGTCATACACTTTACACTCAAGTAGAGGATCGTCAAACGCTCCAATCAAAAAAGAAAGAGAGTAAAAATCTATTGTCCAACCAAGTGAACGATTTATGGCATAGCCAGGTTAAAGAGCTAACCGTACAAGGAAGGTTTCTCGAGCTACTGTGTCTAGAACAAAAATGTGTTATATGGAAAAGCATCATGTATAACATGCCTGCTCGAGTGTTAAAATTCCTTGTTAACTCAGTTACCGACACATTGAATACTAGAGCAAACTTAGTCAGGTGGGGAAAGTCCACAACAGCTAAATGCAAGCATTGTCCCGGGAGAGAGACTCTCAACCATGTATTAAACGCCTGCCCACTGTTTCTAGAACAAGGACGCTACACATGGCGTCACAACAATATCCTGGCCTATCTTGTCAATGTTGCGCTAAAGGGCTCTTCCCCAGATTTGGTGGTAACACACGACATTCCAAACATACAGGGCTACTCACCTGTGACGACAATCCCACGGTCCTGCACCCAAACAAACCTCAGACCAGACTTATGTCTGTACCGAGAACGAGACAAGAAACTCCTTCTATTCGAATTAACAATACCATTTGAGCTAGGAATTGAACGTGCCCATAAATACAAAGCCGATAAATACGCAAGCTTAATCACAGACATCCAAAACAACGGATACGAAGTCCAGCTGTTAGCGGTGGAGATTGGTTCAAGGGGATTCATCTCACAGGACAATGCTCAACGCCTTAAGTCATTCCTTTCTTTTTTCACCCCAAAGCCCGCGAAGTTCAAAGAATTACGAGATGACCTAAGCCAAAAGGCGGTAGTCTCATCCTTCGTTCTCTACTGTGCGAAGAACGAAGCGGCATGGGAAGACTACTCCCTTTTAGAAAAGTAACCACTTTTCTGCCCCGCAATTCGTTCTCCAGAGTATTGAGAATATTATGCTACAGGCATGACAGGGGTGGAAAGGTTCAATGGAAAACAAATATCCACGTCATTAATAACAATGCTTTTTAGTCTTTGTTCTGCTGTTACACTTGGGCATTTATACTCTCCGTAACAGCAAGACGAAGACCATACATTTGTCTCCCTACAAAGCATCAATTATTCGAATAAGATATGGAAATATACATAACTTCAAAGAAACGTCCAATATTGATCGAGTGCAAATGTTTGTAAATGACATTCTACGATTTACCATATTTCAATGCATGTCTTTTCTAGAATGATATTTGTACATCAGATTTATCACTATTTAAAGGAATGTTTATTATATCATATACACATATTGCGTTTTCATTTACCCCATCTCAATGGAGTAGAACACTAGCCGTATACATTGCCGGCTTTTTCCTCTCTTCTTTGATACAAATAACATCCCACCTTTTCTTTTTAACGTAAGGCAAATAACTATTTGTTTTCTGTATTGTAATCCTTGTATATTGAATCGATGATGTTTTCCTCTGTATTTTTATGTATATTTATCGCCCTGCATTCAGCATTAATTGGCTATGACCTGGGCTTTGTATGTTTATTTTCCTTTATTGTCTCTAAATGTCTAATAAAGTGATCTTGAAAAAAATTATTTATTTATTTATATTTAATATGGCATTTCCATCGCAATCACCAATTTCAGTTACACACTGCATGTTAAGGTCATGCCCACGGGCCACGTACGGCCAAGAGCTTCGAAATATCTGTCATGTGATCTATTGCGTAATGTGGTGACATCATCATGTTGATGTGCGTTCATTCACCAAAACAAATGGGTGAATATTAGTTAACGCGTTGACGTACGGCCCCGCTCAATGTTGGTGAGGGCACGTTCACCGAAAAATGAAAGCTCCGTATTGTTATGTAGGCCTGGAAGCTGGAAGATGAGCAATTGTTATCTATTTTCTAAGGTGGTCAGCATGGCCACTTGAGCATGAGATTCTGCTGGCCAGATGGATTTTCAGGTGGCCACAATATGCATTTGTATTGTATGCTACTATATGTTAATGCAATCTTTTTTGGTGGCCAGCTGGGCCACTGATTCCAGAGTTTCAGGTGGCCATTGGCCCTCTCGGGCCAACATTAAAGGTGAGCCCTGATGAGACTTTGTGCCATCAATGAACCAGTGATGGCAGCATTCGCCCCTCACTCTGTTCCTTGGAACCAGCACTGTGTCAAGCACACGCACAGAACAATGACACATGGACAAAATAAATGGCAAAGCTGGGGACCTAACTCCTTAGTCCTAAACCACAAGCCCTTACATGTTTATTATCACACTCTATTACCGTAGTATTAATTATGATTAGATTTAATTAGATGATTAGATTGACATGATTAATTAGATTTTAGACCATAGAGACCCTCTTATTACTAATGACCTACACTAAAGCTCAAAGGAATTGGTATATAGGGAAAGGGAAAGGGAAGAAAGGGAAGGAGCCGCAGTTTTAAACCGCCGTTTATTTTGTCCAGTTCAGCATGAAACATGATGCTAAGCATCGTGTTACTAATTGGACTCTCAACTTATTTCTTACGTAAGCACTATCGCATTCATCCATGTACATTTCATATTCACATCTCAGTGCAATATTCATATTTTCTACGTTCTGACTGCACCTGCGTTAGGGACACCCATGTGTCACTAGATGGAGCTTCGCACGTAAGTGCGAAAACGGAATGGCAAAATGGTGGGCGCAGTTTGTGAGATACGTGATCTGTTCGGGTAGCGGAATTCCGATGTAGAATATTATCGGAGTAAATTTATGGGTTGAGATTTTAAGCCCGACAACCCTGTTAGTTCTTCTTTCAATTGCAACAAAAAGTTTTGGGAAAGCTGTGATGACCGAGCGAGATCAAAGCATTTTGCGGTAAGTTTTTGAAATTCCACTTCACTTTTTTGTGAATCATGGTGAAAACGAAAATGTTCCGTTATGTGGATCAATTCGAAACGAGAATAGTGTCAAGAGTAAATACTGAGCTTCTATTTGGCTTTTGATTTATAATGTTTTACAAAGGCGCAGTTGTGCCGAAAAAGGGTTTTATGAGCCCATGTTTAGATCTACGAATATGTGGTGTTGATAAATTTTATGAAATTCCGGAGGGGGCAACGACAATCGTCGCGCAATTCTAAGCCTGGCTTGTCGGCTGCTATGATAGCTCCGGGTAGCCACGTGCGGCCGCCACTGTCGGCCACCCGTTACTCGCTAAGCCGAACCGGTCAGATCGGTGCTTTATATAGCTGACCGCGATGCGTGGCTTGCGCGGACACGGCGTCCTGCACACGCACTATACTACATATATATCGGAACATGTATCAGCCGTGCTGCGCCGTTCGCATGCGCCCACCGCACGCTCGCAGTTAAGTCTGATTGCCAATATGCATGTATGCCTGACGTAACAATAGGCTGGCTTATCCCGTGCGGATTCAGCAACCCACCGGAATATATATATGCTAAACGAGTACCGGTAGAGCGTTAATTAATATTGGCAAATACATGAATTTTGTGTACAGTGTAGCGGCATTATCTGTGACTCGGAGACGATGCTAAAATCTTGTTGAAATAAATACTTTTCTTGTTATTTTGCCAAAATTAATGATTTTTATGGATTATCAATAGTGCAAACAATTATAAATATAAGGTGAGCATTTGTATTTTGAAGTCTCTACCTGCGTGTGACGTGTGCACAGTCATTACTTTCTTCAATCATTCAATAAACAAACAAAAAGGGAATAAAGTTGATCATGTCTTTTATTATCATACAAGCCTACTTCCTTGTAAGTTAAAAATGGAGTTTTTGGCTTGTGATCAGTGTCAGTGCATCACACCTCAGCTACACACAACACACATACACGTCTTCTTTACGGGACTTAGGAAACTCAGAATTTAATACGTGGGACTGAAAGTCACTGAGGCTGAGCAACTGACACGATCATCTAATGGATGAATAATGATGAATCATCTTACCAAATACTTGGGAAAGCGAGACAGCATTGTTGAACACTTGCTCCTTTACAAAATAGAGCTTCTGTCTCAAAAACTTCTACTCGACTAAGTCGACTTTAAAAGGTAGAAGTATTCCGATTGATAACAAATTGTCAAAAGTTGTAGGATTTCCAGATACTATGGTATCGTAAAATAGAATTACAAACCCGGAAAAGGAAAATAACACTGAAGATTACGTTCAAGAATAAAATTAATTGTCATTGTCATTGTCATTGTCATTGACAGTTGTATTTGGACATAATAATATACTGTAGCCCTGTTTGTGTGCACGTGTGTGTGTGTGTGGGGGGGGGGGGGTAGGGAGGGTGGCATGTACAATAATAAATGTTAACTAGTTTAAGTATCATTAGAGAAAACGAATACAATGGAATTCCCCCTCTCGTATGATTTAGTGTAAAAAGAGGTGATGGGGTGATAGAGGAATCTAACTAATTCATTTTTAATTTTCCTCGGAAATCATTTGTGTATCATGATTTATAAATGTATTTTTGTTAAAGGATATTCAATGGTACAATAAAGTAATTGTTTATGATTTGTGTAGCTATATGTTGAATGGAATCACAGTGAAATTAACTGCGAAAAAAATATATAAAAACATGTGCAGTTTATTTTTGTACGGTAGATATACCTACCCACCCAAACTCCAAGCACAAACCATTATATATCTTATGAAAATTGTATATAATTGCAAGTGTAACCTACATGTATCGATACCCTGACACACCCTATTACAATGCCTTACAATTATTATATAGAGCTTATTGGTTACAACTTAATTGTTGTTCGAAGTTACAATGATTGAGAATGGATTTCCACCTATTTAATTCTCACACGTCGATACAGTTCTATGATAACAAATGGCTGGTCATCCCAAGAATTTATTCCAAAAGATTGGAAGATTTGTTTATGTCTAGCAATACACAATGTCTGCTTTCGTGGGAAAAGACATGGAGTCCTGGACTGAGTGGGAAAATCGAGAAAGAGAGAGAGAGAGAGAGAGAGAGAGAGAGAGAGAGAGAGAGAGAGAGAGAGGGGGGGGGGAACTTAAACATCAAAAGGGAGCAGAGTGTGCAATAATAAAATTATGCATATCTATTTGAATTCATTGTTATCATTGGGAATGTAAAAATATATCAGATGAAGAGAAACAGCGTCAACAATCTCTCGACTTAAGATTTTGCAAAGTCGAAGATGGCGCTCTAACCTCTAAAAATAGGTAGGCAATGTTTTGGAACATCTAGGGGTATGCACACGACCCTGTACGATGACACGCTGACGATAAGTTCCTCCCCTCTAATGAATATGCATTATACCCAGACGTGTGTGTACAACGCTGTACCGATACAATACACTCATACTGTATTGACAAACGGACTCGCACCCATTGATATAGTGCATTCTACATGTTCCAAGCTGCATGCTACATGTTCCAAAATTTCAATTTCTTTATATATCGTATTGTTTTAGCTGTGTACGCGCCAATACTCGCATCTATTGATGTAGTGCATTCTACATGTTCCAAGCTGCATGCTACATGTTCCAAAATTTCATTTTCTTTATATATCGTATTGTTTTAGCTGTCATACGCGCCAACACTCGCATCTATTGATGTAGTGCATTCTACATGTTCCAAGCTGCATGCTACATGTTCCAAAATTTCAATTTCTTTATATATCGTATTGTTTTAGCTGTCATACGCGCCAATACTCGCATCTATTGATGTAGTGCATTCTACATGTTCCAAGCTGCATGCTACATGTTCCAAAATTTCAATTTCTTTATAAATTATCAAATTGTTTTAGCTGACGTACGCGCCAATCATTGCATTTATTGATATAGTGCATTCTAGATGTTCCAAGCTGCATGCTACATGTTCCAAAATTTCAATTTCTTTATATCTCTCCATTTATGTTTTCGTCTCCCTGCTCATTCTTTTTATATGGGTAATTATATGTGACAGGTCAAAACAAAAAATGATATATTACATGGAATTGTGATTAAAGCGTATTTATTGCATGTATCAGGGCATTCAAAGTCCACATACCCGAAACACACTAAAAAAAAAACAATTTCTTCTTTCACTAGATTCTTTCAAATATACACTGGCTCACAATTCATTTTTTTGCAACTGAAATACATAACTGTCGTGGTGTATTGTATTTTCACCATGTTCTCTCAGATCACGTCTTGATATCTATCTTAAGAATTTGTGTTGTATTTATCGATTATAATGTACATACATTATGTTATAAGTATGATGTTATTTTGTCAATAGCAATATCAGACTAAGCGTATTTTATAGGTCCTTAACCAAAATGATATTGATCATTTTTGTTGTTGCTTTCATCCTTATGTTTTGAATCAATGATATCTTTGAATTTGGAAAACATGTCTGCCAAAGTGAGATTCGTTAGGATAGTTTGTCTGTTGGTGGCCTAGATTCGAGTCTTTGGGATGCATGAGCAAAACTCAGTGTGTAAAGATCTAATTCTGGCAATAAGGACTAAGCCTACTTCCCTGTCTGCTCTCTGCAAGGGGGCACATAGGGCAGAGACCTTAATCTTTATTGCCAGACGTAAATGTTCACAGACTCGATTGCATCCATGTACTCCACAGTCTAGAAAGTGTAGGCTAACATCTTAGTAGAAACTAAAAGTTGTTCCTATTGTTCATGTAGTGATGGACATAATTCTGCATACATTTGTTTTACAATACCATCGTCAAAACACAGTCATCTAGTTTGTAAGTAAATTATCCTAGTATGAAAGTTGGGAGCCATGTTCTGGTTGCATAGTCAAGATTATACTCACTGTTTTAGCTAGTTAGGTAGCAGGATGATCAGTAATCACCATGGATATTTTCAAGCTATATGTTGGTCTGTAAAGACAAGCCTATGTCTGAACCTCAAATGCAAAGTTTAGTGAGTTATACGCTTTGGCGTACAGCTGGAAAACAAATGGGTATGGTACGAGCTTGGAGGGTAAAGAAATGGTGCTAATATGATCAGAAATAATGCTACTAATATGCCAGTATAATTACGAGATGGTGAAAATGGCTCATTTTATGTTGTACCAGTTAATATATTAAAAAGTGCTTAATGTTACACTGTTGATAATGTGTATATACTCCACTATAGACATCTAATATAAACAGTACAGGTATATTCCTTAGAAGTTGGTAATCTAGATATAACAAGGTGGTTTCTTTAAATATGTAAATAAAGAAATTTACAAGGGAAGTATTAAATTGATACAAGGACAGTTTGGCTCTAATGCTAATGTTCTCTTTGTAGAGGTGTGTGTGTGTATAACTACAGGGAAGAAGGCTTAGTCCTTATTGCCAGACTTATTAAATCCAAAGACTTGCAACTTGGCCACCAACATACAAACTATCGTCACGAATCTCTGTTTGGCCGACAAGTTTGACAAATCCAAAGATATCATTGATTGAAAGCATGAAGATGAAAACAACAACAAAAATGATCTATATCATTTTGGTAAAGGGCCTATAAAAATGCCTTCATGCGCTTACTATGATATTGACATGGACAAAATAACATTATACTTATAACATAATGTTTGAAGATTTTGATAGATTCAACACGAATTCTTAACATAGTTATCAAGAAATGATCTAAGAGAACATGGTCAAAATACAACACACTCCTATTCATCAGACATTGTTCAACCATTGTTGGATGAAGCCCTCCTCAATCAGTTTCCATTTGCTTCTATTTGCTGTCATTCTGTTCCATGTTGCTGTGTTTGTGTATGATGATATTTCGTCCCTCCACCTTCTTTTTGTCGACCTCTTCTTCGCTTGCATTTTCTTGGTTGCCATTCTGTGAGTTTCTTGGTCTATCTGCTGTCTTGTGTTCTAAAGTGTCCTGCCCATCTCAATTTCATCTCTTTATATGTTTACTACAATATTTTTGACCTTCTTTTTCTGCCGTATGTGTAAGTGTGCTTCACTTTGTCAAATAACATTAAATTGAGCATTCTTCTTTCCACAGCTCTTTGTGTTCTCAATTTCTGTTCCGTTTCTTTAGTTGTAGACCAGGGGCCATATTCATGAAACCTTACTAAGCCTAGTAAGTTACTAAAGCACATTCAGCTACATGCAATTTTAGTAACTGACTAGGCTAGTATGCACTGGTCAAATATCCTTCTCCTCATTGCGAGTGGTATTTTCAAGTCAGTTTAAAGTTCTCTATACTTATTAAAACATCTCCACCCTCCTTTTATCCTTGTCAATACCCTTTCTCTTGCATTATCCTCCATTTTTAAGATTTGGCCCAAGTACTTGTAACTGCTGACTTTCTCTAACTGGTGATGGTATATTCTTATTTCCTCTGCTGTTTCAAAGTTAGTCATTATGCATTTGCAAGCCAACTCAATTGCTTTTAATGTTCAGACTTCGCAACTTCCATATCTTGCACAGAGGTTAAAATCAGTTCCTTTGGACTTTATAAACACGTCATGGAATGCTGCTGTGAAAATGTTGGGTGATAATGTGTCCCCCTGTCTGACACCTCTATTTATTTTAACTTCTGTGTATATATGTCTTCCAAGATACGAATGTACCTTCTTCAATTCCTATATCTCTTAGAGCATCGATCATGTCCTAATGTTCTATGGAGTCGAATGCTTTTTGGAAGTCTACGAAGCATAGACAAAGCTTGAGCTGCCTGGTACTCGTTGGACTTTCCAATGAGTTGATTGATTGATTGATTGTAGATGATCTGTTTTTGAAAATCCTCCTCTAAATCACGTTTGCTCCCTAGGTTGGTTCTGGTCTAATATCATCTTAAGCCGGTTTTTAATTACTTTGGTGAAGATTTTATACGTATGAGATAGTAGGCTGATCGGTCGGTAGTTTTTTTTATGTCTGCCTTCTCTTTCGTGTGCAGAAGAATAATCTTTGTTTTCTTCCATTTGCTTGTGATTTTCGTTTCCTACAGTATCTGGCTGAACAGGTTTGTCGATTGTCCAACTGTTTCCTCCCCGCCAGCTTTAATAATGCCACTTGTTACCTCATCAGGCCCTAGTGCTCTATTTCCTTCATTTGTTTTATTGCCTCTCTTACTTCTATTGGTAAAATTGGTAATTCTCCTTTTTACACAGTATTTAGAACAGGACAACGATTGATGTTTTTCGTATTATAAAAAGAGAGCTACCTGGGCAGCTATTTTGTGCACATTTAAAATAAAACACTGAATATGTCCAATGGGTTCCTCCTCTTCCTCTAATCCAAAAAAGGAAAAAAAAAACACGTTTTCTACGCACTGCAACCATAAGTTTCTCCAATTCAGCCGTTCTTCTCACAATACTGGCACATCGGCAGTCACTGAGAGGATGAGAGAAATGCTTACAAGTGGCTTAGAGTAGCCCTGTATCAACTCTAAAGTAAGGAAAGAATTTAGAATGTAACTAGTGCTCGTAAGTTTTCGTGAATACCAGCTCCATGAATATGGCCCCAGGTCATTTGTGCAGATGGATATGGTGAATTTGTACTCTTTTGTGGATTGGTATAATCAGTACAGTATGCATAAACAACTGACTGTACACCAAGTCCTAATTTATCGGATGTACACTGATGGCAAGAGTAACTGGAAAAGAAGAAAGTGGTCCTGTTCATTATGTAATAATTATTGACCGATCCAAAGAAAAGTCACTTAGCTTAAATGTATGGTGTAAAGAGAGGGCGGGATGACAAAATGTACAAGGTGGTTCGTGATCCACGAGTCTCGCCTGATTTCGCAATCGATAAACAGTGCTAAGTTTTTTTTTCAAAGATTTTTTTCAAACCTTTTGACCCCTAGATGAGCTTTGACCCCATCAGCTTCATGAAGAGACACGTGGTATTACCCTAATATAATTTGTACCAAGTGTGATCACAATTGATGCAGAAATAAAGAAATGAAAGCAAGTCAAACGAAAACTTTGAGAAAAAAGGATGCACATGGCCTCATATCATTTGACCTTTTGACCACGAGATGACCTTTGACCCCATCATCCTTATAATGACACATGTGGTATTACCCAAGGATCATTTGTACAAAGTTTGATCACAATTGATACAGAAATAAAGAAATGAGAGCAAGTTAAAAAAAAACGTTAACATGTTTGTAACAGACCAACAGACTAACAGGAAAAGTGATTACTAGGTCTCTACCGAACTTCGTTCAGGCGAGACAATGGTAATAATTACCAAACTCACGAATCCACTCTTTCATTGCAGCCGCTAAAAATTGTGAGTGTCTATCAAATGTGTGGACTTCACATCAAGGAAGAGATACGTGCAATAAATACACTTTCATCATGATTTCATGTAATATTTTTGTTTTGACAAATATACATATAATGTCCCATACAAAAAGAATGATTAGAGAGACAAAAAGATGGAGGGGCCAGAGAGCAGGGGAGAGAGAGAAAGTGAGGGGGATGCGTAGGGGAGAAGAGGAGGACTGACAGAAGAGGAGGAAAGAGGAAAGAAAGTAGAAAGCTACATGTATTAGAAGAAAGGGAAAGGTGACAGAGCGACAGAGACTGAAGGAGAGGGGTAAGAAAAAGAATGGGGAAGGGGAGAGTGGAGTAAGGAAAAGGAAAGAATAGAGAATGGAAATACGGATGGGGAGGAGAGGGAGGGAAAGGTGGAGTGAGGAATGGTAGGAGACAAAACAGAGACGAGAGGAGAAGAACAGAGGGGGAGGTGAATGGAAAGGAGGGAGAAAGGAAAGAAAAGGTGACATTTAAATGAACCTAACATGCAGCTTGGAACATGCACTACATCAATAGATGCAACAATTGGTGCGTACGTCAGCTAAACAGCTTGGAACATCTAGAATGCATTACATCAATAGATGCGAGTATTGGCGCGTATGACAGCTAAAACAATACGATATATAAAGAAATTGAAATTTTGGAGCATGTAGAATGCACTACATCAATAGATGCGAGTATTGGCGCGTATGACAGCTAAAACAATACGATATATAAAGAAATTGAAATTTTGGAACATGTAGCATGCAGCTTGGAACATCTAGAATGCACTACATCAATAGATGCGAGTATTGGCGCGTATGACAGCTAAAACAATACGATATATAAAGAAATTGAAATTTTGGAACATGTAGCATGCAGCTTGGAACATCTAGAATGCACTACATCAATAGATATGCGAGTATTGGAGCGTATGACAGCTAAAACAATACGATATATAAAGAAATTGAAATTTTGGAACATGTAGCATGCAGCTTGGAACATCTAGAATGCACTACATCAATAGATATGCGAGTATTGGCGCGTATGACAGCTAAAACAATACGATATATAAAGAAATTGAAATTTTGGAACATGTAGCATGCAGCTTGGAACGTGTGGAATGCATTACATCAATAGATGCGAGTATTGGCGCGTATGACAGCTAAAACGATACGATATATAAAGAAATTGAAATTTTGGAACATGTAGCATGCAGCTTGGAACATCTAGAATGCACTACATCAATAGATGCGAGTATTGGCGCGTATGACAGCTAAAACAATACGATACATAAAGAAATTGAAATTTTGAAACATGTAGCATGCAGCTTGGAACATGTAGAATGCACTACATCAATAGATGCGAGTATTGGCGCGTACGCAGCTAAAACAATACGATATATAAAGAAATTGAAATTTTGGAACATATAGCATGCAGCTTGGAACATCTAGAATGCATTACATCAATAGATGCGAGTATTGGCGCGTATGACAGCTAAAACAATACGATATATGAAGAAATTGAAATTTTGGAACATGTAGCATGCAGCTTGGAACATGTAGAATGCACTATATCAATGGGTGCGAGTCCGTTTGTCAATACAGTATGAGTGTACTGTATCGGTACAGCGTTGTACACGCACGTCTGGGTATAATGCATATTCATTAGAGGGGAGGAACTTATCGTCAGCGTGTCATCGTACAAGGTCGTGTGCATACCCCTAGATGTTCCAAAACATTGCCTACCCTAAAAATAAGGAACCGACTTCGTATTTGCATCGGTCGAGTCGACGACTGACGTGAAACTACTCTTGAGTAGGTTGAGTCACATGTGATTCCCCAACAATTTTCTTATCCGGACATCACGATGTTCCGTTCCTGTTTGAAACGGTTCCTTTTCCCCGTCCATCATGCGCTGAAATCTGAAATGAGAATGTCATCAACACGGGGTAAGTAAGAAATTGCTGTGTTTTGTTTACATCAACCATCCAATCCATCTAGCGAATACTGGGGGTCGTTCCGCATTTTCTGAAGTGAATCTCGCCCGGTGCTCCGGGTGGGCTGCGCGGAGCGTGCGGGGTAGCCGCAGAATCGCAGATGAAAGGCAGTGCGATGAAAACCACCCAGTTTTAAGACAATTTATATGTTTTAAGACAATATATTTGGGTTCATCATATAATTCATGTTTATTGGAAGGAATGTGTCTTCCATGAACTTGAAGCCACAGCTTTTGATAGAGATATTATTGTGTTGTGAATCTGATCAGTGAAGATGGCCCATGATTATCTCATCTGGGGCGGTATTCCGAAAACGAACTTAGGAAAAATTTTATCTTTTGGTATTCCGAAAAGCCAACTTACAATAAAAGATAAAATTTTTATTCAAATGAGCTAGAGATAAAATTTTTATGTAAATGAGCCTCCGAGATAAAAATTTTATGCAAATGAGCCAAATTGGTATTCTGAAACGCACTGAGGAAAAAAAGTTAGGATAAAAGATAAAACTGCTCCCAAGCAATTTTATCTCCAGACGTACGCGCCTAGGCCCATAGCACTACGTGCAAAAATAATTCGCGCATTCAACTTTTTGCACATGTGCGCATCAAATGCAATAAGGCGCGCTGATAGGCATTGATGCGCAATGTCCCTTTCAGTTTGATGACATCACACCATCAAATTAATGGTGCTAATGTATGCAAAAGACATGAAAGGACGTTTATTACTGGCTGTCTCTGGGAAAGGAGCGCAGTGCATGCGCTCATTAATATTGGTTAAAATCTTCCTAAAATATTTTTCGGAATACCAAAGATAAAATATTTTAAGGACATTGTAACTTCGGAGAGATAAAATTTTTATCTCTGTGGATTTTCGGGATACCCCCCCTGCTCCACCAGGTGGTATCTCGCTGACGCAACGTACCCGGCACTGTGGAGAGCTGCGAGCTAGTCACGTTGGTGAGCGAGTGACGCTATGCGGGTGGCTGCAGCACAGACGCTTTGACTTCATGTTCACTCTCAGGGACTCCAAGGGCGCAACCCAGATTGTCATTCCCAAGGAGGAGGTGAGCTAGTCTGCCCACAAAAGGAAGCAAGTGACAAATAACTGAAATTTGAGTTGTTGACGTTTTTAAATTGTAGGCCTACCCAGCATTCCCTACATACAAGCTAAATCTGGAAAAGGGATATTCATCTTGATGTGAGATAATCAAGATGAAATTATGTGGTACTGCATTGATGCAAATGCAAATGAATGACACATTTTGCTTGTTTACAAGAAAAGGTTGTTACTTGCTTCCTTTTTTGAAAGCAGGGCAGCAGTGTTATGTAGTGTTGGTAATGTTTTGGGATCAGCTGTAAAGTTCTGTAGTGTTACTAAATTGTAAGGCGAAGTAGGACTATGTCTGGAGACTGAAGTATTTAGGTTGCAGTACACTTTAGTCATTCTCAGATCTTATACTGAATCATAACTCTGTTTCTTGTTGTCTCTGCTGTAAGTTTATCTTGGATGTGCTGTACAGATATCATTTTTTAAAAAGGGGGCGAGTTATTTTTTTTTATTTAATTTTTTTTTTTTTTTTTTTTTTTTGGGGGGGGGGGGGGGGCTGGTGGTGGGTTATACGTCTTTTAGATGGGCGAGCACTGCCGGACATGGGAATTGGTAATTTTTGTGTCTTTTTTCCCCAAACGCACCCCCCTTGAAAATAGCTGGTGATGGCTCTGAATATTATACCTCTGAATTTCTCTGCTCTAGACTATCTGAGATCTATTATATGTAAAAAAAAAATTGCCACAGAAAATACAGGTATATTCAAAATAGCTGGTGATGGCTCTGAATATTATACCTCCTCTGAATTTCTCTGCTCTAGACTATCTGAGATCTATTATGTGTAAAAAAAAAATTGCCACAGAAAATACAGGTATATTCCTTTATTTTGTGAGCGACTCTCCATTAATAAGGCTTGTGAAAGCTTAAGCTACTTTATCATATGAAAGAATAAGTATTGTACTAGAAGGGAATTTGTTGCATCAAGATTTACTTGTCTTGCCCTGTTTGTAATTGTGTTTTTTTTTTCAGCTAGGAGGCAAGGAGCTGGTTGAGACTCTAACTGCTGCCTATCTGGAGTCTGTCATTGAAATCACAGGGCATGTACAGCTCAGACCTGATGGTCTACAGAACAAGGTATGTCAACCCCCTCCCCCTGCACATACAGACAGACACGCACACATGTACACACACACATACAGACAGACACGCACACATGCACACACACACATACACACTTACACAAAAAATGCTTTTTGGGGGTTCCTTTGGCCTGGAAATCAGAGATATAAGTCAAAGGCCATTAGATTCCACTGAAAATGGCCCAAATTTGTTGTGTGTGCTACAGCTAGGGACGGCATTTCTAATTTCATTCAAATGTACAACTTTTCCTGCACATAGATAATTATCAATTTAAACCAGATATATATTTTCAATTATTGTAACTTACCACAAATGGTAACTATCATGGGAACAGTTGCAATAGTGAGAGCTCAGTGGTTGTTACCATGGCAGTTACCATTGATGGTAAGTTACAATAATTGAAAATCTATATGGCCCAGATGGAGCTAACGTAGAGACAGAGGAATATGTATCTCCTGTTTGGCAGTCGAATTGCTTTAGCATCTCTGTTTGTTTTGCTGATTCCTGTTGTTGGTGTGGTTTGTGCAGGACATGGAGACTGGAGCTGTGGAGGTGGTTGCCGAGTCTGTCGCCCTCTTGAATCCAGCTCGGGAGCAGCTGCCTATCCAGCTGAGTGACTTCAGCAAGGTAGCCCGCTCAGATCAAGATGTGCCCATGTCATTATCTTGTGTCGTAAATGTCCAGTACTTTAGTCCACTAGAGCTATCGATAAGCCATTTGCATGAGTTCACAACTTTCCCTCCAAAGGTACAGTGAGATTATTAAAAACTTATCTGATCTGAATCGAAGACCAGGCATACATGTTCATGCAATGCACAAGCCAGATATTGTCTGATCTAGATGAAAGCAAGACCATACATGTTCATGCAATGTACAAGCTAGATATTGTCTGATCTAGATCAAACCAAGACCATACATGTTTGAATGCACAAGCTACATATTGTGCATAATATATGACAGAATAAACAATATAATAGATTCATGCATGGCAGGTAACTTAAGAAACAATGTAAATTTGTGCTTAATGTATATGTAATAGATTTATGCGTAACTATATGTAATGGCAGATTAAGTGATGTCACTAATGGATGCATAGTGCATTGCATTACACAAAACCCATGCATGCATGTAAAGTACAAAATAGACTGTCACAATATAATCAATTCATTCAGGAAAGATGACAAAATAACGTACATGTTAGAGTGAACAATTTGATGAATTTATGTATGATAAAGGACAGTTAAAAAATAATAGATATATGTTTAATACGTAACAGACTACTCTAATGAAGTAAATAATCATGGCCGTCATCAGGGGGGGGGGGGGGGGTAATTTTTGTGTCTTTTTTCTCCCAAAGGCACCCCTCCCCCTTGAAAAAAACTGGTGATGGCACTGATAATGCATGATATATGTAATCATGTAATAATGTGTGATTCATGCTTTTCCCACAGATTACAGAGGCTGTTCGTATGCAGTTCCGTTACATCGACCTCCGGAGTAAGCGCATGCAGCGGAACCTTCGGCTGCGGTCGGATGTTGTGATGAAGATGAGAGAGTTCTTGTGGAAAACTCATGGTAAGAGGGCGCCCTCAGGTGCCTCGGAGATGCCAGCCAGTCAATTTGGTTGGAGTTAGTATGAGGACACGACTGTGATATGATATTAAAAACATGTCTTTATATGATATTGCATGGCCTTTAGGGGGATACCAGCAAATATATGGAGGTGGAGGTGTTGTGGTGTAGTGGTCGTGAACTGTGACTAAAGATCTTGAGGTCCCAGGTTCAAGCCCACTTGGGTCATGATTATATATTTCCCATTATGTGTCATATATCCAATCATGTGTCATATGTCCAATCATATATCACATCTTATATGTCCAGTCATATGTCGTATGTCCAATCATATGTCACAAGTTGAAGGTGAACACAATGTGGCTTTAGAAGCATCTCACCAGTGAAAGACATCAACTCTTTGTATATATGATGGCTGCAGGATTCGTAGAGGTGGAGACCCCAACGCTGTTCCGGAAGACCCCAGGTGGAGCGCAGGAGTTTGTGGTTCCTTGTAAGCAGGCTGGCAAATTCTACACTCTACCCCAGAGCCCTCAGCAGGTCAGGCACGCTTTTTACTCTTCACATGCAAACGATGCATTTCCGCACATGTGAGCCACACAAAACCTTTAGTGCAGCAATTTGTGTGGCACATAGGGGTTAATTCTAATTCAGTGAAACCTGTCTATAGTGGCCACCCAAGGGAAACACAAATTGTGGCCTTTATATACAGGTGGCTGCTATAGACAGGTTCTTTAACACATAAGCTTAGATATTAGTATGTGTTTATAAGTGTACATAAGCATAAGTATATGTATAATTATACATAAGTATAAGTTTTACTCTATGTATACCTCACCAACTTCCCATTGTGACTACTTTAGTGTATGTACGAGATTATGAGTATAGTGTATTAACTATTATGTATATAAGTATAGGTATCATCATTATGGTATTCTTAGGTTATTAACTGCCTATATAGTTATTAATGAATTTCACAGAGCTACTCAAATTCTCAAGAGGAGAACAGTTGATTTTTTTTAATGCTTCCGGGAATTCTGAACCAAAGACAAAGTAGTCATGCAATTCAGGTACATCGTAAAGGGCGAAGTCAAAACAACATTTCTTGCTTTTCCTTTTTATTTCAGTTTAAGCAGCTGCTAATGGTAGGAGGGGTTGATCGATACTTCCAGATTGCCCGTTGCTATAGAGATGAAGGTAGCCGACCAGATAGGCAGCCGGAGTTTACGCAGGTAAGGAGAGATGTCTGAATGTTGTCCTGTCCTCCCCAGCTTGCACTACATACCAATAACTGGCTGGTAGACCATCTCTATCTATCTCTCTATCTCGAGCCTATTTCTCTCCACTGCTGAAGGAAGGCCTCCTCATCATTTTTCCATTTTGATCTATCTTGTGCCGTTCGTTTTCATGTCATACTACCATATTCTCTAATATCGTCAATCCACCTCCTACTTTGCCTGCCTCTTCTTCTGGTGTTAGCCCTGGGGGTCCAGATGGTTAGTTTATTATCCATCTATCATCTTTCCTCCTGGCCAGATGACCAGCCCACCTCCATTTCTTTGATTTAATTTCCATATCATATCAGCTACCATACCATACCATACCATATCAGCTACCATATGACTCACGCTAAACTGTATGATGACATCACCCACATAAGCTTTAAGATAAAGGTCCATATTCATAATAGTGGTTCAGTTTACTCTGTATACTAAACATAGACTAACTTTATAGGGTGCAAAATAAATCATCTGATGCTACCAAAAAAAATGATTGATTTTCATCACAGAATCATAACAGTTGGTGATTTAAATAATTTGCTGTAATTATGTGGACAAACTCAATATACCATAGTGCTTCCAAAGACAAAATCAATTATATTTGTAACATGCGAATCCCAGCTGTCCGTGACGCTAATTTTGTAACACAGCAACAGATCACTAAGCAAGAGACGCAATGTTCTTTCAGTTTCTTTTATTGCAGGTTCTGATCAAACCCGAGCAAAACCATAGAAGAAAAACCGTAGACCAAAAAAGAAAACCCTGTAACAAAACAGACATTATAAACATAATGATGAGTTACATAATCCCAGATATTGAGCATTCAGACAATATATCTTCAATCATTAAACATAATCTGAATGTAAATTCTGCTTCTCATTATCATGATTGACTTAGCATTCTAAACTGAAAGATTAACTTAATCCCCAAACGTATTGCTTACATTATTAATGTGAATAGACCCTTACTGCTTTATCAGTGGTCCTACTGCTATAATGCATGAGCATTCATGTAAACTGGGCCTGCATCACAAATGTTGTACCATAACATTCCTAGCGACCTAAGGGTAATAACTAATCTTGACCCAAAGTTCGGCCAGTGTACATTCAAGTAGCCTGTGTCATAACTCATGACTCAGATTCTAACTCAGAACATGACTTTACTGTTTCCTCCAAACTAGTATCAATATTGCTAACCAATATGATCATGAATACATCATAGAGCAATCTATAGACACATCTCAGTATATACTATGAAACGGATACTGTATGATAATATGATTAACATAAGTAATATTTCTAAACTTCTTCCTAAATGGAGTTATTCTCTCAGAGAGTAACCTAAACCTATTTCCATCAGAGAATCCATTCTCTACCAAACATTGACATTTTATTCTCCCGTAATTAACAGAATTAATTCATGTCTTACTTTATGACGAATGATAACAGGAAAGGGGGGGGGGGGGTGAGAGAGAGAGATAGAGAGAGAGAGAGAGAGAGAGAGAGAGAGAGAGAGAGAGAGAAAGGGGGGGGGGGTGACAGCGTACGTCTAACCATCATATTCTTAGCTCATCAATTCTTAGAGAGATCAATCATCAACTTATCTAAAACATTGTAGAAACATGTACGAGCATTCCAGGCTTAATGGTACAGTCTATAGCTTGCTCTACTCAGTTGTAATACTGAGGAGACTTACTTTCCCTTGTATTATTACAAACGCCTCTAACTAATATAGGAACTGATAATCACATGTCATTCTCAAATGTCATTTCTGAGGCAGGTGTGTACCTTGCGATTCAGATATCGACAATAATGACATCCTCTCAGTGTGGGCCAACACTATCAACATTTCAATCCAAATTGAAATAAAACCGATTATCACCATAAAGATACAAGGAGCATCTAAATTAATTCCTATAATCAATTATACGTAATGTTCAACAAAGAACTGCTCACTTACCCCGGCTGGAGATGAACGCGAGTAGGGAACTCAACCAGCTTCCACAATAGGCTTTTTTGCCTTCCCAGTACAGTATATGCCCTTTAAAGCAAGTACTTGACTAGGCATGCTTACTTGTTGGCTGGGACAAGCTGATTGTATTTCAGTTCATGTAGAAAACTAACTACTTGAGCTGATGTGATCGTGATTATTTTCACTTGCAGCCTTTCCAGTAGAAGGGTGTGCAATATTAATGAAAGCATTGGAATTGATGTACTATAAAAGTCAAAGAGCAAAATAGTTAAAGAGCAAGAGCATGGAGAGTTTTGATAATCCTTGGCTTTAAATGATATAAACTATTCTGTAGCTTTTAATCAGACCTGACAAAAGGATTTGTGTGGTGATAAACAAACAGCATCTTATGCAGCTTCAAGTTAGACTTTCCTTCAGGCTGTTACACATTTCTGATCCAAAACTGACAAATAGAGTCTAGACTTCTAAGACTAGTCACTATATCATCCTTCTCTTTTATCAGTCCGTCTTTCAGAATGATTAGTCTACTGCAGTCAGACCTGTTTATTGAATTTTTGTAATTTTAATTAAAATGCTTAACAGCCTGGAAGACAGGCTACTGCAAGTTTAATTCATTGCTATCTGTCTTCATTCTAGGTTGACATTGAGATGTCTTTCATCGACAAGGAAGGCATCTATGGCTTGATAGAGGACTTGGTCCGGTATTCGTGGCCCGAGGACCTCCCAGCGCCCTCTGCCCCATTCCCCAGGATGACCTACCACCAGGCAATGGAGCAGGTCAGACACAGCAGCAAGGATTAGCTAGTACTGCTAAATTCTTCTTAGGTTAAAATGATAATAAACAAAAATGATAATAATGATAACATGTTGCTTGTAATTATCGGCTTCCATGGTGATGTAGACAATAGTTGAGCTTTGCGGTGGATTCTTTCTAGGAGTTGTGGTAGTCATAAAAAGGACTGTTGATATTCTTTCTAGGAGTGTACTGAAAAGGATGTTTAGGAAGGGTTCATCATTTTGAATAGATTGACTGTTCGTCGTCCTGACGATAAATAATTATTAAGCTACCTGGAGTAGCCTCATCAGTAAAAATACTGCTTGTCATGAGGACCCTGCATTTTTATCGCAGTCACTGGATCAAAGGATCCTGCCACGGTCAGGTCCGTATTTCACTCCTACTAGGTGTAAAAAAAAACCTCTTGACACTTATGATAAAAAATTAAAAGTCAGTTTCAGCACATATCAAGTTGAAATTTTCATGTTATAATGTCAAGAGATGTCAAAGTTTTTAGAGACATGTTTTGTGATATCTCATCGATTTATTTCCTTGTAATAATCCTTGGAATATATAATGACATTTTCACTTATGGACAAATTTGGATCTAAAATGTGTGTGTATAAGATGATTAATTCAGAACACAATAATGGTAATTGTGCATCACACATACCAACCCACAACTTCTTTTCTGCCAGAAGCATCATGAATTATCAATGACATTGTGATGGTAGTTGCTAGTGAATTAACAGGTGTGATACACAATGGTCATTGTTGTGTTCTGAATTGATAATCTCATACACACACATTTTGAAGTCCAAATTTGTCCAAAAGTTAAAATCTTATTAAATATTCCCTAGGATTATTACAAGAATGATGATTGATGTCACAAAACCTGTCTATAAAAAATTTGACATCTCTTAACTTTATGCTGTGTCAATTTCAGCTTGAATCGAGTCAAACTTATTTTCAATTAATTTTAAAAGTGTAAACAGTTTTTTTTTAATTCTTGCCAGGTACCCATTTACTACACCTAGGTTGAGAGGGACAAACATGAGCAAAACACCTTGTCCAAGGGTGTATGCACTGGGCTGGGCTCGAACCCAGAATCTCTTTGCAAGAGTCAACAGCTCTCACCACTATACCAAAGTGGCCTACAAATATACAAATATACGTTTCAAATAAACTTCAAATATACATTTCAAGCGAATATCTAAGCATGAGGACGGAACATGATTAAGCAAAAGCTTGAAAAAAAAATGTCCCGTTTCATGATTAGGAACATCATACAAACTTATCTATGTGATTATCTGTTTGATGAAGAGATGAGACAAATATTTCTGTTTATTTCATTTTATAGTATGGCGTTGACAAGCCAGACACACGATTTGATATGAAGGTAAGTGTATTGATTTAGCATTCTCTTTGCCCCATTTTCTTGATGGGAGCACTGCGCGGTGCTAACATCAGTGTTTATCAGCAATGATTAATCCATAGCCTGCCCCAATGAATAGAGCCCAATGCCACAATAAATCCCCTTTGTGCCCGCCCCAAATCCGCCTTGTGCCAAGTTTATTTTCAGGCCTATTCAGTTGCGCTTTATTTTTTGTGTTGGCATTTTTTTAACCCACTATTTTTTGAAACCTATACACTTTTACAGAAAAAGTACATAAAAGCTGTGGGAAATTTGATCAGCTTTGTCATGATACCCAGAATGTCTGGCAAATTGACTTTGTTTATCTTTTATAAACTAATAATAAATGTTAAGTTGCAAAGGATCAGGCACAAGATCAGGGTCGATGAAGCAACTGTTTCTTGTGACGGGGAGGCATATTGATGATTTGATATCAAATATAAAACTCTAAATTTCTTGAGAAAAGCCGATCTGACAGGTGTAGACGAAGACGAGTGACAAAAGCTGATTATCTGGTGCACACAAAATGATGAACAATAGCGCGTGCGAATCATTCCGTAACGGTGCAACGAGCGTGAACAGTGAGTGCTATTAGAATGCATGCAAGCATGCACATGGCAGCATAGCAGTGGCTCGCTCACGTGTACAAAGCAGCATGATGAATCTAGCACCATAACACTAGCGTGCTTGCACCTCTATGGCAATGTGAGAGTTAAGGAGCATGGAGGGGGAATGAATACAGGGCGCCGTAACATAAAGGTTTACGATCAATTGCAAATTTGAAAGACAAATTCTGATTGGTTACTGGTCAGTCATTTGAACAAAAAGTGCATGCTACAATGATGTTGATTGGCCATTGCCATTTTGCAATTGATTGCAAACCTTTATGTTATGGGCCCCAGGGAGACTTAAAAGCTGTAAATTTATCATAGTTGAGACATGTCAAGACATGTGCCATGTAGGAAAACTGTGTTTGTGACATGCAAGAAATTATGGAAAGGGGGTGAAGAATAAATCAGGAATAGAGATTGATGTGAAGAAGTAAAGAGATAGAAAAAGAGAGAATTGAGAACGGGGGTCAAGAGAGAAGATGGAGGGAAAAGAGACAGATGTGCTTACAATTAAAATGAACTATGGTTCTTAAAAAGGAAACAGAACACTGATGAAATACTTCAATATTTCCCCTGAATTTCCATGATTTTACATGGGGGCTATATAAATTCAAATTAATCCCCGAGTTGTGAAAAACTCTGTTAATCACAAAAGAGCTCTTGTGCACAAATATTTGTCATTATAGGGTATAATACAAAACAAGGCTTAGGGTGTTTGCTTTATCAAATTAGTATTTTTTTCCTTGGCCTTGTGACCCCCTTGCAGATTCAAGACGTCACCGATGTTCTGCAAGGCAGTGGCGCGGCAGTGTTTGAGCCAATCTCAGCTGCATTCAAGGTTAAAGTCATCAATTGCAGGAGAGCTTGCGTAAGTTGGAAATCATTTTTGTGTTGTCAGTTCAACCCCGGTGCAGTGCCTTCTCAATTTGAAAGCTTGGTGGTCATATTTCCCTCAATTTCATTCAAGTTTCAATTTGAAACATTTATTCCTTCATAATCGTATTTTACATACAAACCAAACAAAGGTATAATCATTCACTTTGATAACACAAACACATACAGAAACAACTACATTGTGTGAATAAAAAACATGCCATACAAACTTAATATCACTCAATCATAGTCAAGCATCATGAACATAGCAAAATTAGTATGAGAAATAAACTTAGAAGTCAGTATGCAATTTTAAAGTGTTTTACCTTGCTTGTGTGTTGGGCTGTCAGTGCTGTGTGTGTGTTTGTTCAGTTGATGTGATATATATGTGCACCTGTAATAAGGAATGCATGGTCAAGTGTGGGTTACTGACCTGTGACACGGATGTTGCTGATCGATGACACAGCCGGTGTCATGATATATATAAAAAGATATATATATTTTCTTGTATGAATATTTATATATATTCAATTTTAGGAGCACTTATCTGGAAAGCACATTGGACACTTGGAGGCAGAAGGCAGAAAGAAGGCAACCCAGCTGGGCTTGGAGAAAGGTGGAGTTGTGGCCGTGAGACTAGGGGCATCCCCAGTCACTTGGAAGTCTGTCATTGCCAAGCACGTAGGGGACGACGTGAAGGAAAACCTGGAGGAGAGTCTAGGCGCAGAGGCTGGTGACCTGCTCCTGATTGCTGCAGGGGAGGAAGGGGTGGTGAGTACCTAGCAACAGGAGTGTGTGGGTATGGGATAGGGGTGGGGATGGGGCCTTGGAGGGAAGGGGGGAGGGGGGGTGGGCTGAATTGTGCTGCAGTAGTGTTATTAATTTTTTATGTTTACAATATCAAGAACAAGAAGAAAGAAAACAGAATAGAGTACTTATAAAAGATGAGGTTAAGGTGATTGTGTGTGTGTGTGTGTGTGTGTGTGTGTGGAGGTGGAGGGGTTGAAAAGGCATGGGGTGAATAAGAAGTGTTATTCTATACTTTTATTTGCAAAATCAAATTCAAGAGAGAAAGAAAATGTAAAGTGAAGAGCACTTTGTATACATTAGTTTAAAGTTATTTTTTTTGGGTCAAAAAATACCTTTCAATAAGTATACATACAAGTATACAAACACAGTTTAGTCTGTCTTATGACTTGCAAAAACAGACAATATGTATGTAAATTTAGTCTTGTGTGAGACAATGTTAAATAAAGGTGAGCAAGATTAACTTCTGCATGTGGATGGGGCAGAGGGGAACAAGAAGGGGTGTATGAAGTGACTACTCTAATGCTCTTTTAAAATAAATTTTGACCCTGATAAATGTTGTTTTTATTTAGAATATTTACTCATCTTGTCTTCACTTTCTACAGAGCCAAATACTTGGACATGTCAGGTTACAGGCAGCAAAGCTTTTAGAAGAAAATGGTAAGTGTATTTTTAAGTGTTTTTATTTCTTATGGTCACACAGTCCTTCATGAAGTCAGGATTGATTTCCTAATCTTCTCACCAGGAGGATTTGTCAGCCATCTCCAAACCCTACTGATGTTAGGATACCCGCAGAGCTGACAGTGATGGGCCATGTGACTCCTATAGCTGATTAATAGTTCTTTCTCAAGAGGGATATAATTCAAGACCATTTTTTTTTCATATCATGTATTAAAAAGCATGAAATACATATCAAATGAAAGAGCATACATTTCTGCAAAAAATCTACATAAGATGAATATTTTGATTTTACTAAAGTGTATGACCTTTGAACTGATTTTGTAAAGTGAAATAAAGGTAAAATTAAAACAGATCGAACAACTAACAAAAGGATGTTTTGTTAATGTTACACTGTATGTGCATTTACAATTGAATGTTTGTTCTGCATTATGTTAAAAATCTGGGAAAGAATATGTGTTGCCAATATGAAAGCCAAATACTGATCAGTTTTGATCTAAGAAGACATTGATCGTTAATGAGTTCTGTGTCACATGTACCACCTCGTCAGTGCCAAAGGATTATGACTGAAATATGTTCTTCATCATACAATTTTTTTCAAATTTAACCCATTGCTCACGGTTAGATTTTCTGGCTTTATGAATTCTCGACCAGTTCGTCCAGTCCAGTCTTTAGTCAGCACAAGGCTGTTATTATCCATTGCTTCCTTCTCTCTATTCTGACAGGCATAGCTGTGAGGAACCCGGCATTGTTCAACTTACTCTGGGTGGAAGATTTCCCCCTCTTCCTTCCCAAGGAGGCCGAGGAGGAAGAGGAGGGAGGCGGGGCAGGAGGAGAGAAGGACACAGAGAGTGTGGAGTCTGCCCATCACCCCTTCACGGCCCCCATGAAAGGGGAAGAAGAACTGGTCTATTCTGACCCCCTGAGGGTGAGTGTTGAAGAGAAGGAGAGTGTAAACAGTACGACTAGTTATCAGTCCATTCTGCTTTACCCCATTAGGGCCACATTGCATATAGGTTTTCAATTATTGTAACTTACCATGGTAACAGGTGCAATAATGGGAGCTCATTGGCTTTTGCCATGGTAGTTACCATTGATAGTAAGTTACAATGGAGAACTCTATATGCAACATGGCCGAGATCACTGTTCCGCTTGAAAGGTATTGTATTGAAAGTGGTCAAAGAAATGATAATGTACGTGCCGATGATGAAGATATTAATGCAACATAACCCATTTATTTCAAGTTGGACTACCTCAATGATGACAATGATGGTAGATGTGGTAATTGTTAGGATGTTAACACTCCAACACACCAAAATTCGAACATGACATTTTAACACTATAACACTCGCACACTCCCAAAACCCAAGCACACCAACACGCAAACAGTCCTACACGCCAACTTGTCCACGTGCCCATGCGGCCACACTCCAGCACTCCCAACACCCCAACACGCCAACACCCTAGCACCCCAACACCCTAGCACCCCAACACCCCAGCAATCCCAACACACTGGTTGTATCATGAACTGGATCAACAGTTCTGTCTGCCGATGGTTCTATTATGGAGAAAAAGCACAATCTTTGGAGCTATCTAAAAAAATGAAATCCTTGTAAGACTCGTCTTGTTGTCTCATTGACCCCCTCTCCTCCACACCCTTTCCTTTCAGGTCAGAGGTCAACACTATGACCTTGTGATGAATGGCATGGAAATAGCGGGCGGGTCCATCCGCATCCATAATGCAACTCTTCAAAAGTACATCTTGGAAGACATTTTGAAGGTAACTTGTTTCTCTATCCGTGTACGTTGTTACAAGGAAGTTCAGTTTGTCATGATGCTCTGGACAATATAAGCAATATGTATTGACATCAATTCGTACCAAGTCTTCTTTATGATGAGATCCTTCAGTGATTATATTTCAATTTTAGCTCATTGATACCTCAGAGCTTTTTAATCCAACTGCATTTTGCAGTGGAGATGGCAAGACCCAAAGAATACATATGGCCAATCAAACTATTCAACTTCAGCATGTGAAAGCTACAGGGACTAACCAAGCAAATAATATTTGTATAAGGCTATCCACAGAATGTGAATTCCTTTTTGTCTCGCCCACCGGAGGTGAAGGCGAGACTAAGGGATCCAAATGGCGTCCGTCCGTCGTCCGTCCGTCGTCCGTCGTCCGTCGTCCGTCACAAATGTTAAAGTTTACCTGCAAGACTCTCTTATGATCCATAACTTCACATGGGTTGCTTGGATTACAACCTAACTTGGGTCATAGATGCACTGGGGGTACCTTCATGTTATGGTGCTGTTGGAGGTCACAGGATAAGGTCAAAGGTCATTTGAGGTCATATGTTAAAGTTTACCTGCAAGACTCTCTTTTGACAAATAACTTCACATGGGTTGCTTGGATTACAACCTAACTTGGGTCATAGATGCACTGGGGGTACCTTCATGTTATGGTACCGTTGGAGGTCACAGGATAAGGTCAAAGGTCATTTGAGGTCATACGTTAAAGTTTACCTGCAAGACTCTCTCTTGACAAATAACTTCACATGGGTTGCTTGGATTACAACCTAACTTGGGTCATAGATGAACTGGGGGTACCTTCATGTTATGGTGGCGTTGGAGGTCACAGGATAAGGTCAAAGGTCATTTGAGGTCATATGTTAAAGTTTACCTGCAAGACTCTCTTTTGACAAATAACTTCACATGGGTTGCTTGGATTACAACCTAACTTGGGTCATAGATGCACTGGGGGTACCTTCATGTTATGGTACCGTTGGAGGTCACAGGATAAGGTCAAAGGTCATTTGAGGTCATACGTTAAAGTTTACCTGCAAGACTCTCTTTTGACAAATAACTTCACATGGGTTGCTTGGATTACAACCTAACTTGGGTCATAGATGAACTGGGGGTACCTTCATGTTATGGTGGCGTTGGAGGTCACAGGATAAGGTCAAAGGTCATTTGAGGTCATACGTTAAAGTTTACCTGCAAGACTCTCTTTTGACAAATAACTTCACATGGGTTGCTTGGATTACAACCTAACTTGGGTCATAGATGCACTAGGGGTACCTACTTGTTATGGTGCTGTTGGAGATCACAGGATAAGGTCAAAGGTCATTTGAGGTCATACGTTAAAGTTTACCTGCAAGACTCTCTTTTGACAAATAACTTCACATAGGTTGCTTGGATTACAACCTAACTTGGGTCATAGATGCACTGGGGGTACCTTCATGTTATGGTACCGTTGGAGGTCACAGGATAAGGTCAAAGGTCATTTGAGGTCATACGTTAAAGTTAACTTGCAAGACTCTCTTATCACACATAACTCATCACATGTTGCTACAATGGCAATCAAACTTGGATGATGGATGCACTGGGGGCACCTGCATGTTATTGTGCTGTAAGAGGTCACATGATAAGGTCAAAGGTCATTTGAGGTCATACATTAAAGTTTACTTGCAAGACTCTTGGTGAAGGCTTCCTAGCTTGTGCACAGAATTGTGTGAGCATGTGTGAGCATTACTGATGTAGATTTAGGCAAACATTACTCCTGCACATTTATGCAAATTTATTCAAAGTCACTATTTTGCACCTGATTTTGATGTTGTTTGTTTAAAGTTGCTTATTTGTTTGTTTCAGTTTTCTTTTGCGTAGCAACGGAGATCGCGATATTTCTGGTTATTTTCGCAAGTGGGCGAGACACAATATTGCTAATGCCTTGTTTAGTTGCCCCGACAGTTGGTATTTCCATTTATTTTGGTGTCAAGAGCATCCAAGTGTCAGATTTGGAAGAAATGGACACGTGACATCACTGACAAAAGATCCTCATTCTCCATGACGATTGAAGCAAATCAAAGAGGGTACTCTTGTAAGATGAAGGCAATAAGTTATAGTTTCATATCCTGAAATATCATTTTGATTAATCTAAAATCTTTGAAATTATCGTTGCGGAAAGTGCCGTTGCAATTTTTATTGGGACAAGCTGTACATGTATTTGTGGTAATAAAATGTTGTCAGGTAGTCGTAGGAAAAAAGGTAAAAGTGGAGGGTTGTGTTATACTGGTTGTGAACTGTGATTACAGATCTTAAAGGGCATATACTGTACTGGGAAGGCAAAAAAGCCTTCAAAAGGTCATTGTTAGCAGTCTTCTTATCAATGGCCTTAAATGCATGTATTGTCCATTTTAGAAGCTTGCTGATATTTATTTGCCCTCAAATAATCTACATTTTGAGTAATGAGTGATTAAATCACAAATCCTCGAAATTTTGGGCCTGAACATTTTGAGGATTTAATCATTAATAATTAATTACTCCAAATATGGATCATTTGAGGACAAATAACTTTCAGCAAGCTTCTAAAATGGACAATACATGCATTTAAGGCCATTGATAAGAAGACTGCTAACAATGACCTTTTGAAGGCTTTTTTGCCTTCCCAGTACAGTATATGCCCTTTAAGATCTGTAATTAGTGTGCATTAAACTTGCCTGCATCCTGTGACCAGTGCTATTGAAATGACACCTGAAAGCCCTTTCACTAAAATCTATGTGTTTTAAAACAAATCTTTTACATGTTTGCTGAAAAAAAATGATGATGGTGATTGATGTGTGCACACATATTTGCACATCCACAGAGTTAGGAAGAAACCTTGGGGAAAGTCGTGATGAGATATCTTAATTGTAAATGGCTGTTCATGAAAAAAAACACTACTATCCATTGGCTAGGGAATGAGCACTGGGCATGGTCAATCCCGCTCTTATTTGCATAAGGAGCGTCCAGGGTGGACAACATGGAATACCAATTTGGCCTCTCCTTGGTACCTCCTTAATTAGGGACCAAGGAAAAAACTAAGGAAATAATTTAGGAGGAATTTTGGACTGCCACGCTAGCTCTTACCTGTTGTGTTTGTGTTCCTACACAAGTAAGTCAAATAAGGATGAAACTGGAGACAAAGATATATAATGTTCATGACCTCTGGTGTGTCCTTTATTGTGCGACCTTTTCACCGCGCTTCTCTTACACAAGAGATATGCATGCGCGCACAGAATAAAGTTATAACATAACTCATATCATTACATCCCCCTTCTTTTCACAAACAAAAGATCTGATTTCCATATTAGTTTTGCTTCTTCTGTTCTTCTTTATGTGCAGAATATTTTGTTCTTGAATATGTAACATAAATCTCCATTCAAAGAATTGTTCAAAAAATGCCTGAATAAAATGAGCTCAATGTTCATATCTCTTTTATGTCTCTCTCCTGCTGTACAGGAAGATTCCAGTACCCTGACCCATCTGCTCCATGCCCTGGAGTCAGGCTGCCCGCCGCATGGAGGAATCGCCATAGGTCAGAAATGGCTTCTAGCTTCTTATATGACCCTCTCTGCCCAGAACATAATGGAAACGATGAGTATTAGTTGCAACAGGCTTAACAAATTCCAAGATTTCCACAATTTAAGGACATTATAGCGATTATTCACAATGCATTTAAAGTAGTGTGTCCCTCTTGTGGGTGAAAAAATAGAGTTGCATAAATATCTCAGTAAATAGAAGAAAAGACTGTTGGAGTATATTCCTCAGAATATATAGCCTCAACAGTGATTGGGAATTTATCTAGAATTTGCCCGGATCATCTAAAGTTATACTCACTTTTATATACTCATCATAATAGTACTTTCAGACGCTTGAAGTGAGATATTTTGAACATCCCAATCTAAGAAAGTTAATGAGATCAATGCTGTTGTCAGGAACATTTCTAGTCACCTCTGGGATAAAGGATGACTATGTAATAAATTTGATGATTACATAGATCACTCCAACTTCACTTTGAATTTGAAAAGGAATCTGGGCCTGAGAGGCAAGCTACAGGTTAATGTTTTTTCTGCAATGTTTGAATTCTATGTCACTTTCACATTTTTATATTTTTCACAAACTGGTCTTCATGCTGTACTTTTAATTAATGCAGTGGTTACAAATTTTTTTTCTGCAGAAAGGGTACTGTAAACGTGGTATGTTTCGCATACAGATATGTTTGCGATTTGCGACAATGCTGACCATTTTGTGAGCACTTAATTTTGCTGGCCCATATCCCATGACCCAACGCGCAGGCCTACAAAATGATCATGTGTTGTTATTTTCTGAGTCTGTGCCTCATTTGAGAAATTTGTGTGAAAACACTGCAAAATATACCACGTTACACTACCTCACCTTGCACTGAGATCTTGCACTAACATTTAAATTCCTAACATGTCGACTCTTGCCCAGGGTAAGTGGTGCATGTAGTAAAGATGAGTTAAATGTATAATTTCATTGGTTGAAATGTTGAACAAGAGACGTCACTTTTTGTGTCAAGTATAGTTTTATAATAGTCAAATATTTTAACAAGTATCTTTCTTGAGAAAGGATCTCTCTTGTCATTCCCTGCTCAGGTCTTGACCGCTACATATCACTCCTGTGCGGTGAGCCGTCCATTCGAGATGTCATTGCCTTCCCCAAGACAGTGGAGGGGAATGATCTCATGAGCGGTGCGCCTTCGTGTGTCTCCCAGGAAGAACTAAAACGTTACAGCATTCAGTCCACTGTACAGGATGAGAACAGCTGAGAGAAAACAGTGAAATTGTGGAGGAGAATGATCTCATGAGCAGTGTGCAGAACGCTACGCTATGGAGGTCATGTTTGAAGATCCAAGCAATTGATAAATGTGAGGATTACAGCCAGCAGCAGAGACAAAGCAATGACATAGCTGAGAGAAGCGACATCTGATCTGGGAAGACTGAAATGAATTCCTCACCTAGTTAAAACTTGAGTGGAGGAAAATGACTTTTTGAAAGGCCCTGAAATCGAAACAGGCAAGCAACCAAGGAAATTGACTTTGAAGAGGAAGATTGCATCTGAAAAGGAAGTAATATCAATCCAATACCATCATTAGAGCTTCCAAGCTCCTGTCAACATTCAGTGTCAACATGAAAAGTGTATGAGTGTTGACACAGGTTGTATTGATAAACCTACTGTTGAGGATTTCTTTTGCCAGATTCAAATTTCTTCATAAATGTTTCATGTTACACAAAGTTCAGATTGATGTGCTGCCTCCCTAGGCAAGAACTTTATTATTATAAGTCAGCAGCTCTTGATACCATGTTTGCACATAATACATTGTTTGGTATTTATCTGGATCCATTAGTGTCCTAAATGCAATAAATGTATTTGGCCATTAATTCAGTCTGCTGTTTTGAATGGAGTGTATGTGGATTCTACTGACTGATAAATCCAATGTGGTCATGTGTCATGAAGACATGTCATTATGTACCTCGTTCATACTATCATGTTATCATTCAATCCTATACTGGAAGAGATACCTGGAGATTATTTTGCTTGCAACTTAAAGGGATAGTGCACCCTGAAAACAATTTTGTTTCAATGAAAAGATAAATATGAAAGAAACATATTAGTGAAAGTTTGACAAAAATCCATGAAAGGATTAGAGAGTAATGAACTTTTTGAGATTCTAATTTTGTGTTGTCATGTGCGAGGTGCTCTCTCGTAGATTGTGTGCTGTAATTCCATAAATTGCCCTTTTTCTGTTTTTGTTGAAGGAATATTTTTGTTCATAGAGGTATGTATGTAAAAACGTGTTTCTAACGATGTATTACATGCACAGGTAAAATAATGCATATCCTTTTGAGCAAATGGATCTTTTCACAAAAAACTGTACACAACATATGGGAGAGCACCTCGCACGTGACTTCACAAAATCAAAACTTTAATAGATCATAACTTTCTTATCCTTTGACCGATTTTCATAAAACCTTCACTAAAATGTTTCTTTCATGTTTCTGCTTTTACCAAAACGACTTTATTGCCAGGGGGAAGTATCCCTTTAATGGGAACAAAGCATCCAAACTCAATTACCGGTAAATCAAAATGTGTGCACTTTGAAAAACAAAATATCATACCAAACTGCATATTGATACATGCACTATGAACATGGTCTTTTGTTACATAGACAACATTTAAAAGGGTCTCTTTTTGTCTCGCTTCAACAAGTTCGGCAGAGATAATCACTTTTCCTGTTGATCTGTTAGTCTGTTGGTCTGTTATAAGCAGTTTTTATTTAACTTCATTTCTTCATTTCTACATCAATTGTGATCAAACTTTGTACATATGATCCTTGGGTTATACCACATGTGTCGTCATGAGGATGATGGGGTCAAAGATCATCTAGGGGTCAAAAGGTCAAATGATATGAGAGTATGTGCATCATTTTTCTGAAAGTTTTTGTTTGACTTGTTCTCATTTCTTTATTTCTGCATGAATTGTGATCACACTTGGTACAAATGATCCTCAGGTAATACCACATGTGTCGTCATGAGGATGATGGGGTCAAAGTTCATCTAGGGTCAAAAGGTAAAATGATATGAGGCCATGTGCATCATTTTTCTCAAAGTTCTCATTTGACTTGCTTTCATTTCTTTATTTTTGCATGAATTGTGATCACACTTGGTACAAATGATTCTTGGGTAATACCACATGTGTCTTCATGAGAACGATGGGGTCAAAGGTTATTTTTTACAGTTTTTTCTTAACTAAAGGACTGTTCTTTATTTCAGGTTGGATCAAACTTGGCACAGATGTGCAGAAGTTTTGGCTTAACTTCATCTCATTTTTTTTTTATTTCTGCATCAATTGTGTTCATACTTGGTAGAAATGATCCTTGGGTAAAACTACGCCTGTTGATGAGGATGATGAGGTCAAAGGTCATCTCGGCACCATTTTAAATATTTGAAAAAAAATCTTAGCACTGTTTATCGATTGCGAAATCAGGTGAGACTCTTGGTTTGCAAACCACCTTGTACAATAGGTCTGTGTAACAACAGACCATGTTCACTGTGCTATGTTTATCTGATAAATAACTTGTATTTAATATGATCATTATGTTGTGCATGTATTTTTATTTGTCTAATTGTGGAACATTGATATGTAATAGAGTGCAATACTATCCATATACAGTTTGTACCTTCTTGAAGTCCTGGGTCATTTTGCTGTCTGGTCCTGTCTCGAACCATGGGTCGAGCGTTGCAGCTTCCGGCCACGTATCGTGGAAACCGTTAAATGGGCTATATGTAATGGACAATATGACCACTCCACCTCCCTCTACAAACACACCCTCTATTTTATACCTCTCTCTCTCTCTCACCCACCCTCGGTCTCTCTCAGTTTCACTATGTCAGCCTGTGTTTGTCTTGTCTGCCTGATGTCTGTCTCTTTCTGTAGTCTCTCTATGTCTCTCCGTCTATCTGCCTCTCTCTTTCTCTGTCTATATCTGTCTCTCTCTCTCTCTCTCTCTCTCTCTCCCTCTATCTCCCACTCTCTCTCTCTCTCTTTTTCTCTCTCACTTTCTCTCTCCCTCCCCCATCTCTCTCTGTCTGTCTCTGTCTCTTTCTCTGTCTCTGTCTCTGTCTCTCAGGTGTCCTCTTATATTCCCATAAGAAAGTAACGAGGGGTGCTTTTGTAAGGAATGTGTAGTGGCGGTGTTGCAGTCATGTCACGTCTTAGCGTGACGTAGACAGACCTACCATTCCAGGTATTTGCCAAGGTCGATCAGGAGATTCATGTGGTCATTGTCAAGCCTCTTGCCACGTCGCTGGCATTTCCTGACTCCGTCGTAGAGGGTCTCGGACACTTTCCAGCGGTTCGGCTCTGTTGAGTGGGCGGTACCGTCAAATAAAATTAGCAGAAAGAAAACTTAGAATAAGGGACATAATAATGATTAAAAAAGCTAAAGAAAAGACGATTAAAAAGAGCGCTTATTTTACAAGTAAATACATGTATATCTTTTCATGGAAGGTTGTGATATCCGTAGAATGTCTTTAAATTATTACACTTTAATAAGGGCCGATACATATACACCGTCCAGTATGGGTACATTATTCTAGGTTGAAATCATATTATTTTCGATATGCACAGTCTAAACATGTTGCTTCTACATTCTACTCTAACACTATGACTCTTATTTATGAGCAAAAACTGCACTACGCGGAATATATTATATTTCATTTTTGTCTCGCCCACCGGAGGTGAAGGCGAGACTAAGGGATCCAAATGGCGTCCGTCCGTCGTCCGTCGTCCGTCCGTCGTCCGTCACAAATGTTAAAGTTTACCTGCAAGACTCTCTTTTGACAAATAACTTCACATTGGTTGCTTGGATTACAACCTAACTTGGGTCATAGATGCACTGGGGGTACCTTCATGTTATGGTACCGTTGGAGGTCACAGGATAAGGTCAAAGGTCATTTGAGGTCATACGTTAAAGTTTACCTGCAAGACTCTCTTTTGACAAATAACTTCACATAGGTTGCTTGGTTTACAACCTAACTTGGGTCATAGATGCACTGGGGGTACCTTCATGTTATGGTACCGTTGGTGGTCACAGGATAAGGTCAAAGGTCATTTGAGGTCATACGTTAAAGTTTACCTGCAAGACTCTCTTTTGACAAATAACTTCACATAGGTTGCTTGGATTACAACCTAACTTGGGTCATAGATGCACTGGGGGTACCTTCATGTTATGGTACCGTTGGAGGTCACAGGATAAGGTCAAAGGTCATTTGAGGTCAGGGATACAATTCTTTTGCGTAGCAACGGAGATCGCGATATTTCTGGTTATTTTCGCAAGTGGGCGAGACACAATATTGCTATTGCCTTGTTTATATACTGTATTACTTACATTTTGATTAGCATGATTAAACCACAACGATTTTAACATAGGCCTACGTTTGGCTGCTAGCTACGCCGAGTGTCTTGAATTCACTGCTTAGTTAAATAATTGATTATGAATATGCATACAAATATTTCCATTGAACTTAATTTCTTACCTGTGATAAATTCTACTGGCATGGTGAATTCCTGAATAACTAAGAGTAATTCTTGTACATGTATTTCAAACATTTTCTGTCTTCTGTGCTCCTCGTGTTAATGTATGCTTTGACTTGGTTGTCTTCTTTTCTGTATTGAAATGCTCACAGAGACTGTATGCGTCGTCTCCCTGTTATAGTGACGTAACAATGCCACCTGACTGCGCCGCTTTGCTACCGCGTATCTAGCAGTTGGGCGATCCCCGCGTGCGATTGTGACGTCACGTTCATTGTAGAAATGCAGTAATAAGCTCAACAGAATATATTATGATTCTGCCAGTAGTGACATTAACTATAAGGTTTATTTAATTCCAGTTGAATAATGTGCTACCATAATTGTCCATTGTATTTCCATGATGCATGATTATGCTCAGTAATAGTTTTATATAACAGAAAATGAATGTCTCTTTTTCAATTATTTCCTTGCAACGCCATCGATCTAAATTCCAGATCCGCGTATCTTTAAATGTTGAAGAAAACATGCAAAGTTAACTGTGTCAAATATCTGCGGCTTTACTTGTTTAGGTATTGCTGTTTCCATTGAAGAAAACCACGTTTTATTATTTCATATTTTCTCCTTCGGCTTTTATGAACATCACTCCAAATCCCATTATCGTAAAACTACGAATAATGATCTCACTGAGTTTATATCCAAATACTATTAGTAGAATGACGTTTTAGTAGACATAAACGTCAAATATAACGTGTAGTAAAGACATAATTGTGTCGTTGGGATGCTTTGATTGACAAACGAGCGATTGTAAAATTGCGAGTCGTTGTGAATGCATACACAACGCATTCACCAAGTAACCCTCCAAACATTGACAAAGAGAGGCGAAATGGACCAACAGGGAAGAACAAGACTGAGGTGGTACTAGTGGATCGGGGGAGGGGTGGTAGAGAGACAGAGACGGACCGAGACAGAGGGACAGAGAGAGAGAGCATAAGAGAGAGGGGTGGGGGAGAGAAAGTGGTGGAGGGGATAGAGAGGTGGAGGGAGGGAGCGGAGAGAGAGAGAGAGAGAGAGAGAGAGAGAGAGAGAGAGAGAGAGTGGGGAAGGAGCGAGATGGGGGGGGGGGGGGGGGTGAAGTGGAAAGTATGAAGATTAAATACATAATTATAAAGACAAGTATGTCTAGATACATGTCTTTGTAGAGTAATAACTAAAGTGTGAGAAAGGGAGAAATATATACCAATTAAAGCACTGATTGATGATTATGTTGATGTCATTATTATATCTTTGTTCTTATAAATTTGAATAAGAATTCTCTTTTATGTTTGTTACATACCTAGCATACCCAAGGCCAGTGTGACAGTGACATACCTAAGCCCTTCATTGTTTACCTTGACGTTTCAATATTTCATCCTCATAACTCTTTGAGGTATGACGTGAGATGCCAGAGCAAAATACATAACTCACCTGCCCTGCCGGCTAGGTAAATAAGTCATAAATATCAGGACCGACAAGGTGAACCCTGGAAGACAAGAAAAGTCTGAGGAAGATCCAAGTTGACATGGTGAATTGGTAATTGAGAGAGGATCAACAACTTAACACACTTTCACTATTTAGTAAGAAGTCTTCAGGGTCATATCGAGAAATTAATTAGAATTGGATTTAAATTCGAATGAACTATCAAAACAAATTTTAAAAATGTGCGAAACTTGCGGTCATTAATTTGTCCAACTTTCTGGGGCTCTATCTGCATGATCTTTCGTTTAGATATTCTCCTCTTCATCTGAACACTCCCCTTTCTCCTTCAACACCTATTTCGCCGTCTCATCCTCTCTCTCTGCCCTACTTGAAATATGAAAAAGAAAGCAAACCTTGAATGCCAGATTCTTAAGATGTCGTCATACGAAAATGACATCTTGTATAACAACAATGGAACAATATTGTGATAGATACAAGACAATTTTAAATCAGAATTCCCTTATTTGTATTTATCTAATAATCATTATTCATCATTCTTCTCCTCCTTCTCCTCCTTCTCCTCCTCCTCCTCCTCCTCCTCCTCCCCCTCCTCCTCCTTCTTCTCCTTCTTCTTCTTCTTCTTCTTCTTCTTCTTCTTCTTCTTCTTCTTCTTCTTCTTCTTCTTCTTCTTCTTCTTCTCTTCCTTCTTGTTCTTCTCCGTCTCCTTCTCCTCCTTCTTCTTCTCCGTCTCCTTCTCTTCCTTCTTCTTCTTCTCCTCCTCCTCCTCCTCCTCCTCCTCCTCCTCCTCCTCCTCCTCCTTCTTCTTCTTCTTCTTCTTCTTCTTCTTCTTCTTCTCTTCCTTCTTGTTCTTCTCCGTCTCCTTCTCTTCCTTCTTCTTCTCCGTCTCCTTCTCTTCCTTCTTCTTCTTATCCTTCTTCTTCTTCTTCTTCTTCTTCTTCTTCTTCTTCTTCTTCTCCTTCTTCTTCTTCTTCTTCTTCTTCTTCTTCTTCTTCTTCTTCTTCTTCTTCTTCTTCTTCTTCTTCTTCTTCTTCTTCTTCTTCTTCTTCTTCTTCTTCTTCTTCTTCTTCTTCTTCTTCTTCTTCTTCTTCCCCCTCCCCCTCTTCTCCTCCATCTCATCTGTCCCATTCCCATATTCTGATATTCAGCCCCGTGGGAACATTATTTTAGATCCTTGTAATAACAATGAACCATCTTTCTTTCAAATATTAGATCACGATTTTTATTAGGCCATGTCATTTTTTCCCTCAGGAAATGCGTGGAATTACCCCTAAAACTTTGTCATAAAAGACAGCATAGTCCTATCAAATGCGACTATTGCTTCTCCGCGACTCTCGTATCCCGCACTCGCTCGAGATTCGACCCACCGCAGTCAAGCACATCACGAACATTTATTGTTTCAAATTCTATCATCATTATTGCAAGCACCCATTATATGGCATTTTCAAAGCTTATGTCTACAAATGGCAATCGAAGTACCTAACATGAAATTGTGAAACAGGTATTTAAAAAAAGGTTACGCGTAGACATATTTTTTTAATCGTAAATGCAAAATGACTTCCTTCTGTATCTATTAATTATTTGTGCGCCAGATTAACGGCTATTTTATGTTTTATGTGTATCCCTTGTATAGAATTGCATCAATGGCACATGGAGAGTTAATAGAATAATGGACAATAATGAATGAACGCTAACCTCATATCACCTCATCCCTAACCATCAGACCTTACTAACGAACTATCTGCCACATAAAGAAATGATTACACTCTTAAATTGCTTAACGACACAGGGCAAAACCATGCCCTAGACAGAATGATATCTAATTCTCACTTGTGTGTTTTTCTCGTTTTCAGGTACTCGTATATCCACAACGGAAGTCGATATCAAGATCGAACGAAGTTCAACGACCTCGACTAACGATCGCGACGATGAGTGATTATACCTCTCCCTCGGGAGATGGTCAACAAACAATCGATGATTGATCACCATGACAACGGATGATGGGTGCTCGGTGATGTTTTCCCACTACCTGATGTCATGGCCGTGGGTGCTGTGAGGTTATTTAATTTCCATCTTTGTTCCGGACGGGGAAACTGTTTTCAGTTCAGATAGACAATGATACACGTTCACCCCCTGACGCCTACGTGCACGGACATACAAACAAAGTTTATTAAATCGAATCAAAGTTCTGCTGATTTCTAAAAGGTAACTTCAATTTTCAAAAACGCATAAATAGCCAAAATAAGGGGAAAAAACATCGCAGCATGAAAGAAACACACTTTAAGGGAAAAATATAAAAGGATTAAAAAAAGAAGACTTAAGCAGTGATTATGACGAAAATATCTGAGGAAGGAAAGAACTATAAAAGAAACATAACACATCGAAGACCGGAAAGAATGAACAAATAACAAAGGAAGAAAGGAGGATGACAAAATAATCGTGTACACATGTAAACTTATTATCTGCATCTTGCAAATTTAAATGTCCAAAAAGGAGGGAACCAAGACCATATTAGAGTCGGATGATAAGTCGATAAATGAGTCAGGACCTAATGGAGTTTCAGTAGATGTAGTTTATATCCCCTGCTACAGGCAATCACAATACCTGTCGGTGCATCTCGAGAAAGAATCAATGTGTAAGAGCTGAAGTGAGAAAGAAGACTACATGTACATGCAACAAAGAAAATTAATACAAAAAAGAGGGGAAACAAAGAATGACTGCAAAATAAACATTTGAATTGCTTCAACGATTATTTCCATGGCTTTGTCTTCTGGGCGATAACCTTTTAAACGTCATGTCCGCTGAAAGTTATTGACCTGTTGAAACAACATGTAGGCTCAATTTTGTTCGCTTTATTTTAAAGTCACCTCGTGCAAATGCCATCAAAAAGCAGAAGAAAAACAAGTCGGTTGATTCGATCCATGCTGAAATCTGTCAAACATCCTGCTAAGCAAAACATCATATATCACGTGACCCCGGACGATAATCTCCCCCAATTATGCCTGAATGTTCGTCATGATCGCCTGGTAGATCGCCACATTCGTGCCGTTCCCAGGTTTCTTGCCCAGGTTTCTTGCCCGTGTCGGTTGATGTTTTAATATCCAGGGGCATCACCAGTGACGTTTCGAACTGGTAGGGGGAGGGAGTTTAGGCCACCCCAAGCGACACGATCCGATCAGTTCGACGACTCAGCGACTGTCTGAATAGCAGCACTAGGTTATTGGATTTGTGCACGAAGATGACGTCACATTTCCAGTCGTTGGCCCTTCAGACTGCAGAATCGTAGCCTTATCGTGTCGTCTGCTGTGGCCTATGGATACAGGCTTTGTAGATGTGATGGTTAAACCCACGTTTTCACTGACATAGATCTATTGAATTTTTGCTCCATCTTTTGTCATGGCGTTCAGGTTTCGCCACACATTACTTTATTTCAGGTTTAAAATACACATGCACGTCGGACATAAGGTGTTCGGCTGTGCCCCAAATAATTATGACTATAAAGGCGAATGGTTGTGACCTGTGTCATTCAAAATTGAAAACTTGAAATTTGCCAGTGCCTGCGCATATCAATTATTGAGCTTCCATTTGACCTTAAACTTAAAAATTGATTATCTGTTATCATGGTAACCACAGAATTCCGCGATGAAAATTGATTGACGGAACGGACTAAACTCTATTGCAGCGTTTCTAAAAAAAAATGTAATACAGTGTAGTATAAATACTCTGAATGCTAGATGTCGCCCTTTATATTTCTATACCTACCCCCCTCTCCCCCCTTCTTTTCCCCCTCTCTCTCTCTCTTTCCCTATCTCTTTTTTTTCTCTCTCTTTCCTTCTCTCTCTCTCTCTCTCTCTCCATCACTCTGCTTTCCAATTAGATTTAATGTTCCTGTTGCGTTCGCAAGTTTGTTTCACATCGATCATACCAGTTCTGTCACTTCGCCCCAAAACAAATAGCTCGGGTGAATCGTGCTCCGTCACCCGTCAAGAGATGACGATGTTTTTATAAACAAAGATGGCATTTCTGAGTTTTTTTCTTGTTTTTGTAAGGAGCACACATGTACGACTTCACACTTTGAAATGACCCGATTTATTAAGCCGCATTTATCATGATATCACGAGACAAAAGCCATGCTGATGTTAATCGCTTTCTTGCTTGTGGAGGTCCATAAGTCACTGAGTGTGCCGCCGATAATTGGTCGAGGGTGTCATATCTTAGCCCTTACGACAGGATGGAAGATACCCGCTTTCATTTGAAAAAGCGCAGACACGATGGAGTAGGTGTTAGGATCTCGTCCGTATTACAGTAAATATTAAGGTGAAACAAAGTTCAGTAAAGCTCTTATCCATACAAGCAGAAGGGGGAATAAAATGCTCGTCGAAAGTGATTATTATTTGGATATTGATAAGTGGTTTTAAGAAAACATTTCGATGCGATTAGCTGGAAAATGCACCGTCATTGCAGAAGTCTGATGGAGTATGTCCCGTACGGGGAGCAGTTCCTAATTATCAGTCATCAGTTATTAATCACATATTATGAGTGGAAACATGAAAAACAAGGGGGGAAATATAATTGTAATTAAATGAACATACCAAAAGTGATACGTCATCATTGAAATAATGAAAGGATTATAATCTAATTAGGATCTATGGCCGTGTTCAGGATGTTCTCTGATTGCACAATCATTTGGATGAGATGGGGTGCAAAGAGGTATGTCACCAACAAGTGGCTTCTCCGGAATTATAACTATGACGCACATGAGTGTATGGCATATTTAGTTGAGCAATCAATGACTAGCTTCGTTTTCTTCTGTGAGTTGTGTACTTTTTTGTCTCACCTGTACCTTTTCTCACATCCTGATTTTTTACCCCTCGACAGCAGTTTGTTTTCAAACAAAACGACATAATTAGAAGGGAAAATGGGCACACATTTAAGAACATTGCAAAACGCTTAGTTTTTGTGTCAAAGATGTTCATATGAAGCATGAAAGGAGCCATACATTTTACCGCTGGCTTCTTCACATCCTTTGTTCAATTTTATAATGCTTTAGAATACTGTTGATTGGTCGATACCTTTGTGAACTTTTGTACTTATTATGTTTTTGCGATGACGGTGCCCTAAGATTTAAAGAGATAACGAGAGCCCCCATTCAGAGCACTGATTGATACAGAGTTCAAGAGAGGGCGCCACTCATGATCATCAACACTTATCAAAGACAATCACGATATCTGACGAACTCCGTTCTCGAGTAACACGATGTCATTGTATAGACAGACTAGACGCAGTTGACGGTATTTTGGACTAGGACGATGTCAGCTTTTACATTTAATCCTTTCTGTGTAAATGCTGAGCAGCTCAAGAACGTGTGAACCACGGCTGAGTCTTGTTCTTTTGACCGCCTTCTGTCCTCGAGCTAGCTCAGTCGATAATATGACTGGAGGAAAAGCTTGCATGAGTCAAACGGTAAGTCCCGCCACAAGTCACTGCTCCGTCATCACAATCTCAAAAAATACCGTTCCCTTTCCTTGAAAATAGAAAGGTAGGCAACCCGTCACATAAATGTCAGAATTGATTAATGAATAGACAAAAAGCTAAGCTAACTAGCACATCTCCTCTCTCTCTCTCTCTCTCTCTCTCTCTCTCTCTCTCTCTCTCTCTCTCTCTCTCACTCTCTCTCTCTCTCTCTCTCTCTCTCTCTCTTCCCCTCTCTCATGCTCTCTCTTTTCCTCTCCCCTATCTCCCGATCTCTTTGTCAACTCGTCCTCTGTCCCTCTAGATAATAAACTCTATAAGTGAACATTAAGAGAATAAATTACTGATCGTGTTAATATGGTTACATATGTCAACCTTATTTTTTGTTATTTGCCTGTTGAAGTATTTTTTTTAAAGTAGGCTCTTCTTGTTATGTTATTCTTGTTTAGGGCCTATATTTCTTGAGGTAATACTGTAGTTCGTCCCTTACTTCTTAGTCATCTGTCAAGACGGAGCAGACACCAGTCGGTGATGAGTCAAAGAAAGTCATTTCCAGACTCCGCTCCCTGGCAAGGCTTTCGACCCACACACTAGGCTACCATTCAGGCGGTGGGACATCCAACGCCCTCAGCTTCCAGTGCACTACCCCCTCCCCTCTTCACTACCCCCATTCCCATCCCCATCAGCAACAGCAACATGTAGAAAACAATTATGTTGATATTCATAGTGATAATAATGGTACTACTAAGAATGACCATGGTAATCATGATTATGATGAGATATTTCTAATGACAATAATAATAAAATGTTCATTTTTTAAATAAAAAATGTCAAATTTAGTCCTCTCGTTACAAACCGGGATGACTAGAGTAGACTAACATGACTAATCTCTGCCCAGTTCTTGTCATTCTCGTTAGACTAGGAGACCAAGCTGACCTTCAAGTCATTAGGCTAATTAGAATCTCTATCAGTCGCTTACCCTTCTGATGGACCCGTTTGTGCTAGAACTTTGGATAGAAAATATACCCAACGGACTGGTAGGCAGGCTAGGTGCGTGCAGGCAGTAGGAAGATCAAAACCTCAAGATGAGATGGTTGAGGGAATGGTGACGGCATCTTGAATCCAAGTCAAGTTTTAACTTGTTTCTTCTTGCTGCTTTCACCTCGATTAATTGGCCCAATCTCGTCGTCCATATTGAATTTCTCATTCTTCATTTCCTTATCTAAACCTGTAGTATGATCACGTCGTTCCTGAAATCACTACCACAATTTTTATCGCAATCACCAGCAGCACGATCATTTAATTTCTCGTTTTTGTACGTGACTTCTCCTTCATGGCAATCGATTTTTACCCTTGATTTGCCACTCTTCCATATTAGCACCAATAACCAGATTGCACATGCAAATCGTATAGGGTAGCAAGACACTAATTAGACTAATAATCTTATTCTAATCTTATCGTATTCCACTATTATGATGAGTAAGATAAAGGCAGGGTGTTCCTATTGCAGTTCATGGGGGGGGGGGGGGGGGGGTAACACCACGCGAAATGGAAGAAGATATCATACCAGAATTTCTCTCCCAATGATAAAACTGGAAACTGCCTTGAGGCGAAATTACAGGGATCGCTAAATTTTGAGGAGGTTTTTGGTGCGCTATGGTCCGCTTCAAAGTGCATGCGTTCAATGGGAGCAATGCCGCATCGTGCGCTGACAGGAACAAAACGATTATGAACGTACGGGCGGCGCATTTCAAACGTAAACAAGGAGGTTTTTTTTTTTTTTCACTTTTCCTGAAAATGTTCGTGAAGCTACATGGGTGGAAATCGTTCCCCGAAGGTGGGGGTGTGGGGGGGGGGGGGGGGGGTGGACATGTGTTTCCTGAAAAATCGCTCCCCGAAGGTGAGGGGGATATGCTTCTCTTCAAAAAGTATCCGCTGAGCGGGGGGTGGGGGGGGGGGGGGGGACACTATATCTCATTCCTGTAGAGAAACGCAAAAAGTGTGTGTGTGGGGGGGAGGGGGCACGTCCCCCCGTTCCCCCCCCCCCCCGGGATTCCAGCTCATGTGAACATGTGAAGCTATGATTGTGAGATTTCATACATGTTATCGTTAGGGTAAACTGCTAATTCATGCCTAGTTTCATGACTTTTGCGAATGGGGAACCATGTATTTAAGTATACTGCTTCATAATTATTCTATGACAGCTATGTCTAAACGTAGCAGCACTCACACTGGCTGCCTGGCAGTCAGTTGATTGATGTTGTTGTGGGCAATTTAGTGCTCTGGATAACAGCCGAGAGGATTTTCAGGAAAATAAGTACGTGAGCCACTTAACTGTATTCAATTAAAGTGATATTGAATTTCATATCTTTCTGTGCCGGTGACCTCATGATTGAAGAATCTGAAATTTGGTCTTCTACGAGACCTCGTCATTTCCGCTCGCGTATAAAAACACCTCTCTCTCTATCTCTCTCTCTCTCTCTCTCTCTCTCTCTCTCCTCTCTCTTCCCTCCCCCCCTCTCTCTCTCTCTCTCTCTCTCTCTCTCTCTCTCTTTTTCTCTCTCTCTCTCTCTTCTCTCTCTCTCTTTCAATCGCTCTTTCCCCGAAACTCTTACTTCTTGTTCTCTCCCTCTTCACGTTTCCCGACTGTGGAAAATTTGTACCATAACTAAATTTGAATACACCAATTTCATATTATTATATCATAGGTTATTGCTGTCTGGCAAGGTAGCGATTACATTAACTCCATTTTATCGTAATCATAGTGTTAATTAAGAACCTACACAGGCTACAATATCTGACAAGAGGTAGTAAAGGGGTGTCAATTTTTTTTCTATACCACAAGAACTACGGAGCATATGCGTAACTAAACTTGTCGTTTCAAGTAAGGCAAAGAAGAGCCCATGGCTAGATGGAATGACCCCTGGATGTCTCATCGTTACATTCCTACACCCACTGCATCAGCCATATACACAAACCCTATAGATGTGCATTTCGCCAGTCACAGAAAGAGTTTAATTAACCCTTTCAGTATCAAACAGTCACAGAACTATGTTTATTACAACACAGTTTATCCCATATGGGACTGAGAGGGCTAGGACCGACATAACAACTCTGAGAAGGACGCGTACCACTGGTACAGAGTCCCTCACAGGTTGAGTCTGCCGCAGTCCACCAGACTGGATGATGTTGATGTGACAGCGAGATAAAGCTTTAAGTGGTCGTTAAACTCCATCGCCTTGTTTTTGCTTAGAGGAAGCATCGAGGAACAGACGCTGATATCGCCTCCCCGTCTCTGACATTTCAATTCCGAGAAATGGCAGTCATCCGCCAAAAACTTCAATTATGTGTAGTTTTTGGAGAGGGGCAGAAGCGCCCCCCCCCCACACACACACAAAAAGAAATGCCCCCATGGGCAACTTTCTCTTGTTTGTGACTTTTTCAGAAGGAATAAATAACTGGATTTTGACCAAACTTGATAGGAATCATCCTAAGGTAAAAGTGATCATTAAAACGCACACACCCCCCCTCACCTCAACCCCCACCCCCCCCCCAAAAAAAAAAAAAATGCTCCCAT
>OZ022588.1:20266437-20444408 GCA_963669155.1 Arbacia lixula | reverse complement strand
TAGTATGATCACGTCGTTCCTGAAATCACTACCACAATTTTTATCGCAATCACCAGCAGCACGATCATTTAATTTCTCGTTTTTGTACGTGACTTCTCCTTCATGGCAATCGATTTTTACCCTTGATTTGCCACTCTTCCATATTAGCACCAATAACCAGATTGCACATGCAAATCGTATAGGGTAGCAAGACACTAATTAGACTAATAATCTTATTCTAATCTTATCGTATTCCACTATTATGATGAGTAAGATAAAGGCAGGGTGTTCCTATTGCAGTTCATGGGGGGGGGGGGGGGGGGGTAACACCACGCGAAATGGAAGAAGATATCATACCAGAATTTCTCTCCCAATGATAAAACTGGAAACTGCCTTGAGGCGAAATTACAGGGATCGCTAAATTTTGAGGAGGTTTTTGGTGCGCTATGGTCCGCTTCAAAGTGCATGCGTTCAATGGGAGCAATGCCGCATCGTGCGCTGACAGGAACAAAACGATTATGAACGTACGGGCGGCGCATTTCAAACGTAAACAAGGAGGTTTTTTTTTTTTTTCACTTTTCCTGAAAATGTTCGTGAAGCTACATGGGTGGAAATCGTTCCCCGAAGGTGGGGGTGTGGGGGGGGGGGGGGGGGGTGGACATGTGTTTCCTGAAAAATCGCTCCCCGAAGGTGAGGGGGATATGCTTCTCTTCAAAAAGTATCCGCTGAGCGGGGGGTGGGGGGGGGGGGGGGGACACTATATCTCATTCCTGTAGAGAAACGCAAAAAGTGTGTGTGTGGGGGGGAGGGGGCACGTCCCCCCGTTCCCCCCCCCCCCCGGGATTCCAGCTCATGTGAACATGTGAAGCTATGATTGTGAGATTTCATACATGTTATCGTTAGGGTAAACTGCTAATTCATGCCTAGTTTCATGACTTTTGCGAATGGGGAACCATGTATTTAAGTATACTGCTTCATAATTATTCTATGACAGCTATGTCTAAACGTAGCAGCACTCACACTGGCTGCCTGGCAGTCAGTTGATTGATGTTGTTGTGGGCAATTTAGTGCTCTGGATAACAGCCGAGAGGATTTTCAGGGAAAATAAGTACGTGAGCCACTTAACTGTATTCAACTTAAAGTGATATTGAATTTCATATCTTTCTGTGCCGGTGACCTCATGATTGAAGAATCTGAAATTTGGTCTTCTACGAGACCTCGTCATTTCCGCTCGCGTATAAAACACCTCTCTCTCTCTCTCTCTCTCTCTCTCTCTCTCTCTCTCTCTCTCTCTCCCTCCCTCTCTCTCCCTCCCCCCCCCTCTCTCTCTCTCTCTCTCTCTCTCTCTCTCTCTTTTTCTCTCTCTCTCTCTCTCTTTCTCTCTCTCTCTTTCAATCGCTCTTTCCCCGAAACTCTTACTTCTTGTTCTCTCCCTCTTCACGTTTCCCGACTGTGGAAAATTTGTACCATAACTAAATTTGAATACACCAATCTCATATTATTATATCATAGGTTATTGCTGTCTGGCAAGGTAGCGATTACATTAACTCCATTTTATCGTAATCATAGTGTTAATTAAGAACCTACACAGGCTACAATATCTGAACAAGAGGTAGTAAAAGGGGTGTCAATTTTTTTTCTATACCACAAGAACTACGGAGCATATGCGTAACTAAACTTGTCGTTTCAAGTAAGGCAAAGAAGAGCCCATGGCTAGATTGAATGACCCCTGGATGTCTCATCGTTACATTCCTACACCCACTGCATCAGCCATATACACAAACCCTATAGATGTGCATTTCGCCAGTCACAGAAAGAGTTTAATTAACCCTTTCAGTATCAAACAGTCACAGAACTATGTTTATTACAACACAGTTTATCCCATATGGGACTGAGAGGGCTAGGACCGACATAACAACTCTGAGAAGGACGCGTACCACTGGTACAGAGTCCCTCACAGGTTGAGTCTGCCGCAGTCCACCAGACTGGATGATGTTGATGTGACAGCGAGATAAAGCTTTAAGTGGTCGTTAAACTCCATCGCCTTGTTTTTGCTTAGAGGAAGCATCGAGGAACAGACGCTGATATCGCCTCCCCGTCTCTGACATTTCAATTCCGAGAAATGGCAGTCATCCGCCAAAAACTTCAATTATGTGTAGTTTTTGGAGAGGGGGCAGAAGCGCCCCCCCCCCAACACACACACGCACACACACATACATACGCACGCACACATACACACACACACATACATACACACACACACACACACACACACATACACACACACACACACACACACACACACACACACACACACACACACACACACACACACACACACACACACACACACACACACACACACACACACACACACAGAACTCAATCTGCACTCGCAGTCACAAACAACACACCCTTACATGTACAGCGTCCTATGTTTCCTGAGTCCACGAAACAGAGAAGTCTAGGGCTCGGAAAAAACGAAGCCTTGACAATAACGCACAGGTTTTGTTTTTACTTTCTGTTTAAATCTTTAAATCTAATAATATTTAAACAAAAGTTAATGGTTCAATAGTGTAAACTTGTTTACGTAACCGAGTCCTCCTTGAGAATTTCCTCCAAAGGTGCAACGTTGAACCTATAATTGTGCATGTTTGATGTTTAATTTTTGTTTGATGGTTGATGTTGTATTAGGGTGTTTGTGTGAGTCGTCAATACTAGTACAATTCTCAGTTCGGAAGTAAGTGTGATATCAATATATTTCACTTATATTGATTAAAACAAATTTTACATAAACTCATCAAATATTAACACATTCCTATCTGGTTCGTCTCCTTTGTCAAGAGAGATGCACATGGTATCATTTACTTCACATTGATTTATATGTTTATACTTTTAGTTGATATCAATCAGCGTGAACAGTTAATGTAGTTGTGGTTTGATGTTTGGGTATTTCCGTGGACTAAATCATGCTGTTATCTGCGGGCTCTTGATTCATGACTAGGCAACATGACCAGCAGACATTCTAGGGGAAGTCTTTTGAGAAATGGCCCATAAATTAGGGTGAGAAGAGTGTTCTTCGTGAACTTAGCGGTTATTTGAACTTGGGAATGTTTCCGGTGTTTGGGAGACGCATGTGGATGAGGTTGAGGTGTCTGGGATACTGTCGTCAAGGGGAGAAGGAGAGTCAGAGAAAGTGGGATATAGAGGTATGAGGCGGGTGACGAAGAAATGAATTGAAATTGCCATCAAATGATCATGGAAGTGGGAAGATATTAAATGGGGAATAGCTTGGAGTACCAAGAGAGGAGAAGAAACTATGAAGAAAGGACATAAACGGGAGAAACGGAGAGGAAGAGGTAACATAAAAATAAAAAGATGATGACGATGATGGGGATGATGATAAAGAATAAGAAGAAGATGACGAAGGCAAAGAAGAAGAAGAAGAAGAAGAAGAAGAAGAAGAAGAAGAAGAAGAAGAAGAAGAAGAAGAAGAAGAAGAAGAAGAAGAAGAAGAAGAAGAAGAAGAAGAAGAAGAAGAAGAAGGAGGAGAAGAAGAAGAAGGAGGAGAAGAGGAAAGGAGAAGACGAAGAATAACAACAAGAGGAAGTAAAGTGAAGTATGTGATGGGGATTGAAAATATTCGAGAATAACATACACATAATCATGAAAGATTAAGAAAGAATACAAGAGAGCAAGGAGAAGACTCAAAGACGGAGGTGGGAGAAAGTGAAAGGAGAACATACTGAAGACACCTGAATGAATAAAGAGACGGGATGACATGTAAACAACACTGACTATGGAGGATAGAGGATTGCGATGGCCTATCAAAAGAACAGGAAACATAGGTGGAATACTGAAGAAATTTAAAGAACCGATAAGCAAGAGGAAGTGGACTCGACTGGACAAATCCATGATGTTAAGTACAGAACAGAAGAAGAGATAATCTCAGAACGAACAAGGACACGAGACTTGACTGAAGAGGGGTTACTAGGGCTCTTTCAAGATCTTCGATGGCCCCGCTGATTAGAGCAAGTCATTCATGGGTGGTGGCGTGCCCTGCGTTTCTTTTGTGGTTCATAATTGGTCGACTTATCACTGGAAGTAAAATTCTGAAGGGTTTTTACAGCTAAGTCTTCCCCGGGCCCATTGAATTTGAATGGCAAGTACAAGTACGTGAAACACGACTGAGTGTGTTTTCGCTTTGTTCGAGAGCAAAATGCAAATAATGACAGTGTAACCTTCTTGGTTTTTTTGTGTGTACTATAGGCATGAGTATAGCGTTTTGGCATTTGGACAACCTGCCATAATGGTTGTTCCTCATGTCTTCGGGGAAGGAGGGAATGGATAAATGGTAAATAGATTGTTATAAACGTCTTATTGACTCTGTAAGTAAGTACCGGTGACTTTAAAGACGGGCGTTGCCACTTTCACCAAAGAGATACTACTAACGCATCTCTGTGCTTTGACCAAGATTGAAGAATGGGGTACACAGCCATGCATGGCCATACACGTGTTCAATTGAGTCACCATCTACTACTGGTTTATTCCCAGCCGTTATACATAGTTACCATGGTGATTCTATTTCAAAATATCTGTTCTTTCATAATTTGGCGCGTTTATTAATGAACATAACAAACCTCGCGCTTCTTTAGACCCACATGGGTATATGTTGGGCAAATCAATTTTAATTTAATCACATTACTCATGGATCAATCACCTAAGCGTATATTTGTTTCGTTGTACATAACATATACTTCATGAATACTTTTCCAAGAAATGATATTATATCAATCAATAATCATTTGCATCGCAATTGAATAGACGGCATGGAGCTATTGCTCTGACTTCAATAAGATCACAGTATGATATTCATATCCATATGAGTGGCTGAGATTACTTCTACTGCATAACATCAACCGAGCAGTACCATATCATTTGTTATTGCGAATTCCTTTAATACTCGTGCTATGACTCTGCGAGTTTATTCCGCACGCTGACATTCTATTACCAATAATGACATGATTAGGAAGCTCTCGGTGTGAGCGAAAACATTTTGCCGCGAATCATGAATGGGCCCTGATTTCTACTAAACATACTAAATGGCGATTGAGAGAAGGAGTTATTGCTACGAATGTAATTCTGTTTGTCCGTTACGGGGCAGACGGGCATTGAGACGGCACTTAAGCTTGCTTTTAAGGGAGGGAATCTCTTCAATAAGGGTACCCCGTGGAGCGGGTTATAGAGCGCTTCTTCATTGAGCCAAAAGAAAATGTTCTCATTTGAGACGTAATAGGACTTGCCAAATAATATCTCCTCGCGTTACTCTCTAGCGTCCTGATGTATAAGTAAGGCATGTTTTGCTTAAATCCGTCTTAAAGAACAATGCATTTGAATTCATTCTACAAAACATGACAGAGGAAGAGAAGATAAACGGCTTATCAAGGGAATCCCTTCGTTAGCATGTGTAGAGCTCTTTGAACAGAAATCTTACCAAATACCAAAATGTTAACTTAGATTATTGTGACAGGCTAAGAAAATGTTGAAGGGTAGTAGTTGTCTTGTCTTCTGGAATTGAAAGCTTGTGTGAGCTATGAATGCATATGACGATGCAGTTTGCCAAGAGTCTTATTTTGGCAACTATTCAAGGACATTGTTACTCTACTTAAGTATACTTTCAAGAAAAGAAAACACCATATCTTAAATGAAAACAAGACTATACAATCAACTTTGGGCAAATAAACGTATGGATTCGAGTGGATACCACATACAGCGCATAAGCGCCAGACGGGAACTTATTCATTGGAGTGTTGCACGGCTCTTTCTTGTAAACTGATCGATTTTTCTTCTTAATGGCTACTTTTAAAGGAATATGCGTCCTACCCACCCCCTCACCACATCGCCCCCATCACACACGTCTACCGTGATTGATGGAATAAAGGCGACCTGAAGTCTACAGCCTCGTATCCAAACCGGAAATGAATTGATACCAATCAATATGAAGATCCCAATGAAAAGGAAAAGGAAGAATTAGAAGGGGCAAAGGGAATACAGGGGTGTTTAAAGGACTAGTGAGGTCATTTGCACAAAGATAGACCGACAGACAGACAAACAAACAATCAGACGGAGAGAAAATAAAGTAGGCTACACGGAAAAGAGGGGAAATAGAATGAGAAAGGAAAGGTCTTCCGTGAAAGACCGAGACGTTTCTTCACCACGTTCAAATCTTCTTCTTCTTCATTTCATTTCAAGGGGATCATACTGATACTAGATACAGTATGGCTTGGGTGTATTTAAAAAAAACAATACTTTAAAAGAAGACAGGTCAACTTGTTGTATGATAACGAATGCGACTCTCTTTCGGAACTCAAGGGAAGGGGGAACTCTCATGACCCCCCCCCCCCCCCCCCATTCCCAACCCCTCATTCCTGTCCTAGCTTATGCTAGTAAAGATATGTACCATGAATATCAGCTGGAATGGGGGCGAGTGTACCAAGAAGATGGGAACCAGCCCACCCCCTCTCATTTCCACCTATCCTACCTCCAACCCCTCGCATCCAATTCGTTAACCCTCTCACCCCTCCACACACCATATCCAAGCATACCTCGTCCTCCCGTCATTACTACTACTATAGCAAGACATCTCATACTAATTAGCTGAAATGGCTAACTTGCACTTTCCTTCTTGCAGACAATAAGTTCAAGTTTAATCGGTGAACGCAACATCAACATCGCCGCTAATTGACTGAGGCCGGAATGTCTGTCCAAGTGGTGCACTCTACCTCCGAGCCTTGTCAGATATAATTTCCAATAACAGTGAATATCCGACATTAAGTATGTTAAGAATCTGACCCCCCTCCCCCAATATATACCGTCCAACATATTGAAGACGTTATCAACGCATCAAATATTTGGTATGTATGGTGCACGATATAAATGTTTCAGTTCTTCATCAGGTCAATGCATACTTCCGACTTCTTTCCCTTATATGCATAAAGTTCGACGACACGCCCCCTCTCCCTTTCAAATCTACATGGCTATGGCAATCACAGATCCATAGATCTTATCTATTCTACGTATGATTTATGTATGTCTCCGTTAACTCTTTCTGTTCCAGGTGAAAGACTACTCTATGGAATGTGTGTGTATTGTCAGTGCAAAGAATGCACCACAGGCGAATAAAGAGTTAAAGGCGTATGTATGCTTCATCGTGATTAGGAATGTTGACCTCCGGGAACCATACGGCATTGTCACTAAATCAATGGTAATTCGACTTTGCGCCCCTCAATGATCAATTAAGGATATCGAATATATATTTGTGACGATTACAGCTCTTTAAATATCCATGTTAATTGGCTCCTTCAATCATGTTTGCTTCCCCAAAGAAGGGTTATCATAATGTGTTCTGCGATATGCAGTGATATGTTACAGCCTTCAATATTCAACACTTTGATAAGCAAATAGAATAGTTCAGTACGCGCATTACCATGGTTACAGTTAAAGTTATTTACCTAGTTTGCTGGTCGATCATTCTGAATTCTACATGTATGAACAATAATAAAAAAGGGGGTGGAATGAGAAATACCAAGCTCTTATAGGGCAAAAACAAACAAGTTATCATACAATAGGTACTGCCTCTTGATGATTATGATTATACTTCAATCGTGTAGAGGATACAAGTATTATCGTGTTCATGATGATGAAAATCCCAACTTTAAAAAAAAAATCTGTTTCAATGTTTCGAGAAGACCAGTCCCCGCCTTTAAACAAACCACTATGGTCAATTGATATAAATTGATAATTATTTAACGATAAGAGATCGTGACTCATTCGTACTAATTACCTCTTGAAATGTATTTACATTTCGATTGGTATATCAACACGACCAATTAGCATTGATACTGAAAACCTGTGAGAGACTGCAACGCTTGCATTATAGTAGTAGTACAGACTAACCTGTCAATAAAGACCACTGCTTGTAAAGACCACTCATCTAGAAGCTCTTAAAGGGATAGTTTACCCTGAAATTATTTTGGTTTCAATAAAAGGAGATACATAAAAGAAACATATCAGTGAAGGTTTGATGGAAATCGGTCAAAGGAAAATAAGTTATGTAATTTTAAAGTTTTGCTTTTGAGACGTCACGTGCGAGGTGCTCTTCCAAATGTTGTGTATTTCCTTTTCCCCCAAATTGCCATTTTTGTGTTCTTTGATGAAGGAAAACATTCTTTTCATAGCGATGTGTGTGTAAAAACATGTGTCTAATGATATATCAAACGCAAATGTAAAAATATCCCTTTGAGAAAATTGGCATTTTAAAAAAAATGTACACAACATATGGGAGAGCACCTCGCATGTGACGTCACAAAGTAGATTTGACTTTCACTTGTATGTTTCTTTCATGTGTCTCCTTTTATTGAAACCCAATTAATTTCAGGGTGAACTTTACATGTAATTATGTTGGTCTGTAAACATGATATGAGCCACATGCAGGTGTGATTGTCAGGATTGTAGTTTTGTGTGAGTGTTGGACTTTTTGCAGGGCTAAACAGATATACGGACAGGGGAGTCTAGTTTACGAATTTAATGGTCTAATCAGAAATTTGAACCAATATATTAAACCACAATATTACTTAATCGAATTTGTAAAGTTATTTTTATCTCTTGTTAAAAAGGTGTAAGATCGCTGCCCCGCCCCAACACACACCTACCATCATGCTATCCACCCCCTGCCACGCCCTTCCTTTTCCAATGCCACATATTTTGTTAATCCGCCCATTGACTGATCTCATTCACTATGCCCCAATTTAAACCCCTCTTTAGATCTCCTTCAACAAAATAGTAATTGTATTTACTCACTTAATCGCTTCTTTGGGTCTCCAAATGGGAATGTTTGTGTTCGTTCATATTTCTCAATTATACTTAATATAGCATTGCAAGTAGTTGTATTTTCCTCGACATCATATAATCTTTTTTCACTAATTGTTTATTAGTTTGGTGTCTCGAAGCGTTACATCTTTGTCTCGACGTAGTAAAACATTGTTTTTTGTTATTCTTCATCATCTTCACACACATATATACACACGTTGCTTACGTATCCACATTATTACCGTACCACCATACAATGCATACAAAGGTGAATAACTTTTTTTTTAATCCAAGGATGTACATAATATATCTATCATCAGCAGCCAATCGCTATAATCGTGATAATATACACGGTTAACACATTTCTGCGATGAATGAAATATTCCTCCTTGGTGACAAATGGTCCGTTCGTCCACGGACCTACATCATATCATGCTCCCACTCTTGTTCATGTACTTGCAGAGTCACCTCGCATCAGGGATTGTCGCGCTGTTGTCTACCCTCAGGCTAAGAGTGAGGACTGTTTGTGTACATATCATAATTCATAAGACTGTGCGTCAAAACAGGATGAGCCATGAAGCGCAGAGCACGAAGAGAGAGGTAGGGTCTTGAGAGGGTGAAGGTGATTTGAAGTGGTTCAGAGCCATTTTGCGTATAGGTTTCCAATTATTGTAACTTCCCATCAATGGTAACTGCCATGGCAACAGGTGCAAAAATGAGATTGCATTTGTTGTTGCCATTATAGTTACCATTGATGGTAAGTTACAATAATTGAAGACATATATGCACCAGAGGTCTGATAGGAAGACGCGTGGATATGTATGCAGTGTGGATGTATGTTTGGTGGAATATGGGGAATGAGATAGGGTCTGAGGTGAAGATATGTTGACACAGATGAAGGTGAGGACGATCGGAGCCTGAGGGGTAGAGCTAGAGTTTGCTGGTAGAGGGGGACGAGGTGGAGTCTGGGGCGAGGGTAGATGGGAGAAGATGAAGGTGACTTTCAGTGGTTCGGGAGTCTGAAGGGTAGGGGCGGACCAGAGTTTGGTGGAAGAGGGGCGGTAGGGGGAGGGGATAAGGGAGAGAGAGAGAGAGAGAGAGAGAGAGAGAGAGGGAGAGAGAGAGAGAGAGAAAGAGAGAGAGATAGACATAACGAGAGAAAGAAAGATGGAGGGAGAGAAGGAGATAGAGAAAAAGAGAGAGAGAGAGAGAGAGAGGGGGGGGGAGAGAGAGAGGGAGGGATAGAGATAGAGAGATAACGAAAGAAAGAGAGAGAGGGAGAGAAGGGAATAGAAAAGGAGAGAGAGCGAAATAGAGAGAGAGAGAGAGTGTGTGTGTGTGTGTGAGAGAGAGAGAGAGAGAGAGAGAGAGAGAGAGAGAGAGAGAGAAAGAGAGAGAGAGAGAGAGAGAGATGAAGCATCTGACGTACATAGACCCAAATATTCCTCGGTATGCGAAGCATCTTGAGCAGTCAAAATTATTTTCATTCCGAAGGCAGCGGGAATGTATGTTCTTCTTTTTGGTTCGCATTTTCCCCTTTAATTTTTCTCACCATGGAACTCGGCACAACAGCCTATCCTAGGATGTAATGTACGTACTGAGACATCATAGATATCGAGGCCATACCACTGAGCATGTCGAACATCCTTTCTTCCAATTTAGTGCTTTAACTGTTTAAGGACACGCAATTCGTAGCGGGTCATATAGCAGTCACATAGAATCCTGATGGTTACATAGACTCTGAACATGAGGAACGAAGGCCCGTCATTACAATATTTACACATCTACATGATACCTTCTCACAGAACCCAATGTACTAGTATATCACCGTAATTACTGTTGTTATTTCATGTTTCATCTGAACTTCATGATATTTCGTAATGTGCTCGCGCGTGTACACTGACGTATCATATAATGCTACTTACCAGTATTTTGCTAAACGTGTTGAAATTTGTGCATGATTATTTAATTCATGGTTTCAATCAGCTTTATTGATAAAAATAAGATAGCATACTTGTCACTGGGAAAAAAAATTCATGGTTTGGCCCCCTTACCCTTGTTCCACCATTAAAACACAACACACTTTTCTCATTATGCCTAGCCCCCTACTCCTTCCGGAATATATGACGCTGTATGCACGGTTTGTACTTTCCGTTACCATAGTAACATAGCATTGTATAGATGAGTGATGTGCGCTGACATTCAGGCTCATGTAAGCGACATTCATCTTCATTATTTTCTACAGCGGGGTGTGCAAAACATGAAGACATGAATGACACCCGTGTCTCACCTGGCTGCCTCGTTTTCATCCGACAAACAGAATGACTGTGGTGTCAAACTAATCGACGCTGTCTAATTCAGCAGGAAGACCTCGCCGCAAGACGGATGCGACTTGCCACCGCGCCGCTGTGCAACGCCCCGCCATGACTGACGCCCCCTCGCGGCGAGGTATATGGAGGTGAGACGCACTGTTGAGAAACTTTACCCTACTAGTGCAAGGTGTACTAGGGACCGCGCAGTGTGAAAAGACCTGAAGTCATTCCCTCTCGCCCTTGCGCCGGTGGTGGTGTAGCTGTTGGTGGTAAGCTGTTAGTTCTTGCGCACTCTATCGTTTACCCACGATTGACAGGGGAGAGAGCTGTTGTCATAATTGTTTGGCTTTAGAGTTATTAGAAGAAGGCGAGTGGCGGCTAGGTCTGGCTGCTCGATGGAGAAGAACCGGTATTTATCTCGCTTGATGCACCCCTTCATTCACTCGCACTCCCGGGTTGATTGTGTCTGCGGAGTGGTAACGTCTGGGAGAACATAAACCTTCGAATCTGCTTGAAACCGGCAGACACTGTTGTGTAACCCATCGCAGTTGGACCTCAAGAATTTTTTTCGCTCCGGACCGTGGATCATATCTCACTTCTTCATATCCAGCTCCGAACATCAAGACCGACTCTTCCTTCTCGTCTTGTGCGAGTTGGTTAAGTAGAGAGCAGTTTTGAAACTCAATCATTGCAAGTAATTATTTCTGACGAGTGACTCTCCTCGCTCTCAATATTTTGACATCTCCGATCGCGATTTGTGCCCTTTCGCTTCGCCGCCATATAAAGAGCGTCCATCCATCCATCCACCACCGATTGTCTCTCATCTTGGAGCAAAGTGAGATTATCGGTGAATGACTGCCTGTGTGTCAGTACTATAACGGAATTTTTCTTCCCAACCCTCGTCCTTTGCCCGGAGTTTGGTGGCCACCACCGACGTCTTCATACTTACTCGAGGATTGCCTTCAATTGTGAATGCTCGCTTTCGAAAACATTTCTGGAGGGGATGCCGCACCCTTTTGAAATATAAATTTTGACGTCGAATAATTGATTATGAGCTAGGCCCTTAGGATCGCCGGACATAGTTTTGAACAACGACGTCGTGCTTGTTTTCTTGGTGTTGTTTCAATCCTTTGGAATCACGTTTTTAGGTGAAATAACGTGTCCGTTTTCTTTTATTGACTTCGAGGATTGGGACAATATCTTTCTCAGACATCGGCCTAGTTCTCATATCTCGAAAGGATCCATATTTGTGCGCAGTTCAAGTATTTCAACAAACATTCCATGATTTACCTGATATGGACTAAAGCAGCGGAGGTCAGGAAAGGCGCTTGATGTTTAGTGAAAGGTGATACACCTGTACTACCAAGGACCATACGGCCTGATAAGCGAGGTTACATGTACTTTGTTACATTGATTGATTGGACATTGGACGAATCTTACGTACGTTGAGCTCAACTTATCAACCAAGAAAACAACATTAGTACGTGAACTGAATCGATGCCATCTGCGCGTAACACACGATTTGCCATCTTGACATGAACATCTGGAGGAGTAATATTTCCCTTTTGTCAAGAAACCCATCACCATCTTTCTGATATTTTCTGTCCTCGTCATTAAATATAGCACCTTTGCCGTGACTATATGCATCACCGCCGTGGTCGGTTTAACGTCATCGTCGCAATCGAAAACAATCTGGAATACGAATTGAAGTCGTGTTGCATTTCATCATCTCTGGTAAAGAGCTCAATTCTATGATCTGCTTCTACCTTTTTAGCTAGCTGGTTGTCGGAATTTTTCGGATATTCTAGTGACAGCGTGATGCATCGTTAATTAACACCACTACCCCCGCAGGTTCGGCTCCACTCCTCTCTGTCAATGGTCGTCATAACATAGAGCGTTGTTCTCCTCCCCTCACCCAATCTCCCCCGAGAAATCGTCGATGATCCTGACGCAACGAGCCATCTGTTTCCCAGGGGTTCTATGAGCTCAATGTCTTTTTAATTCGCCTCGTTCGAATTCCCATGCCACTGAGTTAGAATCGCCATCATTATCTGGTCTCTAATTGCGTGACCGTGTAAAAGGCGCCAGAAACGGCGGGTTTGTGTCTAGATACTAGACGCACGCCACTGCTCACACCGTTTCGACACGTTGTTGGACCACCTCGAGGTTTTCAAGAACTAGTCCAAAGTCATTATAAGGTGAAAAAAACTCTCAAAAAGAGAATATCTTCCCCTCTTACAAACCTCTAACAATTGCCACGATTACTGGTGCACTCATCGGAGTATTATATCGATCATTCTTGTAGCAATATGATTCGTTGATTTTTGATTGATAAACGAAATCAGCAACAGCGTGAATCATTCAATCAGTGCTTTTAGCGAACAAGTGCTCATGACACTACATATGTTTTTGTTATCACATATGTGAACTCGTGTCAATTAAGAGAAAGAGTGCGACCTTGTCAACTTTTGCATTGTCGGTGATTTTACTTTTTAGAAAGTATCTCCGCTCGTGCAAAGAGCGAATCCCGTGAAGTTTTAACAGCACGGACTTCCAAGTGCGATTTCCACTTCAAAATAACCTCGTTAGTGCTGTTTTGTTTTACCCGTCGGCCTTGTACATTGTGGAATTCGTGAATAAGAGAGGTCAGCCAGACCAGAAACACACTTTTAAGGATTGATTAACGCGAAGATCAGAATCTGCAGAAGGAATAACTCAGCGCTACTTTCGTTTCGACGTCCGGAGCCCTGCGTTCGACTGACGCATACTTGCAAGCTTGACGCACGTTTCTTCAAGTGGGCAACAGTTCCCCTCTGCGCGCAGAGGGTTAATACTTTATTTTTTAGCGGGAGATACTTGGTGAAATCTAGAATGGAGCTACATGCGACCTTCCTAGCAGTCAGACCCTTGGCCGTTATGTTGCTACTGGCCATCACCGCAGAGTCCTACCTGCACGGGCCTGGGTGAGTCAAAGTTGTGTTTTCACATTTATCTCTTATGGAACATGTGGAAAGAACACAGTGTTGCCACACTGTGACAACACTGTGAACACATAGTTAACTATGTGAACACACTGTGGCAACACTGTGATTGTTCCATAAAGGGATGCTCAGTAAAGCATATCGAAATACTACATATTACTCTCTCCCTCTCTCTCTCTCTCTCTCTCTCTCTCTCTCTCTCTCCCTCTCTCTTCCTCTCTCCTTCTATTGAGAAAACTTGTATATGTGTGTGTTGCGTGTATGTGTTTGTTTGTCTCAACTGTGTGTGTCCTTGCTCGTCACGTTTGCTTAAATGTGTAGATCGTTTGATGTATGCATACTTCCAAAATCAATTTGCTCAGCTGCAACATATATTCATGAATGTGCTCAGAAAAGTTTAAACAGTTACATATTTGGTCGCTTGACCGCCGATCCCGCTTAATTTAACACACACTTACACACACATAATATTTAAGTTTGCAGATATATTTATCATACACCGCATTGCGAACAATGTGCTTAGAAGTCAAATTGTCATTTCAGTTCGGACTCCGTCAAGTGTCATGATGTCTTAGCTGGTCATCCAATCACCATTCAAAGCGAAAGTTGCTTTGTCTGGATCAGGGACCGCTTGTTTGTCCTGTTTGTGCTACAGTATGCTTGTTTGTTTGACAGCAAATCGCCATAGACTCGAACTTCCTTTCTAAAATACGACATCGGGTTGAACGACCGAGAACTTCAATTCCTTATGCAGCAGTCAAGTTCTGTACTTGTTGTATCCGAATCTTACAACTTAGGATCACAATAATTACTATGACTACACCGTGCCAGTAAACGAATAATTCACTGATGTCATCAGGTTTCACTGTTAACGAGAAAATACCCTATTATGACGCAAAAGAAAGATAGCTACTCGCAAGTGAATTGGACGTTGGATATATATTTTTTCCGTTTCTCTAAGGAAATGCACCCACAGTATTTCCTACCTGGCCCTTAGTTTGTCTTGTGTTTGGGGATCAATATAAGGGATGCGGTCAGACCGAGGATACTGAAGTCAGCTCACCTACTCCGCTTCATTCATCCTTAGTAGAAATACATTTATCATTTCCACCAAGCGGCTGGCGCGGCAGGAAATGTACCGTGGCCAGTTTGGTCTTTGAAAATCTTTCTCCACGTGACCGAAAACAATGATAGTAACCGCTAAGCCCACTATTCTACCGTCGCTGTCACTGTGAGTGTACTTTCGATTAAAGGTGTCGTGTTGCTATTTGAAGACCGAACATTTAAAGTTGGGTTGATAACCTGCTGTAGCCACCACCTGTCTCAAAAGATCCTTTAACCCTTATGTTACCAGACTTTGAAACCACCATTGGATTACTACACATGTTCTTGCCTATGGTAACAAGAGAGTTAATCCTTGCATTACCAGACTTTGAAACCCCCATTGGCTTGCTACACATCTTCTTGCCTATAGTAACAAGAGAGTTAACCCTTATATTACCAGGCTTTGAAACCCCCATTGGCTTACTACACATCTTCTTGCCTATGGTAACAAGAGAGTTAACCCTTACATTACCAGGCATTGGAAACCCCATTGGCTTACAACACATCTTCATACAAATATTATTGAGAGAGTTAACCCTTACATTACCAGACTTTGAAACTCCCATTGGCACTACACATCTTCATACCAATGGTAATGAGAGAGTTAAAGATCCATTTGCGGTCTTCATAATACACAGGTTTGATTGTATATAGATTTTATAGAAAAAAACCCAGAACATATCTGCAAAATTAATGTAGGAACTGAAATGTGACTTCATATGAATTTATACACAACATCGAATTTAAAATGGATTTTTGGCGGGGCATCAGAAAACATAATTCTGTACATGCCAACCCTTGCACTGATAATCTCATAATATCAACATTGAATCCACTCAACCAGATTAATACTATGGGTATGATTTTCCCGTAAGATTTGTGGTATGACATTATTGTAAGCACCAATGGAATAAATCATTGATAGCTATAACTGTCATTATGCATTTGCCAATGAAGCTGGGCAAAAAAGCTTGCCATAAAGAAGTATCTTTTTTCATGCCATTTTTATTCAATTTTACACCTCACTGGTAAGTTTCATATTCCTCAAACTTGAGCTGTAAGAATGTTCGTGCGGTTCATACAATGTTTTAAAATATTTTAAAATATTTATTTTTATCCGTGAAAGGGTGATCTTACCTTTAAAACTGTTTGCCAGACCTAGCTATCTCTTCATTGTGGCATAGGGGAAACCTGGTCACTGATACATGTTTTCAATCGGCTCTTCATGTTGTTGTTCCTGTCAAGTCGTCACGAGACAGAGACCTTTTTAACCCTTACATTACCAGGCCTTGAAAACCCTGTTGGCTTTTTACACATCTTCACGCCAATGGTAATGTGAGAGTCAACTGAGCTAACGTAATCCTGCTACGAAGGGTGTCGCATCGTGTGTGTGTCAGGAAATTTTTTAGATTTAATTAATGATCTATAATGAAGTATGTTTATGTTAATTTCTAACATTACCTGTCCGCGAAAAAACACATTGGCTTACTCCATATCTTCGTGACACTGGTAAATAGATATACGAAGTGAATTCGTGCAGTACCTACACAAAATGATGAAGGAAAACCTTGAAAATGGTGCATGGAGAGATGTCGTATAGACTAGTCGTAACAATTCATGTCGAACTACCAATGGCATTTGCTCATGTATACGGTTACATTATGATAAGTTGTGTTAATTCGCAATTCCAAAGTTTTCAATGAATTATGTTCCTGAAATTTGTCAGACATGTTTGAACCCAGTTGGAAATTGGTTACCCAGTTCCGTGTAGATATACATTTTCGGAAAGTTCACATTCTGTTAACGCACCACTTTCTGGGTCCCTTCAACTCTTCATGAACCAATGAGGCATTTTGTGTACAGGTGTAACGTACCGTAGGGCAGTATGGAGTCTCGCAGAGTAGGTGGTAATAGCCACACTTCATACATCCAAGAAGGTAGTCTCTCTTCTACCGGCATCATACATTCTTGATACCCAGAAATACACAGCACATAAACTGGACAAAGTGAGCAATTTCAGCCTTTCAAGACGACAGGCCTAGGCCTATTAAATTCAGTCAGCGTGCACTTTTCTCAATGGTCATTAATGGCACTTGAAAGACCACAGAAACTTTGAATCTATTCCCTCAGTAATTTCCCTGGTCAATGCAGATTTGGTCAAGGAAAATTGGCGTTAATCACGCCCGTCCTTTTATAGCAGTGAAGGGTGCGGAAAATTGATGACAGACTGAAGGGGCGGAAATGCAGAGAGGAGAGGGAGATGGGAGGGGAGGGGAGGAGGGAGGGGTTGCAGCACAGGTGTACATAGGTATAACGGATAGGGGTGGAGGAGTGGTGAAGCAGAGAAAACAGAGTTGGTGGGAGGGAATAAGAGAGAGAGAGAGAGAGAGAGAGAGAGAGAGAGAGAGAAAGAGAGAGAGTGAGGGAAACAGAGGTACGAATAGACAGAGAGATAGAGAGAGAGACAAATATAATAGAGATAGAGAGCGGGTAAGAGAAAGGGGGGGGGGGGGCGTCGGCGGCTATGGCTAGAATGCTCTACATTGTTTAAATGCCACAGAGGGGGGGGGGGGCATATTTCAAAGAATTTTGATGATATTTGCAGAAATTGTATGAGAAGATATGTTAATCCCGGATTCCTCATAGAGCGTTATTTATCTCGAAATTGCATGTCTGATGTAAATTGCTGTACACAGTGTACTTGCAGCAGTAAACAATGATATACTGAATGTTCGCTGCTTAAACAGTGTTTATAATATGTACGTGCGGTTTCGTTTTGGGGAACACTACATGCTGAAAGGTATGCAGAGGCAGCTACATGTATCTCTTTATGTTTAAAAAAGTGTGCCTGGTATCATGTGGACTGCGGATGTCCGTGGAATGTTCCCGTACCTGCCTGATACGAGCTTCGTCCTTAAGGTCCCATAATTTAAGCGGCTTGTCATAACGATCTGAATGTGTGTAATCGATAAATTATCGCAGAGGAAAGACTCATCCGCCCAGGGACGTGTCATTAATGTAAACAGTGTGATATATCGCCTCTCAAAAACACGACACAGATATGATACAGTTGCTCTATCCATGGGGTATTGTGGATTCTCACATAAGTCATCTGATTCTGTTTCCATTTCACCTTTAAATAGAATCCTAAGAAACATTGTAAGACATACTCTGCCCTCGTGCGTTTCATCGACAAAGTCCCGTAAAACACCATGCATCATGCTATCGTAATTATTACATTTTAGGCCTAGTTTAATTAACCTAAAAAAATCTTGATTTGTCGTGAAATATTTGGGCGATGCTTCCAAACTGTTCTTATCAAGATATATTTACAAAATCGTCACTTTCCTTATTCTTTGGTCGACATTCTTTCCAGCACACACCAATCTATCTCTGAGACTTTGCAGGTTTCCTCCAAATCATCCTGTTTTAGGGTGTTTCTGAAATACCTCTGTGGCTCAGATACCGTGGTAAACAATTCGGGACATACTTTTACATCAATACCGTCGAGAATTACAGACACGCCCACCTTGATTCTTGAGTGAAACAATACAACCTGACAGATTCATTAGAGACAAACAGTCCTCGTCGCGATGGAATGACCCAATTGGATAGAAAGAGGGCCTGGCGGTATGTAGCTTTGTGGTTGAGAATTGAGAGCAGCTTCTCGAATTAACAGAAAGCAAAATGCTTACGCAAAACGTCAAAGCAACTGGCATACTACTCCAGAACCGGACAAAAGGGGGTAAAATAATTTGTTTGTATTGCGCCAATGGCCTAAGGGCTTGGTAAATATCGGTCACTCTAATTCTTGGTGCTAATTCCATCACTACCGTTTAACAAGCTCTTTACTTTTCCCCTCCTCTCTTTCTTGCTTTCTTTAGTTTATTGTGACCTCCTTTTATTTGGATATTTTCTTCTCATTTCTATTTGTCATCTTCTTCTTCTTTTTTTGGTCGACGCGAAGGACTACCAGACGTTGTTACAAAACAATCAGTAGTTCCTTCCTACTTCTTCTGTCCTCCTATATCCCATTCCTTTTCTTCCTTCTCCTCCCCATTTCCCCCTCAACTCTTCATTTCATTTCTCCTTCTCCCTGGTCTTCCCGGTCTGTAAGACACTCTCCTCAATCTCGACAAGCCCTTCTTCCCCCCCTTATCCTTATTCTTAGCCTCACTTTCAGGCTGTTTCACATTTCTAAACCAAACTATTCGATAAAGGGGTTAGGGGTAGCTGCAGTAGATGCATCATTTCTGACTTTTTCTCCGCCTCGCCCGGACTGAGAAAAATATGGGACTTAGACTAGTCTTATGCAGGGCTTATGCAAGTACACGGGGGCTCTGGACGATTTTGCCCCCCAAATACCCTGGAAAATGTTAAAAGAGTCCCCCCCCCAAATCTCCATAGACACAATGTAAAATTGAAGCCAAATCGGCCAATGTACTCAAGAAGAAGCACCCGAAAATGGTGAATTTATTTTTTATCCCTGGTCTTATGCGTAGGAGGGAGCCTATATTTTCAAACTTGCATTAAAGATGCCTATCAGCCTTGAAGCCAGGCCACGTCGTCCATGAATACCTATCCCTTTCCAAACTTCAGATATGACATACAGAATAAGGTTGATCCGCGGGTCATGACCTTTGGTATGGACGTGACATGATTGATATCGTTTTCCTGACGTTATTTTCCGACGTGTTTTTACTCATCCATCTCTCTTTCTTATTCCCATCCTCCTCTTTGGTTTCCCACAAACTTTCCAAATTGACAGTAGTTTTTCGGAATTCTATTTTGTATGTTTTGTTTTCCACGGTTTCATCATCACCCTCCTCCCGAACCTTCCCAAATCGTTTGTGTCAAGTCTTGTCCGTCATTTTCCACTTCTTTCTCTCATGATGTTGGAATGTGTCGGTAAATACTGTAATAGTGATAGCCAGCGATTGAATGTCTGGTCTAGTTTCGAAACAACGTCTGGTATCGATTACCGAACAAAGAAAACAGGATTATCCGACAGATGAGAAATTGCCATGGTAACGGTAACATGGAGACAACTTTGAAATGTGATTGTGTCATACATATATATGATATTCAACATTTTAACGGTTAAACCGCGCCTCGAAGTGTAAGAAATAATCCCAACTTGCTCAAAGCTGAGCTCAGCCTCATTCAAGTGTCGTGTATGCATGCGTGTTCAAAGCCATTATACGAGATATACGGTAAATCCCTTGTGAAAAAGCAACAAATAGTGTGTAATCTCCCAATTACCTCAGCAGACCAATGAAATACTCGCTTTATAAAAGTAATTTAAAATGAAGAATAAAAGCTAAGAAGACAAGAAACTACAGGAGAAATTCGAGAAGCAACAATAAGATACGGAAGCCGATTTGTATTTCCCCTGAGCATCTTTTGCGCCATCGGAGCTCAGCTGAACATCATTCGCTTTGACTTCTTGGCATCATTTGTAACGCACACCACCATTAATCATGGCGTATTTTTACTATATATCCCCTCTTTCTGAGTTCAGAAGTACCGCCTAAATATAGTAAAATTGCCGGCGTAAATCTTCAGTGGTATGTCGGGCGAGTAAACTCCGGACCTATTATCGTTAGTGATGTGACCATTGTTCGAGTGGATTGTATGTTGATAGTAAGCCGTATACATGATATAGCAACGAGAGCTACACACAAGCATGACAAGCTTCTTGGATTATCATCATGAAGCGTAAAATAATGAATTTGAATTAATATTGCACCCATTTGGAATGTTAAAAGTGAACAAGTGATGGATTTACATTTAAATCGAGTATAATCTGTCTATTCTTGTCTAACCTTATACATTGTGATTATTCCACTTAAATTTCCTCCTTCCTTTCTAGTTTGATTTTTTTTCTTCTTTTGTATATTTTGCTCAATGCTATTTCGTTATCTCATTTATAATCTGGTCATGGAAGGTTAGTCTTACTTTCCTGTCGTTTTGGCGTCCTTCGGTCTTTTTTGTTTCATCTTTTATTTCGTCGTCATCTATTTTCTTCTCGCTCTTTCTCCAGTCTTCCTCCTTCTTCCTTCTCCTAGCATGCCTAGTGCCCCTAGTCTCTGCAAGTTTGACCATTCGTTAGGCATTGTAGATATTTTTGAACAGTATTCTTGACGGTGTCGAAGATTGTCATTGTTGAAGATTACCTCAAGTCCAGCCCCCCCCCCTCCTTTCTCCACTGACTCTGTAGATGCCTCTATGCCGAAAAACACACTGATTCAATTCCAAACCTGTTGCATCTCCCGACATCTAAGTAAAAAATCTCTAAAATGGGGTAATCAGATTTGCGAAATGAGACACCGAGGGCAATTTTTCCTGGGTGTCCCAAAAACCCAAGGTGTCGAGTTAATATTGCCCTCTCGTGAACAGTTGACAAGCTCCCTTTTTGAAATCTGAGTCTCGTAATACCGTCTAGCGTTCCTCGGGTTGAACCCTATCCATGTCAAAGTTCCTTAGCGACAAGTCGTTATCCCATTAGAGACACGAGGGTTTCAGGAGGAATTTGTCAGTTAAACTATGAGTGATATTATGATGGGCGAGGAGAGCTATGTAGAATGACGTGTGCGGCAGTTGGTGTAAATATTCATAGTTCTGATATTTAAATCAAATTTTCTCACTCTACGATGATACATAATAATCATTACCATGATATATTAAATCCTGTCTGTTTTCTCAGGGGTAGCAATGTATTGTCAAGGTTGGCTTGCCAATGACATAAGGAGGACCAACATTAATGGCTATAAATCGGTGATCATGTCCATAAATGCCGGTCATATATAATACGAGACATATGATGCCATGGTGCACTTTGATCATTCAATGTTATGATGTAAACGGATCATAACATATAACGATTGGATGATGGTCAAACTACGTTAGCCATTGCTTGCTGTGTCAGCAAGACGGATCAAAATTCCATGACCTGGGCCATTTACTAAAACCCCCTGAAAAACACAAAAACTGAGCAGGGCACTTCATCTAGTAGGTAGTTAGTTTTAGACTTAACATCTTCCAGGCTCACCGATTACAAACATTTTCAACGAGTCATGTTTTTATTTGATGACATTTTTCTTTAGTTAATCAGAAAAAACCCTACCAATCAATCGTGTTCATTCAGGTTGGCAAAATGATGCAGAACTCTGGTTCTGTTCTTGTTGTTGTTAGGATCATAAATTGAAACAAATTATTATGGGATAACTTACATTATCATTTAAGTTTGTACATCGTCGCTGTCTCAGCACAGGCTGTTTTGAGATATATCAATTGTACCATGCAGATTGAGGCCGGCATGGTTTAGGAACTGGAAGAACGAACATTTATGAAATTTTATCTACTCTAATTTTTATATCTTTTTCCTCAAAGTGCGGGACTTGACATGTCAAGGATATGTTGATGAATTCTCTACATTCCCTTTATTATATACCGACTCGCTTTTTAATGATAGCATTTAGCAATATCATTTTACTATAATGACAGTCTATTTATAATTAATTCAATTATCAAATAAGTGCCTTCAATATTAGTATCGTCAAATTCATGGATAACACTTCCTTAAATAATTATATTATTTTGGGGGTGGTGGATTTTAGGAGAAGTAGCGACAATTTACATTTTGTAAACATCATATGAAGAAATGCGACGGTGATATGTCAAGTACACTTTTTCGTACGACGACGGTCAAAGTTCACGGAGAGAGGTACATTTTCGAGGAATCATTCTAGAAAAATAAACATTTAGAGACAGTTTAGTAAAGTGTAATGACCATGATGACGATGAAAATGCTGATTCATATGGTTACCCCAAAGGGGTGGGCTAGCTTCTCAACATGTTTGGACATATGCACTTGTCAATAAACATGGGAATCATTCTCTACAATCAAATTGATGAAAGACAGACTCATTCGCTCCCTCGTCCTTTTTCGGGGTGAATTTCTTGGCGATTTTCGATGAATCAGCATTTTATGTTCTATTTATTAATATAATATGTATCATTACCCTGGGGGAGTTATTGTAACCACATATCATTTCTTGCCAATCAGATTGCTTCGAGAGGTCTTGGCTAGGAATATAGTAATATTTAGCCAAAGGCACCTGTGTTTTTACTGTGTTGTAGTTTTATTCATGTCTACGATCAGTTACCGGACGCCAAGATGCCTCTCGCATTCACGTCTTGGATATTATGATAATCATAATGATTTATAATGCACATATATGTCTACAGAAAGCCATGATATAAGGGTAGATATAGCACACAATGTGGTTGGCCTCGTATTATATAGAACGAAGGAGGAAGAGATGATACAATGTACTACGAAACGATATGAAATTAGTTTGCATTCTTGGCATGCGGATTGATATGACTTTGACTTTTTACCCCCTTTAATCACTTTCTCTAACATGTCTAATGTGAGCAACACACTGTATGTTTCACAATGATCATGAGGTAATTCTGCGAGATTTTGCATATGAAGCAACGGTGATAGATAGAATAAGAAGAGATAATGGTAAAACTATAGGTTATGAGGTATTATATTCCACATAATGTTGCTATATGATTGGTCAAGAGTTAATCACGTGATGAAGCGTAGTTTTGCCCATCTGATCATCCAAAAAGAAAAGTTCGTTACACTCTAGGTGATAGTACTTTTTGGTTTCGCTAATCTCTTCACTCCTCACAGTCCTAACACGTGATCAATATTTTGAGTACGCGCGAAATAAAAGTGCATTACACTCGGACTATCACTTGACATCTAACGCGTCCTAATGCGCGTCCTAACGCGTGTCCTAACGCGCGTCCTAATGCGCGTCCTAAAACGCGTCCTAACGCGTGTTCCCCATGGCAGCAGCTCGGGGTTATGTAGAGAAGTAAACATTACGTTTTTACGTAAAATTGTCATTTTTGGTATAGATTGTTGGTTTCAGGTGTGGAATATAAAGCAAATAATCAACTTTTGGTTTCAGGCAATGAGACGAACTATCACCCTCACCAACGTTGATTATTTGCTTAGTGATAGAGAGGGAGTGGGAGTGCGAGACAGAGAGACAGACATATGGACAAACAGAACACACTGGACACAGAGATAGAGAAAGTGAGGGTTGACAGAGAGAGAGAGAGAGAGAGAGAGAGAGAGAGAGTGTGGGAGAGAGAGATGGGGGGGGGGGAGGGGGGCATGACAGATAGATAAATATAGAGAGATATAGATAAAGAAACATACAAACATACTAAGAGACAGACAGACAGAGAGAGAGAGAGAGAGAGAGAGGTGATGCAAAACTGCACACCTGCATGTCAGTTTTTCGCGAAATTTCTCCACGTCTCGGACAATTCATCCACTTTTCCACCAACATTACTAAAGATTGTAAATAAAGAGAACACCCACGGTCTCTGCGTTAATACAACCATGTCAAATAATTACAACTTAACTTGCTCGAGCTTAGGTGGCATATACATACACCCATCACAAACACACAGCAACTTTTCCTCAATATCCCTCCCTCTGTCAACGCCATGACGATGTAAAATTAAAGTGATTCTAGTATTTACCAGTAATGACAAAACTCATACAATCAAAGTATTAAAAGGGCCGACCAGTTTCTTTTCCGTCTCATACGGCTTCAACACCCCCCCCCCCCCCCCGTCACTAAAAAGTAATCACGCTACCCCGTCAGTCCCCTCCTTGCACATTCGCAGACGCGCCGAATATTCGGTTGTATTAGTCTCCGGTAATCTTCGAAAGCTGATGGTAAGCTTGCCATTAGAATCCCCTCAACGCCAAACAGGGTATTCACAGAACAGCCCGCCGCATCTTATATAATTACCATGTCCAGAGAGCATTAGGCTTCCTGTATACTTGAATACCCTAGTGACCTTAAAGACGTCTCCGTTTATTATCTATTTGATAAAGCCAGAAGTCGGAATGGAGAGCATATATCATTAAGAATGTTTTGAAAGCCCATAAAACTCTGTCTCAATCTGGAAATGTCCAGGGTCTTTAGAAATACTTCTTCATTTGCATGGTATAATCATGGAACGCCGACAATTCAATCAGAATACATGAAAAGTATCGTGATATGGTATCATGCTATTCTTCCATTTTGAATTCAAAACGTTATTAAGAGGTGAGCTGTAAAGTCCTTGCTAATTTGAAGACGGTACTTTTAGAAATCCTCACGCGCTACTTTGATCATGTACTTTGCATAGCATAGTATGGGGAGATATTTTTAAGTCTGTTATAAATGAGCCAAACAATCAAACATTCCTTATTTTTCATTTTATCGTCTTAAAATCATTAATTGACTTACTAACATTGACTGTTAGTTTCTTGTGAAACAAGGGATCAAAATGGCGAACTGTAAAAGTTGTAGCCATGGTAGCATGTATAGTGAGCATTACAGATCTCCTTCATGATTTTTTGTTCTTTACTCTGTGTGTGTGTGTGTGTGTGTGTGTGTGTGAGGTGAGGGGGGGGGGGTCACAATCGTTACTACCTCGGATGTATGAACATCCTTGGCAGTACCACTTGTTCTTGTTGGGATAACGATCACTACAAAGTGGCGCCTTACATGCAGAGTACAATGAACGTCATTCTGTCATGGTGCTCATGAGTGGTGCTTACAAACCGCTTGAATCCGCCACTCTTGGCTTGTTGACATGGTCAAGGAATGTGTCGACACGGGCAGACATGACTGTGCCAATGCGTGATTTCTTTGAGTGTCCACCTGGCTCTTTATTGTTCGAGGTCGTGTTCGATCTATTTTTCGGCGTAAGGAGGACACCTGCAATACGCCACTTGAATAAGCAAATGAGCACGTGTAGTGTATATACAGCGATGGTGGATCTTTCTGCTCCAAGACAATGTTGAGGGGGGGGGGGGGGTGGACTGTATGACCTCTTCATTTCAGTTTATCCATTTTCATAATCACCTGATAATGGATCCTCAATATTAGGATGGGGCGCGATTTGGTACCAGATGTCCAATAACCTCACCCATTCTCTGGATACATGTATCTCCGTATGTGAAGCTCTGGGTTTATCGTAGAGATAAAGAAGTTGAAGATGATCCTTCTTTTTTTATCCTCACCAGAACCCCAAGAGGAGAATGACACAGTGACTAGTCTTGAGAGTACTAGACTGTGTACATTAGATGGGAATATCAGAAATCAGAAATATCAGAAAAACAGCCTGGGCTTGAGTCCGTGCGGGCAAGCTAGACCCAAAGTAGGGCAATGGTGTACCCTGACACAATCGACTCCGATCATGACGATATAAACCTCATGCACGACAATGCAGGTGATTTAAAACCGTGTTGTAGGCTACATAAACCAGACCCACTAACTAACGTACTTAAATCTGCCGTCTTATTCAATCTGAGAGGACTCAGTCAACAAGGTGAACAGAATGCGCAAATTGAATGTAGCGGCTAAATTGGATAGGGGTATTTGCGCGCGGCATCGATAGAAGAACGTGTTTATCTCGTTTGTAGATCTGTCTGCTGAATTTCACGCGGGGCGAAGTAGGCTTGTTAAGGATCCGGACTGAAAGCATATCGCATTAGGATGATTATGTGCTTTCATGTCACTGGGGTATTGGTCTCCAGGGGAGGGTCGGGAGGTGGGGGGAGTGGGGGTGGGGGGGGGGGGGGGTGGTGGTAGTGGTGGTAGTGGTGGTGGTGGTGAAGGGGGTGGTGAAGGGATAAATATGGTGGAAATGGGGGGGGGGGGTGCTAGTGAAAGGACCAAGGAAAGGATCCTTTTCTAAATTTATTTTGAAAGACATTACATGATATGCCTCCTGCAACATTTTTTTTTTCTCCAAAAGTTCAAATCCCTCTGGTTCCAAGATTTTTGTCTGACTTTTCCCCCCCATTCATTTACAGGATGGTGCACGCTATCCATACTACTGAGTGTATACCTAATTTTCTTTTCAAAATTGAAATTACCCCAGAAAGCCCTTTCACTGAAACGATTGTGTCAAGTTCTAGAATAATCTATGGAATATAAGAAGGTGAATGTTTTACCCCTATGGACAGGATAGACAAGTGATGAAGAGACGTTTCTTCTTTGTAAAACTTGAATCAGATCGCTGGATGAGTTAGCAAGGATTGTGTCTCATCTTGTTTTTAAGCGGTGCCGTGAAAAGCGGAAGAGCAAAAAGTGAGGTATTCCTCTGATTTATGAAGCTGGAATTGTGCGATGACATGGATGATGTGAGGCAATACGTGCGATACATGGATCATACAAACTTATCGTGGAGATGAATAATGAGTCCGTTTCAGCTTCAACCATTTCTATCTGCTTGTTCCAAATATTTACCTCATTTGGTGTGAGACATCACAGTGTTTATGTCAAATGCATGATAAGAGATAAAGGGATGTCAAATGTCATTCATGTTTACTTCGTGTGGGGAGAGGGAAAGGAATATAAAGAAGTTTGGCGAGTCAGGTGGGATGGGGAGACAGGAGAAGGGACAGAGGAGGGGGGGGGGGGGCACAAAGATAGATGGAGTAGTGAAAAAAAACGACAAAGAAACATACATACAGGAGTATCAAGCTGATACCCCTTTTAGATATATAGGGACAAAAGGGAAATGGAGAGGGTGAGTGAGAAAGAGAGGGATCGGGCGATAAAGAGGGAGAAAGAGAGGGATATAGACTGTAGAGAGGGAGATAGAGAGGGAAATATTGAAGGGGCTGAGTGAAAGGGTGGGTAAGGTGCATAGGGTGGGGGGGGGGAGGGTGGGAAGGCGGGAGATATAGAAATATAAAAATAAAATGCCCATGGAAAATAATAAGAGGTTACAGGAGGACGGGCCAGTTGGCAAGATCTAGTGAGAAAAAACGTGTCATCCTACTTCAATATAGCAGAAATATAGATCAGGCCAATTACAATATAGGTCAGGACCGCCAATGCATTGTTGATATACAGGAGATAAATTACCCGCCAAATTGTGTCGTCTGCGAACCTTAGTCTACTAACAGGATTGGGGACAATCCGTCCGCGGCGTCGTTTCAATTGCCTTCAAAATAGATGTGCAGACATGAAATTAGAATATGTGAAAAATACATTGCGCATTTTCTCACGCACGAACAAAAATGGGGTAAATTTTTGCTTTAAAGCGGTCAAGGCCAAATCAATGCACGAAAATCGTTTACCGTAATACCCTTTGCGTTGTCCGAATTATTTGAGATACATGCCCATCTGTTATTCAATATTTTCAGCAAGTACTATATAGGTCCGCCTCTCGTCACCCAATTAATCCATGTTCTCAGATATAAGCGGCATATTGCAAATGTTACATATCTCGGCCACTTAACTTCTAAATTCACTATCGATTTGTAAACCTTTGAATGTACTTTTAAGCATTTTCCCTTCTCTAACTTGGGATTCGCCTCGTACATAATACACTTCATTGCATGATTTCCGATATGACACATTGAAAATGACATTAGCAGAAAGAAAGTCATTCAAATATTTAAAATGTAATCCCTTCATTCATTGGACAGTTGAGAAGGTTGATACCCACAATCCATAATGTGTGTGATAGGCAGGTTAGGCTCTCCCCCAACACACATCGCCACGACACACACACACGCACACACACACTCACACACACACACGCACACACACACACACACACACACACACACACACACACACACACACACACACACACACTTCCATTCCAAATGGCTTTACTACATGTATTGTCCCTGGATATATCGGGTACTTTGAAAGGAATCTTGTTCTCTGGCGATCTTGAAGAGAGCGATGTCGATCCACTAGGGACGTGTAGTAAGGTCCTGCGAACAATCTGTACAAACGCTTTATAATCTCTAATGATGTACTGTGGTCACGTTTTCTCTTGGAAGATACAGGACGAATGCCATTCCCTGTGATCCAATGATACTTCGACCAACCAACAAGAGTGCTAGACCTGTAAGGCATGCAATTTAGGGTGTGAAGCCCCCGTCCCCTCCCTCCCCCCCCCCCCACCCCCACTTCGCCATCAACATCTTAAAAAAATAGAAATACGGTATGTCTGTGCGCTTTCCAACAATTTCGATATGATATCATGATACAAAACAAGACGGGATCTGAGAGAGAGCATGGTTGAAATGCATACCTATAATTACATCCTGATAATGTACATCTGACTGGTCCCCATTTCCTGCTTCAGACCATGCGGTACCAGCCCCCACCCTCCCCTCGAACATAATTGGCCACCGACACTAACACCAGCCCCAACACTAACACAATACTGCTGTTCCTCTTGTGCGTATCATTGGCAGTATCGTCACATTACCACGACTACCACCCACATTAATCCTTTGTCAGTAACATGATTTCATTATTGGCTTGGCACAATACCACACTTCGAAACATTCGACGCTCCGAAAATTGCCTAATCCATCACGAATTGTCCCCCAAATAATTGAGCGGAAAGTATGGAATGCATCATTTAATACGTCTGAGAGGCTGAGACAAGCCGACGATGGTTATTGTTCATGGAACCACTCCTAAGAAAGGAAACAAAAGGTTAACCAGCACCACGGAGAATATGCGCCACTTAGAAAACCAAACAGTTTGAGTCTCCTCAAATGTTTGTTCTCAACGATTGAATCTCCCAGTTCGTAACAAGCCACACGTTAACCCTCTGCGTATTAGACAGACTCTGGCTCTACGATGCTTGGAGGTATTACATGCACCAGAATGAGACTGCGGTATAAAGAGAGTTACCCCAAACACCGGAATTGACTAAAAAATACTTCGCTATCTCACTCTCCATATTGTGATCATCACAAGGACGAAGTTTGATTCGAGTCTTTCAAGAAGTTGTCTCTGTTTGCCTTCTCCGCGTCTCCGTGTCTCTAATGTGTCGGCCGGATAGCTTGATGGAGCTCACACAAAGTAGAGTGGACCAACATCTTACACGAAGACGTATTGTTACTGTCAACATGATTCTTCTTAAAGGTTCGATCTGTTATTTGCGATGGTCGACACATATTTACAGACATTTGACATACTTTGTAAAAGGTCGACACCGTATCATGCGCTTGAAGAAAAGTGGTTAGTTGCAGAATTTGATTTGTCACAATGAGCACCATTTACACATGTTTTCAGTGGCAATATAACCCATCTTTGCTAAATGACGCTAATATCATAAATACATACGTAAGCTGCATAAAGTAAACATAATGCTAATAAACGCCAACAAAAAGTGCCACTGTTGTAACGAAAGTGGATACCCTTTACGAGCTTTCTATTCTGAGAATGCACGTAGGTTCTTGAATGCATAGATTTGAAGAAAGCAAATAATGATAATAAAAAAATAGAAAGCAAATATGGTGATGAAAACAACAAATGGAAATGATTATGTTTTGGTATTTCAAATTACTGTTTCCTGTCCCTGCGTGTTTGTTTGTTTTCATTTCTGTAAATCAATATAAAACGATCAATGCAAGGTTTCACGGGATACGACGAATAGCCCACTACAGCGGTAATAAACAAAATTACTGTTGTTCTTCTATGGGGGCCTATGGCCCACGTAATAGAATATTACATTATCATTATCCAGGTGACTCGAAACTGAATGAAGGAAGTCTTAAAACGACTCCACTTATTCTGGAATTTTGAGCGCAATAAGTTGATTTTTCCTTGAAAGAAAATACCGATTATATTGAAGCAAAGGTAATCGTTCGAAAAGCGAAGAATAAGTGATTCTTCTTCGGAATGTCCCTCGTGTAATCATTGTATATTACCCTCCCCAAGGCCAGACAGCTTAATGTTTGATAACTGTGTTGTATCAACCGTGAAAACAAGATGTTAGATCGAGTGGCATATATACACACAATCATGTGTGTGTGCATTTTTGTATGGAGGGCGAGGAGTACAGAATTCAAGGGAGGTGAATAACCTGATGAGGGTCGCATTGCCCGCCATACACAGCATAGTGCTCAATAAGGAATAATGAGAACGGAGAGGAAATCAATGAGAAGGCATAGAAAGATAGGAACGAAAAGGGAGAAACATAAGGAGAACAACAACAACAATACGTATAGGCGATGAACATGAGAATAGGAAAAAGGAAAAGGTAAAGGAAGAGTAAGAGAAGCAGAGGAACTTGAAGAAGAAGAAGGATAAGAAGAATAAAAAGAACAAGAGAAGGAGAAGAGGAAGAAGAAGAAGAAGAAGAAGGAGGGGAAAGAAAAAGAAAAAAGAGAGGAAGAGGAACAAGAAAAAGAAGAAGAAGGAGGATAAAAAGAAGAAGAAAATGCAAAAGCAATAGATGAAGAAGAAACACTTTTGCGTGACATTCTTGATGACATTCAAACATTTCTCACAAGCTGGCAGGCGGGAGATCGGGAGAGAGGAGTCCTAGAAAACTATGACAAGCCTGTCGGAAACCCTCGCAAATTGAACGAATTGGCGGATCTGGAAACAGTTGGGCTTCCGAATTGTTTCAGGTTAAAGGAATGCGGAACATCTTCATAATTCAAGTAATCTTGCCTCTTTTGTCGTATAGTCACAATAACAGACTGCGAGTCGACCTACCAGATGATATCCTTCTGATAATCCTAGCTCCTGGCGCCCCTTCGGTGTAACCCTTATTGGAGGAACCCTCGGATTTCGCAGAAAGATCATCTTGGGAATGATTACCATGGCAACGGGCTATGAGCTTGGGGCAAGACCGGCGTCGCATCCCGACATGTCATTGTCAGCAGACAAGGGGGTAACATGTCATTACGTAATGACACCTCGCTGGGTGCAAGTGTCGTGTTCCTCATTAAGAAACCACTCAAGTTTGACTTTTGTTAGATATTTCAGCAAAAATTAACTTCTTTAAAAAGAGGTGTGCAAGACTGTGTATCTATCAACCAATGCGAATCTTAACAACTTGCCTTGAATGGTGTGAATGTGAATCGGGATGAGTTGTTATATTGTCTCTTTGCTCCTCTTACGTACATGTCTTAGCAATTCATCGTGACGAGCAATTTATGCTTGTATACATTTACGGTCATGACGATAGAGGGAACTTTAAACCCCATTAAACAGCTCGCATCCCTAAAGTTATCAGACAAATTGGAGAAACTGGTCTCCACGTTATACTCCAGATTGCATCCATTGGCATTTAAATCTGATTAGAGATATAATCTAATTTTGCAGGACCGGAATTTCTCGGTTCCTCCCTCTCCCTTGCGTTCCCGATTCACGAGCGCCATCAAGGTCTCATTAATTACTGCCGATGCTCCGCGTGCCAACCGAGGACTAAGTTTAGCTTTGAACCCTAAACATCGCCAGGTACAGAGTGCAGTTGTGTCAAGTGAACCTATAGAAGGTCGCAGCTAGGAGGTGGCGTCGGTCCAGACCTTTAAAGCCTTTTTACAAGAGTCGTGAAACTCGGCGTGGATCAGCAGGATACTCTAACGATAATATATATGAAATCTCACGGCCAAAGCCTCTCGAACTTTTAGAGGAAAACTGTAAAACTATCCTTGTTTACGTTTGAAATGTCTCGCTTCTTAGCGATCATATCGTCTTCATTCATTTACCGAATTGAACCGATCAGTACATCGGTCTTCGGGACTCTGCTTGCCCCAACACATCACAGCAAGGACAGCGGTGGGTATAGCTGGGATATGCGCCTTTGTCATTTTTGCCATTTTTGCGGTCTCAGGTCTCTGGGCTACAGGAACCGATCAATGTAATTCCGTTTTAATCAGGGAAGGGATGATCTTATACAGTAATATTTTTAATTTTTCGTTGTATTTACGCCATTGTATTTTACTTTTGACCTGCAAAAGCGCTACCCTTCCTTTAAATCGAGGTGTCACTGTGCCCTGATTTTGTCGAGTCAAAGCAGAGCGAACATTTATTTCTCGTTTCCAGGCAATTGCCGCTGCAGTCAGTAGCACAGTTTAGCTGTCATCAAAGTGTGATGATCGATGGGTGGTGCAGTCCGAGCCGAAAGTTATTCGGGAGTTTGTGATGATGCAGAGGATGTGGATGAATGAGGGGGAGGGGGGGGGGGGGGGCTTACCGCTTAATGGTACCCTCCTAATTGCCATTGAAGTTCATGATGTGTTGTAACACGTCACGCATGTTCACGAGTGTCACTATGACGGCCCGTTACCGCCAGGCGCCCTGGGTAATTGACGTGATCGGTGCAATGGAAATAAAATCTAGGAAAAGAAAGGGGACCACGTACGACTTTTCCTTCTGCCATCAAAATTGGGCACACATTTTTTTTTTCTGAGAAATGGTTCCACTTAACTAACTATTGCTGCTTATCGTGTTTAAGGACACGGATGAATAGAGGAGGAGGAGGAGGAGGGAGGAGGGAGGGAGGGGTAACCTAATCTTGCTTGTCTAGTGACGCCCGTGTCAAATATACAAGTACGGTTGTGTTCGATAATAAGGAAAAGCCCTTGCAGACTACTAGGGGTATCACCATCACGATAATCGCGAGAACTCTCGCCGGATCCGGAAGCACCAACATGTCGAGTGACTTTGTCGCGCTTCTCTGAAGTCCTGCCGTTGACGTCGGCTGAAACGGTGATTTTGCCCGACTCGCTAGAAATGTGAGAATTGCGTGATAGGGGTTCGTATTGGATCAATCAATCTAACCGTATTGCCAAAGATTACCACCGAGCACTTTGCAGGATCGAGTTGCGACTTTGAGATCGTCTTCGGAAGGAGAGGCGCGCGGTGTTCTAATTTTGATGTTTTGGGGGTATCCATGATCAGATGGGTTTTAACAGACATTACTAAGGGTGTGTGTGTGTGTGGGGGGGGGGGGGAGACCCCCCACTCTCGCTCTTCCATCTTTCCTGTGCTTATTTTCAAATCTCACACAAACGCACACACACGCGCACCATAAACCGATAAAGATTTATTTTGCTGTGATTAAGTATGGCTACACCCTGTTGAGCAGGTCTACATGAAAAAGTCAATCTACATGATAAACCGATTCAAAAATTAACTGAGGTTTTTCTTAGTCAGCATCTAGAGCTTCACTTGATATGTTTAGAGGTGGTCAAGAGTTTGTCATAATCCTAACAGCAACAAGATAATGGTTTACTTCAGTTTACTCGTGTCTGGATAAGACATCCAATTAACATGCTTTAAGATGCTATCAGGTGCTAATGCCAAGTTACATTTAGCGGATTAGGGCATCATTTAGTCCAGATTATCGCCGTTATATATCGTCACATAGTTTCGGCCACGACAATCATTGCACACATTGACTCAGGTGTAATATGGCGTGTATCACATTTCACGCGCTCTTTGTTCTGACGGGTTAATTAGTGATCATGATGAGGATGATGATCGTGTTATATCCGTTTTGCCAACATATTAATGTTTATGTTATCGCCGCCAACGGTGCTTAAATGTGTTTATCGGGGCAGGGAAAGCAAATAGCCAACATATGATTGGTAATAGTTAATCACTCACAGCACCCGGGCGTATTACTCGAACGTTGTCGAGAACAATGAGCAAAGAGGAAGGAGGCGTAACTCGGACTCCCCCCCCCCCACACACACACACACGCACACACACCATCACCACCAATATAAGGTAGACCTTCTACAATAGTTCTGAAACTCGGCATGGCTCAGCAGTCTACCCTTTAACGATAATAAACTATCCTTGTTTACATTTCAAACACTTTTTGTAGCAACCTTAGCTTATTGTGCATTCATGTACGGTATTACAGATGTCAGCGGCGCATTGCGCACGGCTCGCATTAACGCATCACTACGGAGCGGAGAGCCACAATGTGCGCTGTTACGGTCCCGGTTTCTATTCTACAGGAACCGCTATGTTTTGGATGACCCGTCTAAAACCTACTCAAAATCTAAAATCCCGCTTAAAGTCAGATTCTAGTTCTAATATTGTGAATGTGAAAAATGTGAAGGAAGATATATAATCCCGCTTAAAGTCAGATTCTAGTCCTAATATTGTGAACAATGTGAAGATAGTTCTTATAATTTTCGTTGGTATGTACACAATTTCATTTTTTACCTGGAAAAGGTCTGCCCTACCTTTGGCGTTACTTGAGTTCCGAGAGATATACGTCACACTCCGAAGTGTCAACATCAAATTTGATTTGTCCAATGCAAACACTCGACCATGTTTGCAACATTACTGTTTGTCTGCAGTCAATTGATAAATTTCCCTCGCCCCTGTCTCTATATCGCTCATCAATCATCATCGTCATTGCTAAATATTCCAGATACCCGTCACCATATTATAATAGCATTTGCTTGCAAAGCATCTACATCACATTCCTCCAAGTTCCTTATACCATGTACACAGACATAGACACCATGTTCATGTTTTCAATAATGTCAATACAGTATTGCCTGAAGCGTGGAATTTAACTTGGACCTTGCGCATGCGCACGTACAAATACACTCAACATGGAGAAGAGCCTAGCTTCTCATGTACCATGTACACGTGCAATGCTCGTTAAGTCTTTAGCTGCCTGACCAAGTGATACTCTACGTGAGTTGCGTGCATTAATGGTACAGTAACGCCTCATTGGCTCACAGAGGGTTAATGACTCTACTTTTTTTGAGATTTCGATGAGGGCCAAACATTGTGAGAGCTGGGAAAGTGAGGGGGAAAGCCGTGTTACACATTCCATATAACGCATATTTCCTGATGATAATAATCCGGATGTGCTGCTACGTATATGATATGCCTACATACCCAGGAACTATGTTTAATGTAGTCCAGCGCATCAAGCCATGTGTATTATCTAATCACGTATATTAAAACCAGATGACGCGGCGCCATCTTGAGTCTATTTAACCGCTTTACAAAAAAAGCTTCGTGATAAACGTTATGATTAACCATTAACATTTGAGTTTGATGCACGATCAGGTAAAGTTTTAAGACGGCATGCATTCGCAATTTACGGCTCGAAAATCAAATCAATCTGGATGATAAATGATACACGTGAGTGTGTGTAGATGTTTTGTAGCTACTTGTTTGCCTCCTCGAGAACGACCTATAATGGACTAATCGATACGGAGAAATTGTGATTTAAAATGGTTTTCATGTTTTTCAAAGCATGACGTCTCGCTAACCAAGTTTCGAACTGTTTGAAAGCGACACTGCACGGCAATACGGTGCCAATTGAACCATTATGATGTCAAGGCTTGAATTTGTTACAGTAATCTAGTTAAACGTATAACAGGGGAAGACGGTTCCCAAAGGGAGAACCAGTATATCACAATGTTGTCCTGGGAAAAAAATATGTCTGCAATGAGGCCCCTAATTCATGCGATTATTTCATTTCAATTTACGGTTTAAAGCCAGTTTGGCTATTTCGTATTAAGACATCACTCATCAAGTGGCATGCTATCAGGCTGTCTTTTGTAGATTGTAGAAATCGAAATCATGATTTGTCGGGATTCGGCCAAATTGTCAATTACACGCGTTTAACTTTGTTTACTTCACGGTTATAGCTGCACATATTTCGTTTAATCATTTAACATGGAATGTATGAAATGCGAAGAGGAAAGACTCAGAAGAGAAAGAAGAAGATGGAAGCAAGAGGGACAAGGTAAGCGAGATTAATGGTAATAAGAAAAGTTAAAAACAAGGACAACAACATCAAGATCGCAGAATAACAAAGACAAAAAACACCAGAGGAAGATGGACAAGGTAATCAAGAAGAGTAATGATAAGAATACGAATTAAGAACAAGGACAATGACTTGAATAAGAAGATTAAAAATGAGAAGAATGTGCGGACAGAGGAGGAGATAACGAGAAATTAAATAGACGAAGAAGACAAGATGGCAACTAAAACAGCATCGTTGGAGAGGCAAAATGGTAACAAGGAAAACAAATCTGATCTGTTGACAAAGAAATTGAAAAAAAAAACTATTAGCTTACAGACTCTGATTCTTAACTTACGGATAGGGATTATGTCTCGGAATCCTTCAACCATGCAGCAAGCTGAACTAAGCTGGGTTTAATCCTGATATAAGAGGGTTTAAACCGAAGACATTCATGTTAATAGCGATTTAAGCTAATCCTCTCTGTACCGATTTGTAATGATGAGAAATCTTTAGAGGTAATCACTACCTGTAGGATTTTAGGGATTACCGATACTATAAACCTCTTACGATTTTCGGGATCAAAGTGGAATAAAGTTGTACATGAATCGCAATTATGTCCCTCTGTCTCTATGTCTCTGTGTCTGTGTCTGTCTCTCTGTCTCTGTCCCTCTGTCTCTGTCTGTCTGTCTGTCTGTCTCTTTCTCCCTCTTCATTCACCATTCACCTCGTTTCTACCCCTTTCTACCCCCCCTTTGTTCAGTCCATAAGGCCGCTTAGCCACCCAAAATAATTACAAGGACACACACACACACACACACACACGCACACACACACATACACACACACACACACACACACATACACACACAGGCACACACACACACACACACATACAAACACAGTCGCTCTCTTCCTGTTTTCCCACATTTTCACCAGCTCGTGTTATAATCATTACCTATAAAAGTAACAGCAGCATAATCTTGGCATCGTGACTACTGCATCCATCAATACACAACAGTGGCATCATAATTCGAATAAAGATCTATGGTGTTGTTAAGTGCCACTTCCTTTCAGAAATCCATAGAATTTGTGAATTTGGAGCGGAACAGGGGAAAATCTCGAACTTGATCTGGAAACACAAAAGAATATGAGATGGAAATAGACATGATATCAATGATACTTCCAGTGAACGATTACGTGGACAATTTACACGTTCCAATTTGTAATTCGTTTCTTGTCTGGATTGGTTTATTAAGAATAATGGATGTCGAGTGGGTTAGTTGGCAGAATAGTTTAATGGAAAGGGGATCTACAGGGCTCCCCCCCCCCTGAGTCTACCCTGTAGCTCAAGGCTTGCTCCATCGTTCAAGCATTCATGTGAAGATCTTTTTCATTATTCATCTGCTATGAAGAGGGAGAGAGAGAGAGAGAGGGAAAGGGAGAGAGAGAGAGAGAGAGAGAGAGAGAGAGAGAGAGAGAGAGAGAAAGGGAATGAGAGAGAAGGAGTGGGGGTGGGGGTGGGGGGGGGGGTGTGTGTGTGTGGGGGGGGGGTGGATGTCGTTTATTCTCTCTCCGCATCCCTCACGCATCATCGTAAAGCTCCTTCCGCTTTGGACGAATGTGAACTTATGACCTCAAATTGCTATTTCTTCTTTTCTTGGAATATGAATGTCACTCACAAATATGTATCCGCTCTTACGTGTGCTGTTTTCCATCTTCTGCCATGGGATAAAAATGGTATACTGCTGATTCTTGCCGAGTTTCGTGACTTTTGAAAGTAGGGCACCCTGTCAATAATGGTTAGTTCGGAGGAGCAAACTTAACATTGTGTCACCGAGCAGTAAATACCCAATAGACACCAAGTTCTCCCAATATGCCCAAGGACGTATGAAGCCAGCCCCCATACATCCCTGGTTCACCTGTATCATTACATGTTCACGTGAGAACATGAGTGAATGGGGGATTGGTGGAATTCGGGTGAGAGATGATTGACGTTAACATCTTGAGTACATGTTGGCATGGTAACTGAGCCATCTTGATACAATTGCCCCGGAGAAAGTGTATACTACCCCCGACCGAAGCATCAATATTATCAATGCCCCCTGTGTAACAATTCGAGAAACACATCATAAAAGCTCGCCCATATGTATCTGCATTTATAGTTGGTGGGGTCCAACATATTTTGTCGTGGTCGTCATTATCATGACTATGATCGACATTGTTGTCAGCATCGGCATGGGGGTTGAGATCATGGACACCAATACGTACTGATTATATGTTATACATCGCCATCTCCGTCTTCGTGTGTGTCGATGTGGTGCATCGAATAGCATCAATATCTCTGTTTGAAGAGACGTTTTCCCCGAGAATGATTTGTTTATTTAGAATGTCAGAGCATAACACGCCCATCACACAGATTTCAGAGCTAACCGTTTGTGATGCGGTTAGTCTTGCTCTTCTCTTGGATGTGACATATCCATCTCGAGAAGATCCCCAGAGGATGAGAGAAGATAACGGTTTTCGAAATGTCAAAACGCCAGTGTCTCTCGCATGCGACGTGACGTCATTATGTTCCTGTGAATATGTGTCTTTGAAGTGCCATTGTGTCATTGTTTTGTATTCCACGTCTCGCACAACATAGACAATTTGTTATAGGTCTTCGTAACTTTTGTTGCCATGGGTGATGTCGACGAAGCACGATGAGCGCTTCTCTTGCAGTATAGATTGGGGTGGATAGGTTGCATGGGAAGGGATATGAGGAAGGTGGAGATGGAGGCGGAAGAGGAGGTCGCAGAAATTTAAAATCACCGGAGAAAATCAGTCAGGGCTATAAATATGACCGAAGTTTAATCGTCTTGGAACGAATACGTGAATATATCATTGATGTAAAGCGCATTGGATGAGTCCATGGTACTGGTAGGGTTATTCGAAGCGAATTACATGTAATACATTGGCGCGATTGGGAAGTAAACGAAATCCCACTTCATACTTCGTACAACTCTGATTACATCTTACAATTCATGCTCACAAATATATTATTTCGTAATTTTAAGAAATGAAAGGACGTCACTCAGTAAGAAATTAAACATGATGGTAACGAAGCATGCATCCATGATGTAGCAGCAATAGTAGCCAAATAATCAAAGCGTCAAGCGTGTCAAGAGAAGAGAGAGTAAACGTCTAGACTCCGAGACAGCATCCAAAATCGACGACTTCTCCTCAAGAACCTCCACTTGCCTCAGGGAGCGCCAAGTTCGCGAACTTGTAAGGTCAACATGGTCAACGTCGACCTCTCGCGCGCACCGTTATTATTTTCATATGTTTTCTTTGGCAACGTTTTCTCGTCACCTCGCTCTTTCTATCTTCCCCTCCTTTTTTGATATCCCCGGACTTTCTCACCTTTTTGACACCATCCTCGTGACTGATGTAACATGTTTATTGATCAGCCTCGGGGTAAGGCACGGGGCTCAGGGAGTCGTTGTAGAGCGGAGTCTATCATCACGGGCTGTATCCCTGGAAGACCCAGTTTACATCTCAGGTCCTGCAGTAAGATATCCAGGTTCAAAAGCCTTGGATTAAGTAAGATTTCTTGTCTATCGTAGCCTAGTCTAGGTTCTAGACGCATTTCATCAGCCGGATTCAAGTACATACTGTACATATGTAGCGCGCTACGAAACTGAGCGCAACTCGCCGAACGAAAGTCAGCCATCGCGGATAAGATGGAACAGAGTATAGTACTCATTAGACTTATCACTTTATCGTCCTCCTCTCGTTTTAGTCCGGAGAAGAAATTGAGAATGATTTAGTCTTTTGCAGCCGGAACACGTTACTGAATAATTTATTTTTTAAACAGCTCACCAGCCTGGAAACCAGGCTATATCAGATTCAGTTTACATTGAGTCCTGTAAAGCTACCCAGGTTCAAAAGCCGTGGACCCAGTGAGGTGCTTGTGTGTGGCAAAGGTGCTACGAGAATAGGTGACGACAGAATGGCGAGAAGTAAACGCTATCCGGACTTTTATGCTGATATCCCCGCCTATATTTATGCACTTTTGTTTATTTCTACAAGGTGTGAAATATTGATGTGTATACGAAAGCTTCGAAGTGTGAATTATTTTGTTCTTTGTGTGAGATCAAGCACTTGTTTGTTTTAAGTGAAATAGTCACGAGAGAAATATCTACTATGGAATGTCACGTCTGTCCACAAAGTGTAGAGTGCTCTCTCTTACCCTCTTTAATAATCATGTGATTCAACTCCATCACTTCACTTCGGTAAGCAAAAATGTGTTTAATCACACTTGCCATGTTAAACAAAATTCCGGGTAGGAATTGTCATATTTTAAATATTTAACGTTTTAGTTTTGTCAACACTGTCGTGGGCTACAACATGAAAACAAACATGACAAAGATTAGACATGTTGAAACCGTAAGAAACTGTAGATAGATATCCACTGAGCTTCTACTATGTCTACTGAATTTCATTGAAATCTAGTTTACATGTCATGTGGTCAAACCATTGGGGAACTACGAGTACACTTTTCATCAATTTTAGTAACAAACTTTAGAACAATGAACAGGTGAAGCAATTCTAACAACAATTGAAAACTCCCTTATACGATGTATAACGTCAGTATTATCAAGCTAACCTTTCAAAGGGATAATCGCAAAGATTAAGAATTTGTAAACGTTGTTAGTACAATCATTAAAAACGCTAACATCTTTCAAAATATCAATGTGAATAATTTTGATTCACAAACGCATAGCTTGGAAATATTGCTGGAAATTTCATACTAATGTCATACTAAATATTATATTCAAATTGTGAATATTACAATCATGATTCGTGATATAGTGTCCCTTTCCATATTTCAAAGAGAGTGATCGTTAGAAAAACTAAGATGTTGGTGTCATCGTTAGCAATGTATATTTAGAAGTGGATTCCCCTGCGAAACCATCCAGCCGGCTCGTCAAAACACTTCAGTTAGAGCTCATAAAAGAGTTAATAAGTAAGAATGGATTAATTGCCGGTCTCATTAATCACTTCTGCTGTATAGCCCCGCATCTTGCGAGGTTGACAGCAGGTGACGACATGAAATACATCATGTTTATATCTCCATGGTCACCATCAAAGATGTTGTAATTATTGGACAGTTGTGTTACTATTATGATATCATGTCTTCTTTACGATGGGTACCCCTTGTGTCGCGATATTATAGCTAAATATTAACGTGTTCACTTTCTTATGTCAGGTGTAAACGGTGCGTGGAGGCATAAGTCGAAATTCATATTCCCTGTGTGAAGGGGGGCCGTGGAGGGGATGAGTCGGCGGTTATTTTCCATGTGTGAATGGAGGTGTTGAGGGGGTTACGTTGGGTTTATTTTCTCTGTGTGAACAGGGGCGTGGAGGGGACTGGTCGCGGGGGAAGAGCCCGCGTTGACTGACACAACACGATTCGGTGTGTGAGCGGTGAGGAGTGAGGAGAAAGATGACACCGATGACGAGTCACGGTCTACATCAAACGACCTCGGGTAACCTGGGGCTTTCAGAGTCTGGTGGCCGTGGTTGCGTGGATGTTAACATGCTACGGAGGATTGTTTTTTTTTTCTTTTGTTCTCTGAAATGTTACTGGATTTTTTCTTACTTTCATGCCATATATCTTTATTTTATTATGCTATAGATTCTTTTATTCCATTTCCTCATGTGCATCTGTCCTCCACATTATGATATTCCTTCTCCTTCTACATGCTCCTCTCCTTTTTATTTTATATGACATTGTTCGTCTTTTTTAATATTATCCACATCCCTTTTTTCTCCTCCTCCTCCTCCTTTTTCTTCTTTTTCTTTTTCTTCTTCTTCTCCTTCTTCTTCTTCTTCTTCTTCTTCTTCTTCTTCTTCTTCTTCTTCTTCTTCTTCTTCTTCTCCTCCCCTCCCTTTCTTCACATGTTTCCCTCGCATTCTCTCCTGATCTGCTTGTCGCATTCGTTCATGTTCGTTCATACTACATCAAACATCATCATCATTGGGAGCAATACATCCCAGTTTGTAAACATGTTGAATAGGTTAGAAACAAAATTCACACATTAACGGAATCTCAATTAGGTGTTTTTGTTATATTCTCAGGGGAAATAACGTGAATTTATCCGATTTGATGGTATTAAGAACTTCCTCTATGGCGAGCAATGTTTTTTTACAGAATCCTTAATCACGAAAATAGAGTTTACTCTAACAAGTATGTGTGATGCGCCAAAGTTATCGTTCCGTATTTTGGGGAAAAAGAACTTTCGTACCCTTATACCATCCGTTGTTTATTTACAAGACACATGTAATTTGGTGTGCATGTACAATAATTAAAGGCTGTTATGTCATGTCGATCATTTTGTTATGAGTGTATCAATTAGTTGGAGAGACACGTGAGAGAAGAAATAAAAATATGTAAAATTTACTTGTAAGATGAAAAAGAACAAACTTATAACTTCAACGTGCAAAGCAAACAACGATCTGATGTAAAATACTACAAACGAATAATGCATCTGACTGAAGAATCTTATCCAAAGTCCTATGTTTGTAAGTAAAGAAAATAAAACAAACTCACTTATCGGCCTGGATAAACACTATGTTTATTAAAAAGATACATCGTCAGTCCGTAAGGTAACTTAAGCACAGAAAAAAAAGACCATGCGGTTTTGTGAAATTGGATGAATCTGAAAGAGTTCAGATGCAGGTCATCTTTGAAGAATAAATGTCCGCTATTTCCTTTCCTTCATCTCTATTCTCTCGAGTGGTTATTCATTTGAGTTAATTCAAATACTGATTGGTTGTAGTAATAACCCATTATGACGGTAAATATGCCTTGGGCTAACTCCTGCATCGTTGGTAGCACTATTTCGCTTTTAAGAAAAAAATCTGGGCAGTTCAAATATCGCCAAATGTTCTTTACCTTGCGCCCACTCAGTGAGCAAATTTCATATTGGGCGAAAACAACTCTTCTCATTTGTTATCGTTTGCTTGCGAATTTAAAACCATATTGCGCTGATGTGTTTTATTTTTCCCAGGAGGAACGCCCAGAACGTTATTCCTTTGACCCGTTTACCTGTCCAAAGCAATAAAAAACGCCGATCCCTGGGCGAGATATGAAAATAATATTGGATTACTTTTTAATCGAAAACAAGTACAAAGAGCAAAATTATAAAAGCATGAATGGTTCCTCTATTGTGCGACGATTAGCAGAGTAGAAAACCCACGCACAAGTTTTTAATCAGGATATTCGATCTGTTCAGTATATATGTGTTTTCATTTTGCAACAACGGAGAGGAATAATATTTGCTCAAACTCGAAGAGAATTCTAATTTTTCTCAGATGTGGGATGATTAAAATATGACGAAAACTTAAAAGAACAGCACGGGGAACTGATGGGACGGAAGAAGGTTACATTAGCGGGCTTTCTCATTCATCTATATTCATGGTGGGAAATTTAATGACGTCATGGTTGAGCGAAGTTTGGTTCATTGCACCCAGAGAAAAGGCAATGCAGGACGGACTTTTATTGAAATGTGTCTGAAAATGGATGAAGTTCAAAGTATTCTGTATTCGATAACAGGAATAATGGAAGGTGAATTTGCTGTGTTTTTTATTAGTTATGCTATAACGTAGCAATCAAACTAAACACTATGACCGTTCTGATTACTAAACGATTAAGAACGATAAGAATTTGATTTATACGAATTCTTCCTTTCGACCGAATGTTGTACAGAAGAGTTTGATCACACTTGATGCATGACATAGTTCAGGTCAACCGTAATGGGTTTGACGCTAAGTAACCAACGCTGCGGCTCCCCCTAATATCATGTAGGGATTGGATCAAACCAGAAAGTACTATGAAATACTGTTTATCGGCTTGTTAGGTGGTCTGTCGTGCACCGACAGATCACCTTCTAATTTCGTCAGAATCTTCTTTCTTATTTTTATTCCTTGCCCCCCACTTTTTTGTGGCATGGATATCTCAAGAATGCACGTGTCATGTCTTATGATATTTTTACCATGTATAGGTATACATGTGAACTTGCGAAAATAACATTTTCAAGGTCATGGCATAATCGTGACGTCATCTACGAGCAATTTAATGAAAACCTATTAACGTTCATATCTCCAGAACTTATCATATTTAGCCAATGAAAATTAAATGCATAAAATTAATGATGTGACAATAAATCTTAATGAATAAAAACGCGCGCGTACGCGTGCGTTAGTGCAAAATCGCGCGCGCAAAATTTTAAAATGCTCCAAATCAACTCAAAATTGTTTTGCATATGTTTCAGGTCATTTCAAACATCTCAAAAATTTCCGCGCGTGTGCGCGCGTTCGCGCATTTTTTCGTGCGTAACGCGTACGCAGCCTCAAAATTCAATTTTTTTACTGGTTCCATGTCTCTGACACTACAAACAACACATCCTGCAATTTTGAGCCATAACAAGGTCGTGCGGGTACGTCAAAGTTGAAAGTCTGCGCGTGCGTCAATACGTTTTTGTGTGCAAATATTGCAAAAAACATGACTACCTTCAATCGGCCATAGCTCTTTAAAATGGCCGGTGACCCCCATTTTTTTTTTAATATTTGGAAAAAGTGGGAATTGTAAATGCTATTTCATGTATCATTTGGTCGTTAAAAACATCGTGACGTCATCATATTGCCATATGAATCGAAAAAATTAATTCTCATGTATGACGTCATAAACTTTTTTACCCGTTCTTGCGTATCTCAGTAATCCTTGGTCAATTTTCTTCCAAATTTCAGTATGTGATAGCTGAGACATTGCGCTATGTAAAACTAGCCCTAATACATTAATAGACTTCCATCTTCATGGTATAAATTTGATTATAGGCATTCATGTCAAAATCGGTCGTATGCATGTTTTATGTCAATGGAAGGGGTATTTATGAAATGACATGACGAGCTTCTAGGAGCTGTATCTCGCTCATGTTAAATTCTGTTACTCTGAAATGTTAGTATGTTGTAGCTGAGTCTACTAGCTTTCGAGGACGTCATCTTTTTTTTAATCAAATGTCGCGATCATGGCGAAATTTCAGCTTGAATATCAATTTCTTAATCATTCTAGCCCCTGCTGGGCATTACGTGTTAAGTGAATGGGAAGATGTGTGGCTCAATGGGTAAGGCGCCGCGTTTGAAGACCTCGAGGCCCCTGGTTCGATTCCCGGAGCGGGTAGGGTCAATTCTTGTATTCCTTTTGCAATGTTTATTTTGTCATCTTCTTCTGTTCTATCCCTCACTTTGTCATTCTCTTTGAGATTTTCTTTCCCATTCGTTTTCTCTCGCCCCTTTACCTTACGTGGCTATCAATTACATGTTAGCACAATATACATGTAACCATGAAGGCATGTCTCTGAAATGTTAGTAGACATTGTAGGTGCGCTATGAGCTTTCTTGAGCGGAGTCTCTGATTGCTTATAAATAGATGGTGTCACGATTGAAGGTCCATATCACCGTGCATTTTCTAGCCCATGTCTGTGCATGAATTCGCCAATGCAGACCACCTTATACTTGTCCACAAGTATGTCTCGTTTACCATGGAATTTTTCCCCGCGTGTTTGGAGTAACCTTTTAAATTGTGGAATCGTCCCTACCCTTTTTCTTAAGAAATCGAAAGTAGACGTCTGCTAGTTAATCTAATCTAAAATAGGTAACTTATGATGTGTCGCCGCGTTTTCCATATGAAGCACTTAATTGGATCATCTCGTAAATGTTATCAGTTTTGGGGTACAGACTGTCATGAACCTGTTTTATCTCGGTGATATCATGCAGTTTAGTCTCCTATAAACAACGCGCCATTCGATTAGCAGAGACTAAAAGGAAGACATTCTGGGGCATTAAGTCATTGATAAGACACGTTTCCAAGTCATATTGCTGCTATTGGTGATCGTCGAATGTACAAGTATGCGCTGTGTGGATGGTGTCAGTGTAACATGGACACAAAGAGTACCATGACTGGGACTGGGACCGGCAGCTGCTCTTAAAGGGATAGTTCACCCTGAAATTAGTTTGGTTTTATTGAACCCAACTTATCTGCTGGGTGAACTATCCCTTTAACGATACGATGGATGTAACAAAAGGGCATGCACGTTTCACGTCACAGCCACAGACACAGTCGTATCAATATGAGATATGTAAAACATGTCGTAATCAAAATACCAAAAATACCAAGATGTGTGGTGGTTGACCCTTTTAATATTCAGTCGATATTATGCTTCCATAGCATCTTGTCACTTCAGGTGAGACGGATATGTATGTTCAACAGTGTCGCTAATCATGCTGATAGTGTCTGCTAAATAAGGAGTGTGTAAGTGTGGATGTGGGGGGTGGGGGTGGGGTAGGGGGGACGGGATGGCGACACGGCGTGAACCACAAGAAAAATGTCTAGCGCACCACCTTCCCTTCCGTATTTCTGATCAGTTTTAAAGTTGGTTTCTATCCTCTTTCGGTCATATTAAAAGGCCCTTACTTGCACAATCGCATGAATTGTTAACTTTTTTTTCTCTCTCATTTTTTCCTTGAAACTTAAAGGGGAAGTTCACCCTGAAATTATTTTGGTTTCAATAAAAAGAGACAAATGAAAGGAACATATGAGTGAAGGTTTGACGAAAATCGGTCAAAGGAAAAGAAAGTTATTTGATTCTAAAGTTTTTATTTTGTGACGTCACATGCGAGGTGCTCTCCTATATGTTGTGTACATTTTTTTTCGAAAATGTGCATTTTCTCACAAAGATATGCATCCTTTTACTTGTGCGTTTGATACATTATCAGAAATACGTTTTTACACACATACCTGTACGAAAAAAAAATCATTCCGTTGTCAAAAACAGAAAAAAAAACAATTTATCGACTTATTTTGTACACAACATATAGGAGAGCACCTCGCACGTGACGTCACAAAATCAAAACTTTAAGATCAAATAACTTTCTTTTCCTTTGACCGATTTTCGTCAAACCTTCACTCATATGTTTCTTTCATTTGTCTCTTTTTATTAAACCAAAATAATGTCAGGGTGAACTTCCCCTTTAACCCTTGGCTACCCCAAGCACACGCATAATGGCGTTTCCAGGAACGCGTGGGGGCGCTGATACGAAAACATTATTTGATAACATATTTAACAAATTTGGCTCGAATTCAAAGCACTTTCAATCATCTAGGAAGACATAACTTTAAAATAGAAGGTAACGAAGAATGACATCGCACGAATATCTCAATCAATTCCAATCGACGCAGACGACACTGGGAAATGGCGGGAAACTTTAATGAGATATGCGCCCATCTAGTTTGTGAAGAGATATGTCATGGCCAGACCTGCAATGTACTCATTATAATGCAGACACATATCTCGTTACATTTTCTCCTTAATCAAAATTGAGGACATTCCACTTTCTTTGGCGAACATGAAACTGACAAGGCCACGTCTGCTCACGTCTGGCATTCTGTGAGAGACTGATCGATATCTCTGATATATCGCGCACCTGATGATCGGTGGGTTATCGATCGTCTGGAACTAATTGTGGATGGAAGAGCACGGGCGTCAGGATACAGGATACTGTAGACTTTCAAACTCTTCTGGTATTTTTGACAGTTTTTCGAATGACACAAATATTGAAGCAAGGGGCTATACCTTCATGGTTAAAATACAGCATGTTTGTTAAAAGATACTTTATTTCGTTTGTGCATCATTACAAGTAACTCACTTTTTTTAGTGAGCACGATGATAATTTAGAAGGGTGGGAGGGTAGACGGAGGGGGGGGGGGGGAGGGGTGGTGGATCAGGGGTTCCGTAGAGTCTATAAGCCCACCGTCTTACAAGGGGAAAGATTTACTAGGATCCATGGGTTTAGTAACGGCATGATGTAATGCCAATCTAGGACGAGAAAGGAAACAATGATAGAGGTCTCAGCATCATGCTTTTCACACCTATGTCATTAGATCATGTCTTCGAATTTCGTCTGGATCGTTCTGAGCATGTCAATCACCCGAGTAATCGGCTTGTGAGAATCGAACATTAAACACGGCTAAACTAGGTCGGGTCATGACTGGATAATCCTTGCCTTACACACACGCGTCAGGCTTAACCCTCTTAGTCCCACAGGTGATTATCTGTGTTGTAATCGCTATGGGATTATCATAGTTTGGAGAGGATTAATAAGTTTGTGAAAGTCGAGCTGTGTGATGATAGATATTGTATTAATCCATAGAGCAATTAACCAAGCTCCGTGATTAGCTCGAGTATGCACTTTCTATAAACGTCTAGATTTTCCTACAGGAGATTTCCTACGAAATCATAAATACGCTGATTTTTTTTTTTTCATCGAAACGATTTTTTATCATATTGAAAACGTAATTTGCTACAGGGGCTCCAAATATAAGATACAGTGGCTTGGATATTTTCCTCGACAAGATGACTTTAAAATGTTTTACAAATTCCAAATACGATTTGATATCGAAATATTGAAGAAAAAATAATTACGGTAGTTATCACGATTGTGGATTTGTGTTTTCTAAGCAGGTGAAAACAATAAGCGAGGATATTTAACATCGGAAAACATGAACAAAAGATTAAACGCATTTTTAAATTTTTTTTTTTTATTTTTTTTTTATTAATTGGTATATAAAAGACTGATTAGCAGCACAGGCTGAAAGCATCAGTTTACAAAAGTCTACATTAAGTGGGCAAGTTCAATATTGAATATTCATGCATAAACAACAACAAAAATCAATTTTACATACAATAAGTACAAGGGATATAACATATACAAAAATATACAAAAACATGTATCAATGGGTATTTATAACGAAACTAAACGGAAACAAACCAGGCCCAAATAAAGTGAAAGTGAAATTGACTGAAATATACGTTTCATATATGATAGTAGTAATTACATCCATAAAATAACATTTGACAAAAAAAAAATACCTAATGAATCTCTTCGTTGTGTAAAGCAGCATTGCCGCTTCTCACTTTCAGTTAGTAATACGATTTTGACTTCGTTCGTATGATTAACAATCAATCCAAACTGATAAAATAAAAATTGTACGATACGTATGCCCCCCCCCCCCTCCCCATCCCACTTTCCTTATCCACACCCCCTTTCTCCCGCGGGACTCAACAATCACGGCAACAAAATAGACAGCCACGGAAAATGCTTGTCTGCGCTTAATGACCAAACATTTCTATCACGATCAAAAACATTACCATGTTTGATTTAAGATTACAATATCCCGGTAGTGGTTCATATCGGATACCCTACATAATAATTGTTTCCCCTACCGGTGACCTTCCCGCTAACCCGGTAGTAAACTCGAGATAGCACTATCACTCTACTTCCGCTATTAATATGATGAATGAGAGAAGGCTGCTAAACCCTACACACAGTGTACATGGGTGTTAGTGGACTGGGTGGTCTGGATCCAGGAATGTTTTTGTTTAGCTGTATCATACCGATTAATGTTTCCATATCTCGCGTCCTGATATACACACAGTAATGAAAATACACCAATGTTGACTTAATAACGAGAAAGAAAGAAATGTGTTCGATAAGACATACTATTAGTTCCAGAGCATTGACAAGATTGTTAGATATTCTGTGCTGACTTTCACAATCTCAAAGTTATCATTGGTTGCTGTGAAACCTTTATTTGATACATCCACTATTCTACTTGTATATATCTCTCTTTCCCTTGTCTTGTTAAGAATGCTATATTATCACACTAGCTGTAAATCGTGCACAAAACAGTGAAAACAAGGACAGATTTACGACCTTGTGTTTGATAAACGAGCACACAAATCAAATAATGTTTATAACTTTGAGTTGATTGGGTCTAATTTATGAATTACAACGTCGATTTGTTTTTGTCCTGCATAGATTCTGGGCGAGTTGTCTCGGTGATATAATGCATGTTGTGGCGCGGGCGGGGTACATGTTGTTTATTTTCGCGTCGCTCGAAATATTCTAAATTTTCTCGAAGGAAAAGAAACGGGAAGATGGGAGGAAAGGGAAAGAAGAAGGGGAGAGAAGAAAGAAAAAAAAAACATATGTATAAAAACAAGAAGGAGGCGCAACGAGGGGTCTGCTTAGGATGTGGTTGAGAGGAAGGATAGGTACAGACACAGCGCAGAGGGTCTGGATGATAGGTCAGGCAATCAGCTTGGAACTCTTGGAAGATGTGAAGACACGAAGGAAATGAATAGGAGATGGTGTGAAAGAGGGATAAAGGGGGATAGAGAGAAGGAGAAAGAAAGAGAGGGACAGAAAAAGAGAAAGAAAGAAAGAGGGAGAGAAATAGAGCAAGAAAGAAAAAGAGGGAGAGGTGAGATGAAAGACAGAGAGGGGGGGGGGGGTAAAAGAGAGAGGGGTAGAGAAGGGGAACGAGATGGTGAGATATAGAAACAGAAAGAAAAAGAGGGAGAAATATAGAGAAAGAGAGAAAGAGAGAGAGAGAGAGAGAGAGAGAGAGAGAGAGAGAGAGAGAGAGAAAGAGAGAGAGGGTGGGGGTGGGGTGGAGGGTATGGAAATAGTAGTGGTATGGAGGGGGGTTGTTAGGACAGAGGAAAAATACTTCAAGCTAACACATCTCGCATCCTGGACAATCATACTGCACTTGACGATCAACCGACAATGAAAGAAAGAAACCAGATGAGGTTGACATGCGGATAGGGGAGCAGTCTAGACTTAACGTCATTATCATGATTATAGATACAGCATTATAGCATTATAGCATACAAACAAAAACAGATCCCTTTTAAACGAAACCACTACTGACAGAAACTGTCACTTTGAGGTGATAATTCTAAATTGACCAGAACTGATGTATTTTGTGCCGTGAGTAATTTCATGTCGTTTCGAAACTTACTCGTTGACTTCATCCGTCTTGCTCCGCTCATGCGGTTTACATTCAGTGTCAACATGGTCAATGTGTGCATATTGAATGAACATTCTGTTTTGTTTGCGCTGCTTACTTGCTTATGCTTCTATTTTTAAGACGACCTCATCTTTAACTCAAATGGCTTTTTTGCGTATTCTAATTCTTCTGTCCTCTTCTTTTATTTCTTCGGATTCTTACGGGTTTCCTCTTCTCTTCCTTGTCCTTATTTCTTCGACTCAGTTATCTTCCACCTTCTTATTCTCCTCCATACCTCTTCCTCTTCTTCCTCTTCTTTTTTTTTTCTCTTGGGATATTGCTTTCTCTCTTGATGAGAAGGGGAGGGGGGTGGTGGTGTGTGTTTCACCGGTTGGACTCTAAATTATCTCTTTCTTCCTCGCTCTCCCTCTTCTATCTTCTCTCTCTCTCTCTCTCTCTCTCTCTCTCTCTCTCTCTCTCTCTTTCTCTCTCTCTCTCTCCCTCTCTCTCATTTTCAACCCCCTTAAACTGCCCTTAACTGCCCTATTCCCGTGTTAGCTAAATTTGTAATGTAGGTCGTCCGAGTCACACCGCATTTTACGCACAGTGTTTTGAACCGCCCCTCGAGATGATTTATGTATTTTAGTTTAAATTTTGGAGGGCTTCATAAAATTGATATTGCTTTCAACAAACGGTATTCCCATAATTCCTATTACTACTTCACAACGTATTGCTTCCGTTATTGCATATTGCATATGTTCCCATTAAACAGTCGAATTCACAATCACAATACTACATTTATAACATTAATGTAATTGTGACAACTTTATTGAATAGATAAGAAAAACTAAATTGGACCAATCTCCTGTTGGCACAAAAGGTGCAATCTATTTTCAACCGTTTTTACTTCACAGTACATGAATTCCCCTTTTTTGTCTACTGTATATCGTCAAAATGCAACTGTTATCATGGTTATCTAGTTACCAATGTTTTTTTTTGTAAAATGCAAATGCGCGTTCCCCTGTGCTTCTAGCTCATGATTACCCGCCTCCTCTATCATTCCAAGCACATAATCACTATAATAGTCACCTTCGATTAGGGAAACTTCACAAACCCCAGACAGACGTACATATTTCAGGAAATGCTTTATTACGAAACATTAATAATAGTTTATCTTGTCTACGGAGGAAGCCATGAATGCGAATATTGCCTCTCTTCGGGGATTAGAAGAGGGGTTTGGGGAAGGTGAATATGACATTGTAGTTCTTACATCTTATTAATTTATGTTCCCAGGTATCGTCGGGTCTAAAATTAACCACTTGTTATGTTGTGCCATTGGGAATAGAGGCAGGAAGAAAGGTGTCCTGTCATTAGAATCATTATCGTCGCCGCTGCCAAAGACAAAATCATTCGTTCTTAGTACAATTTGATTAAAGAACGGTTGAAGGCAAGTGAAATCCAACGGAAGGAAAAAAGAGAGTTTATTTTAATAGTTTACAATTGAATGAAATACTATTTGTCGCGCTATAGATAATCAAACTGTAGTGAGCGTTACATAATGTTAACTAGTAAGTAATGAACCCTCGCAAAAAAAAAAAGTTTCTTTAGCCATTTTCAAAGAGACCGGTGGGGCACTCAAGTCAAACATAACCATCTCTGACTATGTTAATGAATTATAATCCAACTCCACATTTTAATGGATAGAGATACTAACCAATTAGATCAGATCTCATAAGTTTCGTTGGATTGCAAGCACGTCCCTAGAGAACAGTGAAGACATCCCAGAAGTTAGTTTTGCAGACTTATCGACTTTCCTCCCTCTCTCATTCTTCTCATCCTCTAGCCTTATTGGGATAAACCCCCAAATCCTCCCCCGAACGGTCGACTTTTTGACCTCTTCTCGGCATTGTTTGCTCAACCCATATTTTGCAGTGTTTGTATTTCGTATGAAAACTGCCTTACAAGCCGCGGGAGAATTGGAAGGCAAGAAAGTGCATCTCATCTTTTTTTTTCTTTTTGGAGAAAAGACACGAGTCTGTCGGCAGTAGGCATTGGGAGCTGATTGTGTAAGGATAAGGAGGAGATATTTTATTATTTTTTTTTTCGATGAGATGGATTGTTTCTAGCGTCATTCAGCAAAACCATCTACGGTATTTGATCACAAGCGTAGAAATGTACTTTTTTAACGGATATGGGCGTGGTGAAAACAGGACTAGAGTAGGTAGAAAGAGAGAGGGGGAGGAAGAGAGATGGTAAGAAAGATAGGTAAATGGGGAGGGAGAGTGAGAGAGAGAGAGAGAGAGAGAGAGAGAGAGAGAGAGAGAGAGAGAGAGGGGGGGGGGGGGGAGAGAGAGAGGGGAGAAAGAGGGTGTGCGTGTGTGTGTGCATCCGTATGTGCGCGCGCGTGTGTGTGTGTGTATGTGAGGAAGAAAGAGAGAGAGAGAGAGAGAGAGAGTGGGATGGGTGGGTTGCGGGAGATTGAGAAAAGGGGAGGGGGGGGGGGAGAGATAAACGAACACATTCTCTCAAAAGGTGTGTTATCATTCTCGGCATTCTTCAATATGAACACGATATAATATGCCTCTCATTTCACGTACGTTCCCCACATTGTTTATAATTGCATTAACTCATTACATTGCTTGAGATGTTACGTAGAGGGCAATTGTTGGCGACATTTTTTCTACCTGAAATCTCAAGACAACTCGATTAGGCGAAGACGAAGGAGTTGATCAGATGAAGAATGTTGTCATGTGGAATGTAGCTGCTAACATTCCATGACGTCGAAAGCAAACATTCGTCAAGGTGTTCCATATGTGCTAGTGGTCGTTGCGATAATTGTGCAAGCCAGAAATTTCATACTCCTGAGGTTTCTAATCATGTTTATACACTTTAGGGAGCTCACAGGAATGACTATGTTCCTGCATGCTTCCTCTTAGCAACACCTCAACATCAAGCTCAAGGGAGCTGGAGGCTTTTCTTGATCAGATCTACTTAAGATTTACATGTTCAGAATTCCATGAAAAATTCTGCATCTAGATTAGTCATACCGTTTCGTCTAGACAAACTGAAACTGAAACTGCTCAGCAAATCTCTTACAACTATCCCTAGCATGCATACATTCGGTTAACTGTGAATGAAAAATGAATAGATGCATTTCAAACAGCCAATCAGAATGCAGTACGTGTCTCTCATTGAAATTACTCCTCTTTTCGTGGTTACACAACATTCAGACACACCCCCGCGTACACACGTAAACACACAACATACTAATAAGTTTCTTTTCACTCATCATTCCTTAAAAGAAATATCACATTAACATAAAATAAAGGTATATCTTAGTCAATTCGAAACAATTAAACATTCAGTATGTTTATGATAATTTACATTCACCTCAAATTTTAATTTTGATTTGAATCTTAATTCAGATTTAAATTTAGATATACAGTTTCAATGTGAACCTTTGCAAAAGACACAAGGATACTTTATCCTTTCTTCCCTATCCCCCTACACACACATCAGGTCGTCTTTCCATCATGATTGTGTCCATTGACATACAATTGGTCTCCCCTATTTCTAGCCAGGTGATGTGATTGCTCGTGAAGTGAAAAGGAAGGATGTGATTGTCCCAATTGAATTCTGGGTGCTCACAAAGCCTCCCGCTTTCGATGGCAGATCCATCGTCAACTTGAAGAAAGGTGGTGGGGCAGGGTTATGCGGACCAGCCGAACGATTTTCTTTCCTATCATACAAAATTACATGTATAACATGATATTGAAGTAGACAAAGATAGAGATCGGTAAAAACCCATACAACCCCCTCTCGCCCCCCCCCACACACGCACACCTAATACACACACATACACACAAACACAGCGACCTTTATTGAATAAAGGCATTGTACGAGCATTAAAGACAGCCCGTCCCTTTTTCAGATCACCACAAAACCATCGAAACAATGGCAAAACATATAGAGAAGAGAAAGGAAGCTGTTTATTCATAATTTGAAATTGATACGTAGTGTAAAATTCAAATAATGCACGTAAATAACGTCTAATTAATAGTCTTTACCTTAGGCTCTTAGCAGTTTGTGTTGAAATATCTGCTCTATTGAATAATCTGTTTATTAAATTATAAAACGCATTATGAAAAAAAAATGTTCTATAGAAGGAATCATCTCTAAAGTTTGGTAATTACTCATAAAATTAGGATTTCACACATACATAATAACCACATAGATACTGTAACAAAGACTATTACTTTTTTCGTAGTACGAAAAAAGTCGGTTTGAAATTTAACGGCTGAAATTTTTACATATAAAGAAAGCTTCAACATGCTATATTCTTAGAAATAGTCTTGAATGACACTTTCTTCAATTTACGATCGTGATAGACGATTTCAAATTTTAAGCTTGCAAAAGGGACGGACAATCTTTAAGTACAATACATACATCCATTTACATTTAAACAAGTTCAGAAACTGAAGAAAAATATACAAAATGAGAACATGCACGAAACATGCACGAAAATCTATACATATTCCAAAAAAAAAACAAGTCGCATTAGTTGGCCCAAGAAGACAAGGGGGCGCATATTTCCTCCGCCCCCTAACCTACTCCATCACTTTGGATGTTTTTTGTGTATCGAAGCAGGAGATCGGAAGACCTGCAAATAAACATTGTGAGCATGGTGGGCGCTCTCTCTCTGCTCGGTATTTGCGAGACCTTTTCATACCAGCTCGAATGGCCGTATTTATTGCTCCTTTATACCATGTCTCAAAGCAGATTTTCACGAAAATAAGCAAACTGCAGCATACCTTCCTTTGTTGCACGGACTCTAGTTACGTGTATGCTCAAAGGAACGAGAAAGGAGTTTTCTTTCTTAGATGGTAATTTGAAGAGAGCGGAAAAGTATTTTTGTTCCTTTGTTCCTTCAGGTAGGTCCAACTTTCCCCTTCATTCTCTCTCTCTCTCTCTCTCTCTCTCTCTCTCTCTCTCTCTCTCTCTCACTCACTCCCTCTCCCACTTTCTCTCTTTCTCTCTCACTCTCTTCCCCCACCCCACCATCTCTCTCTCCCTCTCTCATTCTCTCTCTTTCTCTCTCTCTCTCTCTCTCTCTCTCTCAATCTCTCACTCTCTCTCTTAATTTTTGCATCTGTGTTTGTCTTATTGCCCTTCAATATGTTATGATATCAAATCTCTCTATATATCTTTGTCTATATATCTTTGTTATCACTCTTCATCTTTGTTTCTTTCCCCCTCTCTCCCTCTTACAATTCTCAGTTATATCCCCTCCCCCCCCCCCCCCCCCCCGTTGTTCCTTTGCTGCGCCTCGAGAAACTGTCATAAACACAACGAGTGCCAATTTTAGTTTGCTTGTCTGGAGAAGGCGGGATGCGATAGGTCCCTATGTGATCATTTGTCTGATAGCTACTATGCGTTTGTATGACTAAAGCTGCATGGAAACCTGCCACGAATTTATATTTATATTATCCATATTGTCAATGTACAAATGAGTTATCTTTGCTCTCCATTTTGATACGAACGTGTGTATGAGAGTAACGCAAAACTGTTCTGTCAGCGGTAAAATAGCCACATGTTTTATTTGCTGTACTTGAACAAATCGTCTGCTGTCAGATTTTCAAGCCTGCACAGCAATATAAAATGTTGAATAATGTGATGGTTTTGTCAGCACGGGAGTGCGACATTTGGACATGTTTGATGGCTTCCTTATGGGTGAGTGACGCCTCGACTAGCGGCCTAGCAATCCTCAAGGATTATGGGTCTATTCCTGCTATTCCCTTAACTATCGGTGGTTTTCCAAAGGTTAATCAAAGAGAAAGGTTTGCGACCCCCAGAACTTGAATATGCCGATTGTCCTCGGTACCATGGTAACCTAGACGTTTTAAACTTTCCCAGCGCGTTTCGCATCTCTCGCGAGCACGCTATAGACCACGGAGAGTTGTGAAAGATCGCATAAATGTTTCATAAAATGGCTTATACTTTAAGTTCTTTTAAAGGAAATTCACATCTTTAACATGTCTTAACTGATCATTCATATTTTACTGTCTGAAGATAGATCGGTTGTAAATCCAAGTTTGATATATCGCATTTCACAGATGTGTACAGTTCGTCGAAACGTGATTTGGGGTGTATAAACATGTTTGAACATGAACGAAGAAGGAAAGGGTGGAATGGATTGTTTTGAAAACTTGATGTGTTTATCATAAAAAGATTGAATGCAACACGTAAAACGAAATTATAGATTGCGCGTGTTCATAGGCTCTCAAATGGGCAAAGAAAATAATATAAACTGAAAAATACAATGAAGAAAATGGAGGGCGAAATAGATAAATCGGTAGATTCAAGGTTAAACGAAAGAAAAAATCAAGGAAAGGTGAGAACGTTAATAATCTCTATCCTCCATCTCATTATTTCTATCACACACTCCCCACTTCGTGTCTTTTCTTCTTCTTCTTCTTCTTCTTCTTCTTCTTCTTCTTCTTCTTCTTCTCCTCCTCCTCCTCCTCCTCCTCTCTCTCTCGCTCTCTCTCTCTCTCTCTCTCTCTCTCTCTCTCTCTCTCTTTCTCTCTCCTCTCCCTCTCTTTCCCTCCCACTCTCAGTGTATGAAGCGCTTTATCATTTCTGTTCTCAACTTTCTTCCAACCTGTAATGCGTACAAGAAGAAAACCTTAATTTGCTCCCGTTTTTTTTTTCATTTTGTCTCTGTTCCATCATTCTCAATTCAATTCAATCTCCCCCACTCTCTCTCTCTCTCTCTCTCTCTCTCTCTCTCTCTCTCTCTCCCTCCCTCTTCCTCTCTCTTTCTCTCTTCTTTCAATCACAACTGTCCCACATTGTAACGTCAAATACAATCACCCCTCTGTGTGACATCTTTCTGTCATCTCAGGTGCAAAGTTTTAGTTCTCAGTTGGCATCTCAAGACGTTGCTTCGATTGAAAGATCAGCGGAAGTTTAATTTCTTTTTTATATTATTATCCTGTAACCATGGTAACGTATGTATATTTACAGCAATGTAAGAGAGGTTGACACATGGGGAATCAATCCTCACATCGTGAACATGGCCAAGGAAATTGAATAATGCACGGGCCTCGTAAGAGGGCGTTGTTTGGGGGTGCGCCCCCTCCCATTGTTGCGAAAAGTATACTCCACTGGCATGACTGGTAGCTATATTGCTCTTGGCGGTATCATAGTAAGTCCATGTCGAAACATACATTGAGAAATGTCACTGGATCTACTGAATTGGCATGGTTTGTGTGTTCTTTGTCTCGGAGTTGGTAAGAGCAATAAAGGATCAGCCCCCCCCCCCTCCCACATCCATTAAAGCAAAGAAGGAGTGGTTTCCGGTTTCCACTATGTTTTCTGATGTACCCAAAACGTCATTAGCACATGATCTGTTGGAAACGATTTTGTACGACATGGTAACACACACTAGAGAATCCTTGATTGAATTTCCCTGTTTGCGCTTTGTGTATGAGGTCGTCGTGATATACACCACACATTGCAGGCAGATCATAAAGAAATCCTGAGCATACTGAAGTGATCAATGGTCAGTGCACAACTCAAATTCCAGAAACGTCATAAATATCTCCGCACTTCACAACGAAAAAGCAAAGCATAGTACAAGAGTCTGATCATTAATTACCCACAAAATATGCTGGTCTTCCAATGGATACAACTCGATTTAATAACGTCGTAGAAAGTGTTTAAATCAAGATGAAATGAATGGAAAAACATCGAACTTTATTCAGAATAGGATGAAACAATTCGCCCCGGTAGTTCATAATGAGGATTATTTCAGGAGGCCAATATATCTCAAAGCTTAATAAACAACAACAGACAACCCGAACTTTACCCTAGCTCTGGACGTGTGAGATGCATCGTCTTTCATGGAATCATTATCTCTCCGTCATATATTTTTCATCTCAGTCGTAATATTTGTCTTATCAAGATTCTCCCGCGTCGCATGCCTGAAACCTGATCCGTGGCGTCTGTCCTAGTCAGCTGTAGAGAATCAATATAAACACGGCCAGGAAAAATTATCCTCTTGTGCATAGGACACAGTGGGTGGACAATAACAGCATGGGAGCAATCACAGCAGGAACACCGTGAACACAGGGTCATCTGAGGTCACGCTGACCTATGGGAGAGGCGTAAAACAGAGTTTATGACTGGCCTTTTACCCCAATTTCCTGTATAAGTCTAAAGGCTCGTATAGACATGGATCGATTGGATAATGTTCAATCAAAGTAATGATGAATGTGATAATGGTTACAATGATATGAAGAGGATACTTTTAATATCATAGGAACGCTCAAATGATAACGACAATAATACATGGGATTATGATTCTCAGGATGTTTATGATACAAAACTTTATCACCATATCATTCATATAAGGCCAAGAGTTATTAATGATTGGCAGTCCTTACATATCGGGTACTGATTACATCAAACTAATTTAAGCGCTCAAAATAATTGAAGAGAAAACACACATATCTTTGGGTGAGAGGAGGTTTGGAGCTTTTGTGGATGGGTATATTTTCTGGATTTATTGTAGGCTGGGTTCTCTCTAGTCAATATATTTGTTCGATTAACATTTACAGACGGGATCCTACAGACGATGTTCTTGTTAAGGTCAGTATTATTTATGATACGTTTGATTTGCAAATCGGTAGGGTATAGTCAAATGCACTGGTACGTGCCAAAATGCATGTAGAAAAGTCTTCCTGCGCCCTTATTCTCTCTCTCTCTCTCCCTTTCTTCCACACACATACACACACACACACACACACACACACACACACACACACACACACACACACACACACACACACACACACACACACACACACACACACACTCACACACACCATCGTTAACCTTGCCATATATTCTCACTTTACTGGACAAACAAACCTGACAGCTGTATGTTTCTGCAGTCTAAGAAGCCGACTCCACAAGGAGGAGATATCAGAGAAGAGATAAATATGTTGCATCTGAGTTGTTCTTGTCACAATAATGTATCCTGCCACCCACGTGTTCAAGTGAACCAATCCGTCAAACCCGATCTGGTCATGTGACACTAAAGACGGACGCCATGTCGCACGAGGATCCGTGTCAGAAGCATCAAGTTCACGTTCGTTTTCTGTCTTTGATTTTATTTCTTCTGCTTCCGATGTTTGGAGGAATGTAACACGCAATGAGTGTCTGGTGGTCTTGGCTACCATGAAGCTTGGTGAACCAAGCCAAAGGGGTGTGGGGGCAAACTAGAGAGTGGTAGAGAGGGAGTGAAACAGAGACAAATGCGAACATGGCGAATGGGAAAGGTTTACAAGAGGGGAAATAAATGGTTGAAACAAATACGCAGAGACAAAGAGAGAGAAATTGAGTGGAAAGGGGAAAATGGATAAACCAAAATGTCAAGCATTCGAAACCACTTGGACTGTTTGAGGTCTGCAGGTTACAGTTGCATATTCGCATCAGAAATCTGTTTGTTTTCGAGCCAATTTGGGCTAGATTTGAGGTTAGAGCGTCATATGTGCAAAAATGTAACACATGTGTAACACGTGAGAAGAACAATCTAAACCGCTGAAAATGCAGAAAGCACAGAATCCCACCCCTTCTCAATCTTTTTCCTTCCGCCGTATTTCCGCTTGGCTTTTCACTCCCCAACTCCCCTGCCCTTAAAAAGAAAAAAAAAAAACTGGGACGGGAAAGCAATTGCTAAATCATTGTCAAGACAGTGAAATTTCCAATGCGTTTTGATATTAATCGCTAATGTTACCTTGTTTGGTGCTTAGCGAATTGCAGTTCTAGTCATTATGTGTATAACTCGTTTACTCGGACATGATGATGATGATGGCGCGACGACAGGTGAAAGGGAAAAAAACAAGAGAACAAACATGAGACAAAAATCAGGAAACCACCAAAATGAATAGGTAGACGATGGATATCAACATCCGAAAGGTATCAATAATCCCAGAGGGGTAAAAACAAGTTGGGCGTTTATATTACTGACCTCCTCCAGCTCAGAAGATTTCATCGCGCTATTGATATGGAACGAGGATGATGATCGGCTTGGAGTGAGGAAAATATATCGTGTCTCAGTCGGTGTAAAAATGGCACGTGGAAGAGAAAGGAAATGAAAATGAAAATATAACAGTTCAGTGCAATTCTGTCAATCTTAAATGTGCAGCAGAAAGTTACATTGCTATTAATTTGTGTTTGTTAAGGAGATTAAGACAAGAAAGGATACGTTTTAAATAAAATGACACAGGAAGGGAAAGAAACTACACATAAAATGACATTTTTTTTTATACGCGCATGAGATGATTTGTTCTTGTTGGTTTAGCAATATATTGCTCGGTCAAGCATGATATCATAATAGATTTGGAGGAATCAAATATCTTTATTTTTAGTGTGAGAAGGCCTATATCTGATAGATGCGTCTAAGCTTTCTTTTTCAGATGAGATATATCGAAAAAACAAAAGAAAGGGAGAGAGGGGGTGGGAGGCAAGCCTGCGAGTCTTGAATTAAAAATGTATATTAACACGGAAAGTTTCCATTCCGTAGCGTACAACATCAACAAATAATACATATCAAACAATATCACGCGAGAACATTTTCTCAGCTATTCCCATTGACAACTGCGGACTTCAGTGTGCCATGCCAATCAACTTACGTTACCATGGTTACAGCGGAATCCGGGAGTCAGCAAACGCCATGGTAACCCCGTGGCGCACGCGCGCACTCGACATCGCGCGCGACGGGACCGGAGGCGGCATGAATCGAAAGAACATACCAGCGATGATTCGATTAGCTGGTCAGGTGACAATGACGTCATTACTAGCTGTAAACACTCCTTTTCAACACCAGTCCAAAATACACATCTACTGAGGCTCCCTGTAGACTCGTCAGAAGAGACTCATATAGTCTGGCAATGGACCGTACTACCCACAGGCATGCCAAGCGTGCTCGCCAAATCACGTGATGCGAGTATTTGTGGGCCCGTAAAAACAAAACAGGTAACCATGGTAACAATATATAAAGTGATAGACAATGTTTGTATGTCGACGCATAATATATTGATAGACAATATACACATACATACATAAATACCTACATACCTACATACATACATACACATTTACAGATTTCATATGAAGATCATTAGATATGTGATGTAGATATATAGATATAAATATAATAGTTCGGTAAATATTTTGATAGATAGGCATAGATAGGCATATATCTACATAGACAAAATATAAAATTTATATCAATGACAGATTCGTATCTGATTTGATTTCATTTGATTTGATTTATTTTTCCATAATAATCTTAACAAAGATGTACAACTGAATACAAGGAATTAACAAGGTATAAACAAATATATATCAGGACAGTTCATCTTGAACTGGCAAACAAAATGAATTGTACATATTATTATGGAGGGAAACCTAAAAAAGCATACCTTGTCGGGTACCCATCGGTGACGTAAAGGCCAATGGTACGCAAACTTAACAAGAAAAGTTAAGTAAAAAAAATAATTTTCCTTCTTAAAAGCAACCACTTCTTAAAAGTATCTACCTTCCTTCTTAAAAGCAACTACTTCTTAAAAGTATCTACCTCTCCCCCTCTATCCTCCTTTTTTTCTCGTTCCTTCTCCCCCCTCTCTCTCCCTCTCCCTATCCATTTCTTGCTTCCTCAGTCTTTCCCTATCTCTTTTTCTATCTCTTTCTCTCTTTTTCAGTGTTTTGATATATGACGCACACATAAACAAATAGACATACATGCACCACATGATGGAAAACATGACTACGCGGACCAGGAACATATTAAACATTTCAGAGCACCAAACAGCATGTAAATACAAACAAATCACACGAGAACGACTCAAACCATGCAGAGAATGTGAAATATCATCACAATAATAACCACATGAAGAAATATGTCTATATAAACTCCTCGCTGCACCTGCTATCTCTCTTCACTCGTTGACTCTCACCACAGTCCATCAGCCACGCCACGGTATACATGGTGTATATATAGCTGTAGCCAGGGATGTGGGAGTAAGACTGCCCTGGTTGAGACGCTGCATGCCAGCTATGTCAAAAAGTGAGCGATCAATCACACAAAGTCACGTGACGGAAATTACTCGTTCAAACCTAAACGCATAACGTAGCGCTACGTATAAAAAAATGTCATATGAAATACACAATGAAATGTCATGCAGCGCTAAGTTATCTAACATTTCGTAATGGAGACTGTTGCAATACACGCACAATACAACATACAACTTACAGACATATTATCAGTGTATTTTGAAATACAGTAAAACTATTAATGTATATACATGTATATAGAAATGTATATAAACATTGTAAGTCAATATAGAACATATTACATAACAAATGTTTGAAGAACGTGGTGTAACATTATAACGCTGCATAACATCTTACAATATCACTTATAGTTACAAGTTTGTACATAAGAAAGGCAACATCATATATGTCATAAGAATAATGATAAAGAAATATAACACAAAGAAATGGAGCACGTAAGTCGTAAAGAGCTCGGTAAGGAGTTGACTACCGATTCATATCCCGTCACCTTCCCGTCGTGGTCCATACCCATGAGGAAACACATTGTGTGGGGAGGTAGATGAACCTGCAAGAAAATTACGTCTTCCTCTATAGCATGATTTCATCTCAAATTGTCTCTTTTCTGCATGCATATCGTGAAGTACTGTAGGAGCATATTTAAGACTTCATCCCATAAGAGTTACGACACGACTGGTTAATAAGTCGTTCTCGGAATAATACTTACAGTTTCCCCCTAACCAATGCTAATTGCGTGTTATTACATCCAATTGTAATACAGGCCGGGGTCGGTTGGATTCTATCAGGTCTTGCGAGTCGTGCAAACCATGGATAAGTTTAGGGGTTACCATTAGCAATGTATTATTCGATGAACGTGCATAACAACATAACATTTGCTTCCGAAACAAAAATAGTGTATCATGGAATATTGCACCACGTCCTTTGGAAATCTTCGGGGATCTAGCATTCGGATTTTCCACATCACATTTACTATCTGCCTGTGACTAACCGTCATGAATTGTTTGTCCGAGATCCTGGAGATAGTTTGGAAAGAGATCCACACTCTACATTCCTCTTGCCCTGAAATCTTGAGTGAGATCAGATCTTACTGGTAGGCTAGTTTCGGCATGTTTCTCATCGTGTTCCCACAACTCACTTCCTCCGACCTCCATTCCAATGACATGAATGAGGATTGTCCCCCCAGAATCAGGGCGACTGACATGCAATTAAACAGAGCCACCAATCACATACACATCTACAATAGAATGGTACATGACGTGTGTTCTCTCTTAAGTTTAAGTGCCTGTATGTATAGGAACACGTAAATCTAATGAGCAGCAAAGAATTAAAATATGTTATAGCAATTGGAGGTTTATGCTTAATCCCTCTGAGCTCAATCAAAAGCTGCTCAATTAGATTTGAATGTAACCTGGGGGAAATGCATGTATTAACAACGTTTTTCCTATAATGTAACTCTTTTTTTCGTACTTAAATTCTACAACAAATAAGCAGGAGATATCACATCATAGGAGTTCAAGTGTAACACAATTATATCATTGTTTACTTTTCAAAAGAATCTCCACATGCCGACATGGTCTTCAGTGCAAACAATGAAATAAAACAAACCGTTGGTGGAAACTTACATCGTAAGCATGGAAAGAACTTGGATGTCAAATTAGTAGTTTTCGAGGTTGAAAAACGACATGGATTAATTCATATATGTATACACGTCTCGTACCACTCAGTCACCATCGAAATCATACCAGAAATTAGCTCACAAAAAGAGTCTAGGTTCATGCTCGATGTCTGAACTCCCGAGTGCCGCATGATGTTTGTCTGTATGTCAGTTGTATGTGTGCACGCATGAATCATTCAAACATTGGAGATCGCGTAGGGTGATAGGAGGCGCGCGCTACCGATCAACTTGCCCGCCATGAGATCGAAGATGACATCTTGCCGGTAATGGGACGCACTCGTGGGAAAGACCCCCCGCGGGACTACGCGGCTTGCACCAATGTAATCAGATCAACAGGGTGCAGAAACCCAGCTTACTTTCTATTTCTTTAGGGTGGGATTCGAATCTGGACATGCTGGACAAGACTGGGTATTTGTTGTGCCTTGTACGCCAAGTGAATACGCTATTTGTATATATGCCCTGTATGTTGGTTTAATCATAGATCCTACTACGAAGAATGTAGGCCTTTGAAGCGAATTGGTTTAAAAGAGCAGGGTGAGGAATATGTCAATTCCACGTGCCTGCATGGAGGAACCCCTTGGAATAAAGGCGACCTTGTAAAATGTATAATGTGTGCTGCTTCGTTTTTGTTCCTTCTAAATTCAAGCTGGACTTACTGGCTGAATCCTTGGCTTTCTGTAATATCTCACATCAGGTTTCATCAAATTGTTTGTCACTTATCGTCGCTTTTCTTCACCTCCTTCACCTCGTTTTATATTCCTTTGTCCTTGTTGATGTTATTTTCCCTCCTCGATAGAATTACATAGGGTACGCTGTATAATGTGGATACCTTCTCCATCCCCAGTATACATCACGTAAGTATTGGACACGAACAGTAACATATTCAAGTCAGAAGAATATTGAAGACATAACACAAAATAATTGCTAGCTATATAAAAAATGGATACATAAAAATGTATCTTATTTGATTAGAATGAGTGAATCAGATTTGCAAAGCACGAAATAAAAGAACAAATCATCCGTAACTAGCTCAGCTAAGCTAAGCTTAAGGCAATACTCGCTACATTAGTCAGAGGAAAGTGCGTGGCTGTAATAAAGGAATTACTCCCACATCCATGATTAGATACATTTCAATCTGTCACATTAACAAACATCACATTACCACCCGAAGACATTCGCCCACCTTTACTCTCACTCAAATGCAAAGTGAATTCGATCTATGCAGTGACCCATTAGTTCTGCAGCTTTGATATGAAAGACAGGGAGTGAAGTTTGACTGAGAGTAAAGGAGGAGAGTTGATCTAGCTTGATAACTCGGTACGAATGTGTCATCAGCAGGAACAAGACACCGTGCGTTGATCCAACCCATCTGAGAACAATTACTGCTGACAATTTTGTTGCGGTCGTCTTTTGGGATTGATTGTGTTTTTGTGCTTCCGGCCCTGTTAAAATTTAAAGATAATTCTAGCGTTTTCTTGAATGTGATATGCCACGGAGGAGTACTTCGGCCTTTCCTGAACAGACAGCTTGCATTTCATCAGGTTATTAGTTAAAGTGTGCTGACTTCCGCCTGCAATATTGAATGTTAATTAACATGATTAACGGATCTTAATTCAAACCAGTCGGGTCTCTCTCTCTCTCTCTCTCTCTCTGTCTCCCCACCCTCTCTACCACTATATATATATATATATATATATATATATAGAGAGAGAGAGAGAGAGAGAGAGAGAGGGAGAGAGAGAGAGAGACAGAGAGAGAGAGAGACAGAGAGAGGGAGAGAGAGAGATATTTATACGAGTTTCCCTCCATTTGGGAATTACACTCTTCAACAACAGCGTCACGTGACGGTGACGATTTACATGAACACATTTCTTCTCTTTATCCGTGACCATGATGACGAGGTAATCGAAAGTGAAGTGTTCAAAACATTTGCTGAAAACTAATCTCTAGAGACATTGTTTAAACAAAAAAGAAGGCCGAATACCCCTCCCCTATTTCTAAGTATCGCCGACTCCCTACCGCCATCCTGAATAATACACTCACCTTTACAGTCTGCAGTTTATCTTGAGTCTTGGACAAATTGTTATCTACGATTTATTGTAACAATGTAAAGATGTCTCACTAAAGGAGACAAACGTATTCATCAGAATTCAATTCAAGACACACCGGGGGAAGAAGGAAATTCATTTGTGAAACCAGACTATGGTGCATTGGTTTGTCACACGCCTCTCCATTAGAGCAGGGGTTCTACTTTCAAACATTACCTGATGACATAATCATGATCATCGTGATCCCTGTGGCAATTTTGCTTATAAGGACAAAACAGGGATCAGATTTCGTTCATGTCCGTTATGACATAATGATTTAACGAAAATAATTGCAGTTTCTGTACTTTTCTATTGACATGATTTGGGTCTAAACTCCTACATGTAATGAATCATCAATATTCATATCCTGACGTACACACATGTAAATTATTAGGATTTTGGAATCATACCAGACAAATAAGATGAATTGTTACGTTTTTGATACGGCTCCAATTTTAGACCGTGGCATTTGAAGAAATTTTCTCCCCTCATGCGCCTCCCCCCCCCCCCCCATCAGAGTTCCCTCCTATCCCTTGTCATGCCCTCACACCGTTTGCTCTGGTATTTCAATTGCCTGATTCTCGCAAGAAAATTTGAAAACAAACTGCTGTCTTTCATCACGACGCAAAGGGGATGCATCTATAGGGAGAGGGGTAGAAAAAAATGTATCCAAGTTCACCGTAGTTATGACAACCCCTCGTCTGCCCAGAGCATAATGGAGGAGGGTGTCTATTTGATTCCACTCTAAAGTTCTTTGACTTGGGGTAGGTGGAGGAGTATAGGGCAGGGAGTTTGGGTAGGGGACCGTCTAGTAGGTCCATGGTAGGGGGGAGCGGAGGGATGGGGATTATTTTGATGGGGAAGGAGGGGAGTGGTTGGCTGGTTTGAGGAGGGGGTAGCCGTAGGAGGAGAGGAGAGGGGTGGTGATATTAGATACGGTAAGATGAAGGGAATGATAAAGGGGGAAGGAGTGGAAGGATGAGGAGGATGTGACATAATATGTAAAGTATTAATCATGCTGATGCGGCGGTTGACCCTCTCAGTAGCCAGCTATGAAAAGCTGACTGAGTTATAACACATTTAGTGTTCACATACTTATGAGGTGGTTAAGAAGAAGGGAGTCGAGAAGGTGAATACTCAAAACATCAGATAAGAATATTGGGCTGGGGTAAGGGGTGAAGGAGGGAGTGAGATTGGAGTGGTGGTATGGGATCAGTACCATCTTTTATTGGATCATGACACTGTTTGCTTGAAGATGGCATCGCCCTCTAGGCTCGTGTCAAACATGATTACCTCAGTCACCGGTGCGGAGGGCAACATTCAGGTCACGTGACCATAGAGTAAGACGGTGTGACGGTTTCTATCATCGTCACTCCTTCATTCTACCCGTGAGTCATTCGTGAAGGTGACAAGAAGAGTGGTCCATTGGCAACGCTTTGTTTTAAAATTGGCATTATTGGAGCACGTATTGGTTACTACACACACACACACACACACACACACACACACACACACACACACACACTCTCTCTCTCTCTCTCTCTCTCTCTCCCTCCCCCCCCTCTCTCTTTGCTTCCAAAGAGGAAAACCAACGCATCTCCGGTGAAAGCCCCAAATGTATAGAAGTAAGAACAATGGGCGGATAGGGGTAGCTCCCCCCTCCTGTCATTGCCTCTCTGTGGCACACATGTTATCGTCAAGAAAGCGAGATTAAAGTAGTGTGAATAACATTCGAAAAGTAATTTGATGAGGAGAAGGAAACACCTGTCTCCAGATCATCAAGATGATCGTAATTCTATCAAATCTGGTTTTCAATCAGGTAAACCCGACCAGACAAGCGTTTTTGATATAACAGCTGACTCAATCTTTGGCGAGGCGGCGTGAGTGGTGATGAGCGGAGGGGTTTCAGGCCTCCAACGGTCCTCTTCGCATTTTCAGTTAGCTTTCTCCCCCCTTCCCCCGCCCTCTCTCTCTCCCTCTCTCTACACACACACACACACACACACACACACACACACATACACACACACACACACACACATACAGGCACACACACACACACACACACACACACAAACACACACACACAATACGTATTTACATATACACAAAACAACACGTACACTCAATTTGATGCACAGTGTGATTCAAAAAGCAAACTTGTTAAAACTTAGAATCAAAACAAATGGATCATCGCATTGAATATGTTAATGACTTGTGGAATGTACATTTCACTACAATAAATACTTTGAAACAAACGAAGGTGACAAAGCTGAACATTTCAAGTCGGATTTAAGGGCGGACGACGAAGGCGCCTGTATTATCCTTGTGTGCTGGAGGGAGCTCCTACCCTGACCTAGCTGATTAAGCTACCTTCAGATCATGTGTCACGTGACAATGCGTGCTAGTCACTTGAGCCAGATGGACGCAAGTACTTTTGCTTGTCTTCTAGCCTTAAAAAATGAATAAAATTTCTGATCCGTGTGTTTGTTTGTATGTGAATGTTTGTGGGTGTGAAAAACAGAGAGAGGAGGGTTAAGGGAGATAAGGATGGAGAAGGGGGAGAAAGGGAGGAAAAATGGGAAGGAGAGAGAATTAGGGGAAGTTGGAGCGGTCGATCGATGTTCGTCAGTGTATGATATGACGTATTATCTTATTATACGCGTCCAAGGTTACTTGCGTCCATTTATCACAAAAAGGACACATTTACTTAAGTGACCATTAGGCTAGTGACCACTCAATAAATAGCTCACACTTGCGGAACATTTCTTTCATCGAGAGCAGAAAATGAGATAAGTAAATCAGTAAAACAAAAAAAGGAAGTATGGATGCTATATTTGTCATTGATAGCGGTCAATGATAAATTTCACCCCTCCTCCCCATGTAATGTGACCTTGTACTCATCTGCTCTTTTTTTGTGCGTGCTTCCTTCATTGTCTTCTTCTATCCTTGCATCCTCTCAACTTTTATTTGATGCATGCGTACATTTTTAATTCGTTTGCCTTTTTCACGTGTACCATCTACACAATGACCTCTCTGGAACGTATATTAATTTTCGAAGGAAAATAAAGTGGTATATAATTTGTTTTTCAATTAAAAATCTTCATCTGCATCATACGAATATATCAAGATCCATGTAAGAACTCTGACGTCCGAGGACATTGTTTGTTTACTTGATCAACAAAGCGCAGTTTTGCAACCTATCTCACTGTTGTTAAAAACGCATCATCTTTCTTCAAATATGTTTTCTTTCAACAACTTCATCCTTTTTCTTACCGTCTGAGTCATAACTTTTGCATGGGTACGGAAGGTAACCCACTCCAGCCAGTTACGTTTTAGCCAATCTTATTAAATCGGCTGACAGTATTGTCCCACTTTCTCGGAACCTTTACAATCATCTGACAAGTCTGAAAGACTTCCAAACTGTTCATGGTTAGGATTACCGTCTCCAAAACGCAACGTGTAATTGATCTGAGTCTCAGCACGGAAGAAATGAGATTACTCCATAGCGAAAGGGGGACCTTGACAAATATCTTACAGTTACCTCTTAACAAGGTTGACCTTGGCAGACATTGTTCGTTGAAGTTGAATCAGCGAGATTGCAAAGGATGTGACAAATAATATAAGCATCAATATATCTACCCGCTATTAGATTATATTCCTGTTTTGATACTTGTTATTGCTGTTATTTTTATCACATTTTCCCTAGTGTTTGAAGTTGACTTGTGGCAATAACATATACATTATTCACTTCTCTCTCTCTCTCTCTCTCTCTCTCTCTCTCTCTCTCTCTCTCTCTCTCTCTCTCTCTCCTTCCAACAACAGGCTCCACGTGTGCCTGGACCAGCAGTCCAACCAGATCCAGCACCCCATGATGCAGGTGGAGACCTACTGCCAGCCCACATTCAAGCATTACTTCGCCCGATGTCCCGCCCCCACCGGTGGATACAAACTATGCAGCAGATACACGTAAGACGAACATTGCCATGATTGTGGAATCAGAGCGAAGGGGGGGGGGGGGGGGGGCTACGGATTGCGGGCAGGGGAGGAGAAAGCGGAGAAGGACAAGAACGAGGATGATATAAGAGGAGAAGACGAGAAGGGAGCAAGGGGGAGGGGGCGAAGGAAGGGAAGGACATGGAGAAATAAGAGTCAGAAGGAGAGAAAGAGAAAACAAGATTTTGAAAGAGGGGCACGATATGACTGAAACTCATCATGTTTACAATGTTATTCCAATCACAATAACACGAACAAACTTGCATACCTTATGATCAACATTTAAAACTTTATTCTGAAACAAAGTATGCTATGCTTGTCCTTAATTCATCTCAACCGAATGACGTACCTTATTTTGTTTGTATTGACTAAACATTTTCAAGAATATATATTTTCAAACTTGTCATATTTGTCTTCGTCTACCGATCTGTCATTATTAAATCTTCATCATTTGTCCTTATCTTGATCCTGATTTTAATCCATCCCCACTTCCTCCCACCTTCTCCTCATACTGCAGCACCATGTACCACGTGGCATACCGGAGGGTCTACGCCCCACCCCCTCCCCGGACCAGTCAGTACAAGTGTTGCCCGGGCTGGCGACAGACACACACTTACTCCAAAGGATGCACAGAAGGTATCTATAATTTTTCATCATCTATTATCTACCTTTTCATTCATCGGGCTAAACATGTTTTAAGTTACTTACATCTTGCCAATTATCCTTCATGTATTTTTTTCATGTAGTGCCCCTTATTTACTTGTTGTTCGTTAGCACTAGTACATCTCTTTGATTAATCAGCGAATGTTCTTATTGATTTAGTGTGACCTAGTTGATTCATTAAAAGTACTTTATGAAACACCGTGTCTGGAATCTAGGGTACATGTGACAGTGAAGGTCCTGCTTAACGTTAAACTTGTTCTCAGCCGCTTGTTCTAGTCTGGTGTGACAGTCGTGTGTTTACACGGGGAGCTGTCAGTGTTTATGCATCTCGTAAGCTTTCTGTAGGTAAATATTGAAACTAGAGAAACTCGATACGAATTCCCGAAGGTCATCCCATTTCAAGGAGCCAACAAGTGATGTGAAAATTAAGGAAAATAGAGAAGGATTTCTCAGGGTGACAACTTTTGGTGTTGTGACCAGAAAATTGCTTGTTGAGCAATTGCAGAAATGTTGGGCTATGCTGAGAAAGCTTTGGTGGAATCCCTGCCACTTACAAGACTTACCAAGGTGTTTGGCTCCTTCTCAACTTCTCAGATCGTGTTTCCGTGACTTAAAGACATCAGGGCTTTCTTGACGATAGGTTACATGCTACACCCAGATTCCGAAGTACATCTGTTTGTTCATTAAGAAAAAAAAAAGATTAAGCCTATCTTTGAATTATAATTATTTCTATATGAGCACGGAAAAAAAACAAATGACAACAGGTTAGGTAAAGTCTCTTTCGAAATAATGTTATGACTTCATGACGACAACAAGCAAAACATTAAAATTACATACGACGTTTAAGTTTGATTACGGTGCACAATAAGTTGCAAATCAAAATCGTGAATAATACTTCATTATTTCATAAGAATACGAAAACAAATTCAAAGAATCTAAACGATGATAATTTGTGAATTAAAATGTTCATTTGGAGATCATGACGAGGAAAATTATCCATACGTACAATAGAACTATTAATATTTTATAGAAATGAGGCAATGTGTTGACTCAAACTCGTATATCTAAAATACAGGGATAATGCTGTATGATATAGCTAGGACTGTTTCTTTCAAATTAGAAGCATGTATAGGAGAATGAGATAAACAATGGATAAGACTAAGAGTAGAATCAGGCAACTAGCTTGTAGGTTTAATGGTCGCAGAGGACACTCTTTAACCGTCCGTGGCGCAGCGGTTTTGTTTCTTCCTGGTTTCCTGCGCCCGTCTCTGAGGGGGCGGTGGAGAGGATCCCAAAAGCTGTCGAGATTGGACGATAATCCCCCCGGAATGTGAACAACAACATTGCCATTGACCTTGGAGAGGCCTAGTGACAGATTTAGGTCCAACTCGAAACTTGGAAATTGAAACGTGGTTGTGGGTTTTTGCCGGTATTTACTGGTGTACGGTTGCTTCAACTCTACCATCTACTGTTTTGGGAATAAAACCGTTTAAAAATACGATTATGATTACCACTTTTTGAAGTTAAAAATACATTTGTTTAAACTCCTCATAGATAATAACGAGTACCCACATGTGTTCCCAATACTAGGTGCATTCACTCTACGATGAGTCATGTATCGGAACATTCTTCAATGTGGTGTGAGAAAGTCGCTCAAATTGGCCTTGTGCAACATTTATTTGCAACATTTACGCGCCAGTGTATAGAGTTTTATAATCCTACAATAGCGTTTTAGGCACGTTTGCGCTACTTTTAAAGGTGAAGTTCACCCTGAAATTATTTTGGTTTCAATAAAAAGAAACAAATGAAAGAAAAATATGAGTGAAGGTTTGACGAAAATCGGTCAAAGGAAAAGAAAGTAATTTGATTTTAAATTTTTGATTTTGTGACGTCACATGCGAGGTGCTCTTCCATATGTTGTGTACAATTTTTTTTCGAAAATGTGCATTTTCTCACAAAGATGTCCATCCTTATACTTGTGCATTTGGTACATTATTAGAAATACGTTTTTACACACATACCTGTACGAAAAAAAATAATTCCGTTGTCAAAAACAGAAAAAAGGCAATTTGTCGACTTTTTTTGTACACAACATATGGGAGAGCACCTCGCACGTGACGTCACAAAATCAAAACTTAAAAATCAAATAATTTTCTTTTCCTTTGACCGATTTTCGTCAAACCTTCACTCACATGTTTCTTTCATTTGTTTCTTTTTATTGAAACTCAAATAATTTCAGGGTGAACTTCCCCTTTAAGAGCTCATACGACCATGACTTCAATATAAAGCTAATACAACATGTTCAAGTTCTGTTTGAAGTCATTCAAAGTGTTCGCACATAAATCACACGGTGACCTTTCCTTCATTTCTAGGCAAGGGGCAATGTCGTTCGGTGTGTTGACTTAAGTTTATAACCGATCAGTTACTCCTCCCTGGTGAATTAATCCTATTTATCTTGACTAAAACATTACAGGATACCTTGATAGATGTTTTAATGTTCGCATCTGGAGTTCGGTAGGGCGGTGACAGGCATGGTTTATGGTAACATTTTAATTGGGGGGGGGGGCATGTCATCTACGCTGCGAACGTTGTGCCTTTCATTTCTATTAACATGAAAGAGGCAACTCATCAAATGAAATATAATGTTCGATTAAGAGATCGAAGAACTTTTTGCTTACTACAATGCATGTTATTGGGTGAAAAAAAACCCCGCTACCCCCCCCCCCCCCCCCACAATTCCAGCACCTCTGTATACGATGTATTTGCCCTTGATCTGAGGTGATATTCATTTTGACGGCATTAAAGAGGAAGAGCGATTTGAGATTTATGAAACCAGGAGCGTACATTCATATTCATATGATCATGGGAGAAAAGAAAATGCAGAAATACTCAACATTACGATCGTTCATGGGACATTTCAATTTTTTAAATTTTTGCTTTGATTTTGATTTTTTTTTTTCGTTCCTCCTTTCCTCGTTATTTTTGTGTCACTATCAGTACTTACTCCTTTCCTCATTTTTTTTCACCCACCCTCCATTAAGTATATCCATGATTTGCAGTAGAAGCATTGATAACTTCAAACAACGTTCGACATATTTCCATATCACAAACGTAAACAATGAGATAATTTCCGTGTTATCGGGAGTCGACTGTAAACAATTGATGTGTACTTTTATCATCTTCTGATAACAAGGTACTATAACTTATGTGGAATAAGGGTAATTTAGCGGGTTCCTTCCTTCAACATTTCGATAACAAATTAATGAGCGTAGTTCATGAAGTGATTCACGGTCTTCCTTCCTTCCTTCTTTCCTTACAAATGCAGATAAATCATCAATCATTAGCTTAATGCATTTCCCCTAATTTTCGTTTATTTTTACAGCCGTGTGCGCCCAAGAATGCCAAAATGGCGGCAGGTGCTTGAGGCCTGACAACTGCGCATGCCCAGCAGGATGGACGGGTCAATACTGCGAGATTGGTAAGTATCGTATTCTAGAATCGTGATAATACTACATATTTCACAATAGATGTTGCAACGTAGTCTCAAAATCCTATAAAATGTAAAATATATATTGTACCATATAACTTATTGTATTGTGCCTTTGTACGTCTTTTAACATTTAGGAGATTTATTTTCTATTAATGGGGTTCCTGATTAAAATCGAAAAAAATGCGTAAAACGTCGACTCAGTTACTAGTACTTGATTCATTTAATACATCGACAAATTAGCACATCATTACAGTATATTTACAATTATGTATTCAAGTAAACAATCAATTAACCGATGAATCGATCATTGAAGCAATCGATCAACCAACCAATCAATCTATCAACCGATCAATGTATCAATATGATAAATGAATCAACCAATCTTTATATCCGTTAAGCATGATAATCAATATGATTAATTTCCTGAGACAATCGTTCAATATATATTTCTATCGTGTGCATGTAAATGACTCATCTATATTTCTTGCTCACATCATGCTCGAACCTATCACGATGAACTCCGAACATTCGCCTGTTATCATTGTTATCGCGTCTGCAGATGTGAACGAGTGTGAAGGAGAAACCCATGGCTGCCAGCAGCGCTGTGTGAACACGAATGGGAGTTTTACGTGTGATTGCCAGACCGGGTTCACACTAGCACCAGATGGAAAATCATGTTCCGGTAAAATAAACTTCTATTATTTTAATGGACACTGGACATTTTTTTGTTCGTTGGGAGTGTATTTGTTATTCTTTTTAATTGCTAATGGTAACATATAAACAAGGGTATCAACTACTTGGATATGATTGCAGGCAGCATGAACCTTGACATAGACATGAAAGAAGGGATGAGTGGCCCTGCACAGTGAACTCCATCTCGACATCGGCCATCGCATGATGATGATGATGTTGATGACGACGATGGATGATGATGATGATTACGATGATGGCGATGATGACGGTGATGGTGATGATAATGATGAAGATAGTGATTGATGATGATGATGATATTGATGATAATGTTGATGATGATGATGATGATGATGATGATGATGATGATGATGATGATGATGATGATGGATGATGGCGATGATGATGATGATGATGATGATGATGATGACGATAGTGATCATGTCGATGTTGATGATGGATGATGGTGGTGATGATGATGATGATGATGATGATGATGATGATGATGATGATGAAGATGCTGATGTAATTTTGGGGCTTGTCAGTGTCATTGTACAAACTTCATAGAAACTAATCTTACCATGCAACAATGCCCAGAACGTCTTTAACGGGTTATTGCAATAAAGAAATGGTATTTCTCTTTCTTTATCAACATTATTTTCACAAAATGTCTCGTGTTATATTTCTGTTTTGCTTTAACGCCATTAACATTTATTTAAGCGTATTTGTAATATTATCTTTTCCCTCTTTTTTTCTTTGCTTTTTCAGTATGTATAGAGTGTAGCCCAGACTTTCAGTTTCTATTAGCCAGAGTCAACTTATTAGAGAGGGTAAGTGAATTTATTTATTGCTATTTCTCCACAAGGATTTTTTGCTTGTTTGTTTTTACGTGAGTTTTATGTTTCAGAAAGACTTGTAATAACATGCCTCAGCTGTTGAAAGCATGAATTATATTTTCAAGGGTTAACGAGGCTCACTTAAGACTTTTTATTGATTAACCTTGTCAGTAGCAAGCAATGATAGTCCCATGTCAATTACAACGCAACTTTTTGCCTATGGGAATGAGAGGGTTAAACCATGGACCGTTTGGGTCCATACAGAGTGATCGAGTTATATTAAGGCGCTCGAGGTCATCGTAAACATCGAACAAAATATATGGAAGTCTCCCTCTAGTCACATCTTTCTGAAATCCTTTGGCTAAATCTCGCCACCCAAACAGTGAGTTTTCTGCCACCAACATCACTCAGCGGTGGAATCCGTATAGACTTCCTCAATTCTTCACTGTCAGTCTCTTTAAGCCAGTCGTTCGTAGCGCACATTCCAGAAGTAGGTCAGCTGCCGAGAGTGAAGCAGAGGGTTGCTGCTACCAGGAATGATCACTCTCCCTCGATTGTTTGCATCCAAAATACGCCCTCTGGAGAGCAGTAGTTAATAGGCCTCTCAAGAACACTTGATCGACATTGATCAGGGAAAGAGCGATGCTTCGAAATTAGAATCTTACTTCTGTTTTTATTTCTTTACCCCTTTTCCGTCCACACCCCAACCCCTCATCTCTCCGTTTATATCTTCTCCTTACCCCTGCTCACCCCTCTCTCCCTTTCTATCTTCTTCCTCCCCCCTTCCCCCTCTCTCTGTCTCTCTAACTGTCTCTCACCGTCTGTCTCTCTCTCTCCCCTCCATCTCGCTCTGTACATTGCTTTCTCCTCTTAATGTTTGCCTTCCTTCCCCTTCTGTTTGATCATAATTCCTTTCTTTCTTTCTACTTATCTTGTCCTGCTCCTCACCTTTACTTTGATCGTTCCCCTGCTCCCCTTCTCCACTATCCATCACCTCATCTGCCCCTTCATTTTCCTACTTTCCATTATCCTCCTCCTCGTCCTTCTTTCCTATTTGCCCCTCTTTCATCTCCACTCTCCCATGCCCTCACCCTCCACCCCTCCCTACAGGACGTCGCGCAGCTACGGGAGAACCAATCCCTCCAGGCGGCTGCGTACCCGCCCCCAGCCATCCAGAAACCGCCCCAAGCCATCAACGCCCTGCCGCCACTCAGCGATCAGTTCCTGTCTGAGATTCAACGGATCGGCTCCCTCAGCGAACAAATCTTAATGCTTGAAGAGAGACTAGCAGATTGTGAGTGTCAAGTCTGATTTCTTTCCATACCACATATATGAGAAAGTCTACCCATAATGCATCGCGCAGCGACATCTGGATCTTGTTTGCAGTCATGCCCGCTTCAGTCTTATACTCCAATACACTTGACCGGAAGCGGCCATGACTATAAACAATTTCCGAATGTGGTTGCGTGGTGCATCATGGGATGTCGTTTTCTTATACGGGACGTGGAGAATGCTTTAAGCGCCACATGATCTGATAATGTATCGTATGTAGGATATAGCAATAGCAATTAGGATGGTGGAACAGAAATAATAATTGGGAATTAAGTTCAATCAAGCAAATATTCGTAGTTGAACAAAATTCACTGGATTAAGATTCAAGGCACACATTGACAGCAATATTGCTCAAGCAAAATTAAGCTTGAGACTCTTTCGGGTATTTGTTTCCATGTTGTCGTGTCTTGACCCGTGAACTAGAAATAGCTTGCGTGGTTAAGTCGCTACCCGGTAAGCAGTAGATTGCAGGTTCAAATCCCGTCTGGTTCCAAGATTTTTGTCTGACTTGTTTTTCGTTCATAATAATAATAATAATAATAATAATAATATAACAGTTCTTGTATAGCGCATTATATCTTTGAAAAAGGTCTCAACGCGTTCATTTACAGGATGGAGCACGCTATCCTTACTACTGGGTGTATGCCTAAAATTTCTTGGTAAATTAAAATTAAACATTGTTCTTTGTGTCGCCAAAATCCCATCATATCGAAATATATTTAGTCCCTGACAAGGTTTATTTACAGTTAACAGCTACATTATCCATTCGTATAGAGACTTTCACCAAATATAAAGGATGGCAAGAGGATGAGGAATCATTTTGTGTAGTGTAGTAATTCACTGCCAAAATTCATATTTTAAATTGTAAATCATTCTTGTTCTGTCTTTTTTTTTCTTCGAATCTTTTCTTCTCCTTTTCTCCTTTTCCATTTTCTGCTTTCCCTTCTCCATTTTCTCTTTCTTCTTCTTCTTCTTCTTCTTCTTCTTCTTCTTCTTCTTCTTCTTCTTCTTCTTCTTCTTCTTCTTCTTCTTCTTCTTCTTCTTCTTCTACTTCTTCTTCTTCTTCTTCTCCTCCTCCTCTTCTTTCTTCTCATATAATCTTTATACATTCCTCTTTTTCTTCTTCTGATTTTCCCTCTCTTCTTGTTCAATGCTCTCTCCTGCTCTCCTTATCCCCTCTCCCTCCTCACAGGCTCGTGTCGGAGGCGGAATAAAGGCCGGAGAAGATAAAGCAGAACCAGTCCTCCCATCCTGCTCCTTACTAAAAAGAACTTTCCTATGCAGTTACTATGGTTATGTGTGTCTCTTGAAAGCGTTGTCTACTGCTCATTTACGCCACGAACAAATGTTCTGTTAGGTGTAGCCATGGAGATTGAAGATATTTGTTTATGATGTGAACATTGTTCATGACGGGAATCGTCTTTTCGTCGTGTATGACATTTATTATCAGACTAACACACGTACTGATTAAAGCTGGGAATGTTTTACGCGAATTCTCTGCCGTTTGTTTGGTGAAGTATCAACTAGAGCAACACTTGACACTCGTTTACATTGTCTTCTGTTACAGTTCACCGCCCCCTATTGTCAGGAAATAAGATCAAGCTTAAGGCTCGGTCACACCGCCAGAACTTTCCTGGAGCATTCCTGAAGCGGTGAAAAAAAATCGTCACCGCTCGTTACCGTTCACCGCCGTTTAACAGAAGTTGGCCCCCGCTCAACTCGTTCCATCAAAGTTCGGGCGGTGTGTCCGGTTAGGTGCTTTCGCGTGCACTGCTCCAGTGTATGGGAGTGGGGTGCTTAAAGGTTAAACCTAGCAACCGTACATCATGTCCTATGAACAGCCCATTGCGTGAGTAAAACAAATCATAGTAAACCTGACGGCTTTGCCTATGTTGTAACGTATTCACCCTTGATATGCTAATTGTGGATAATTTTACTATTGATAAACACAAATTACATCGAACAACATTTGTCTCTTTGAAAGGGGTAATATGGTCATGATTGGAAAGTAAAGGTTCTTTTTAGGGGAGGGGGTACATCTCTTTTCACCCCCTCCCCTATTTTAAACTTGTGCCTGTTTCAGCGTCTCAATATTTTCCGTACACCGTGTATTACAAATGTATATCTTACATGTTTTCTAACTTGGGGAATTGTGTGTGCATAATAACTAATTTTGTAATTGTATGTTTTCATGTACATTTTGTATATTTTTCAAACATGTATTTTGATTTTAAGTATATGTTCTAGACATACGTGCTGCCTATTAGTGTACGTATAAATGTAGAAATTAACAGCGCCTACATATACATACTAGGAATATAAACTACATTGTGTCATACAGTTTCCATTGGTACTGTAGTGAGCATTGCTACTTATTTTTTTTTCTTTCATTCAAACTTTTAATACCAGTTTTATGATTTGGGGATAAAAATCAGTTCACGCAAAATTCTTACAATGCAAGCTCCATACATTGACGTTAAGACTGTAACCAAAGTGTAGTTAGCTCTATAATCATTCTGGGCCTTTACGAATGATGTCTCTTTAGTTTCAAGATGAAACCGTGAATAAAATGTAATATTGTTGATTTACTTCAATATTCATAGGCACTGGTAGTTTAGTTAGTTACATGTATGAATATACCAAACCATGTTAAAAATACATGTCATATGCTGGGGAAGTATGTTTTTTCTCCATTTTCTTTGGATGCGTCGTCGTAATATGTTTAAAAAGTTTGTTTATGTTGGTGATAAGGAACTTATCTAACCGAGCTCTAAGTGTAACGCCCAATGAGAAAAAAATGTCATCCGTTTAGATTTGTCCGCTTATTTTTGTTATACATAATTCAGTCAATATAGGGCGACATTTCACAATTATCATAACGTGTTATGGATCTTTCTTTCTTGGATTTGACTGATTAAAATTAGTATAATATACTATAATATTAGTATAGAAATTAGTACAATAATACTAGCGCGTTTCATCCGCCAACATAACTACATATTATGTAGCTATGTTGGCAGATGAAACGCACTAGTTCTTGTTTATAGGGTTACCCAAAATGAGCACATAGACGCTTAAATGATTACTGTAGACACATGGTACGCGCGTGATGTTACAATCAGTGACAGTGTAAGCTATGATTTCTCCCTCATTCCGTTTTACCCGGATCACTTTTTGTTTTAATAAAGATTTTGTTGTATGTGTTTATATATTGAAAAATACACATTTGTGAACATATTCAAGTTGTGCTATAGCGTATAAAGGGAAATGAGCCTTTACTACGTGGTGTGGTAGCTACTAATGGATAAAAACATTTTGCATTTAAGGAGATAATTTGTTCTATTACATTTTTCACTTGTAAACAACCTATTTATTTGGGCGACTTCTAAGCATTACAAACGTGTACTTCATTTGCATAAAGATGTGGAATGTGTTTGAAAAGGTTGTATATTGTTTCGTGAAAGCGTGTGTTCCTTGTGTCTTAAGTTGGTATAACAAGCTTTAACGTTTCATGTAAAGGGAGAAAAACAAATGATGACAAGTGCTAGTCATGGTGACGTTCTGTGTAATGGATATTTATTGTTGAGTTTAAAGCCGTGTGTACCGTGAAATTAAAAAAGAAGAAAAAGAAATGCAAACATGTTTGGCGACGAGCAATTCTTCTTTCTGCATTGATGTGTGATAAGGTGATTGTGATAATGAATAGTGCTTCTGTCGCTTTAATCATGTCGTTTTAGTATGTCTACAACTACTTTACATACTCCTACTCTTATTCTTACTTCTACTAGTACTGCTACTTCTACCAATACTACTACTACTACTACTACTACGACGACGACAAATACTACTACTACTACTACTACTACTACTACTACTACTACTACTTCTACTACTACTACTACTACTACTACTACTACTACTACTACTACTACTACTACTACTACTACTACTACTATTACTACTACTTCTACTACCCCTACTTCTCATACCACTACTACTTCTCAGTTTTATGCATTTAATCACGGCGTCAACGATGAAAGAAAACATCAATCAATTCAGTTGAATTTAATCAATTAAGCCCAAGAGAGAGTGAAAGAGAGAGAGAGAGGGGTGGTGGTGGTGGTGGGGGGGGGGGGGGACACAGAGAGAGAGAGGGAGAGAGAGAGACAGACAGAGAGAGAGACAGAGACAGAGAGAGAGACAGAGAGAGACGAAAGCATACGATGGCAGATATAAAATAGAGGATGTAAACAACATAATGTACAAGAAGAAGAAGAAGGAGGAGAAGAAATAGCAAAGGTAGCTGAAACGGGAGTTCTGCGATTTGTGTGACCTAAGATGTAAGTTGATGAAGAGGGTTATTTGCTTTTTCAAATATATTCCTCGATGATGAATCGTTATGTGGAAACCATTATTCATTTTAAATTTTCATCAGATTACAGTTATCATCATGATTAACAGTACGGTCCAACAACCTATAGAGATTATTATCCTTGACCTGAGTTACATCCTCATGCAATCTCGATATGGTTATGGTCACCTTGAATATCATCACCATCATCGTCATCATTATCACTGTCGTCATGGCAACATTATCATTGCCACCATAACCATCATCATCATCACCAATATCATCGTCATCTTCACCATTATTATTACCATCATCTTCGGTATCATTTTTACCATCAATAATTATCATCGTCGCTTATCATCATCATCGTCATCATCATCATCATCATCATAGTCATTAACACCATCGATATCATCATGATCATCATCATCATCATAGTCATCGACACCATCGATATCATCATCATCATCATCATTATAGTCATCAACATCATTGATGTCATCATCATCGGTATCAGTATCCAAAATCACCACGTCATCATAATTTCCATGAATAAGTAACGTCAGTCGGTCAGTGCACTGTACTTTCGATGTTTAATATTTTGTTACATTAGATACAAATAAATGACAATTATTCCCAACGACAAAAACAATAACAAACATCTCTGGCAGCGTTTGTACCCTGTGTATGAAAGATAGGTAGGTTGGTGAAGACAAAATCCACGCACTTGTTCTTTAAAAAATAATGCTATAGATTGTGATCTTGATTTCTCTGTTGTTATCATCGAAAAACGATTTGTATTGTACATACATAAGTCTAGCCAGCAATTATGAGCATAATCTAGTGAGAAATGTAAAGGCAATTTACAACATCTAATTCAATTATTGATTTGCATTGATACATGTATCATCATCTCCCATTTGATAAGTCATTTATTTTAGAAAATGAGAGGAAAACAAATACCGATTCTATTTTTTTAAATAATTTTGCTTCACGACGCTGACCGCTCTTTGGGTTTAAATAAAATATCGTCCTTGTCACAAGAACTTGAAAATGACACATATCAAATAAAAACTTCGGGTACATTTCTACGTCAGAGTATCAGAACAACGGCCTCTACAACAATCTCCAATATCAGACAATCTATCGATGTCTAGGTCTCTTATTCAATATGAGATAACTTGAAATCGTTCGATGTGTTTATCACACAGTGCAGGCCGACAGCCTGGATAATTTCAATGATTTAAATCACGTTACATTTGTTGAGCAATAATTGTTATAAAGCTTATGTGTGTTCTTGAGCTTTCCAACACAAACATTAAAGCACACGACAAACCTTAAGCCTGCACACAGTATGTGCACCAAAGTCTTGTTATATATTAATAGCTTTAACGGCGGATGTCTCCATTAGCTGCTTGCCATGGAAGTGGTACCCTTTGAATCCTAGGTGCAAAAGACATCTCGTGCCCAGGCCACGGGAATCGGAGTCACAACCTTGTGAACTTGAATCGGTACTTAAAGATAGTGGTATTCTGAAATGTCCTTACAAATCCCAAACTTTCTTTAAAAGCTAAGACAATGGATATTCAGTCATAAATTACACCAATACACCGATCACAGTTATGGAGTGTAAACTTTAGTTGAAACTTCGTCGAAACTTAAGTTCGTCATCCGAATACCATCACAGACCCACGACAATTTCTCGTCGTCACTTTTACATCATTACGGATATCCAGTTCATTTTTTTTGTCGTAATACATGTACCTCCGAATTTGAAAACAGGTTTGAACCACAATGATACATGCGTGTACACATTTACCAACTCACAGGATGAACAACTTGACTTGAACTGACTTTGATAGTTAGGTTCGCTTGTTTTTGTCGCTTGGCCACAACATGAAAGCAATGAATATTCACTTCATCGTTTTGAATAACTGCATTTGATTACTAGCAAAACATAATTATTTTTTCCTGAATTAAGTCCCCTTTTTCATAAAGTCACTCACGATACAAATAGAGTGATGTGGTGTCATCTTTGTTGTTGTTTGTTTTTAAATATACAACTAAACTTCTTGCACATATTGGTTACGATGACAAATCAAATATGCAACACGAATCATCGACGTCATTACTAAAATATTAAGTTATACTTTATACAGGTTTGTTCATCTATAATGAAATGGTAAAACAGTCACTCGAGACAACGAATTAACATGGAGAATAATTGAATATTTTTACAACCATAGTTATATACATAATCTGCAACGTCATCGTCAAACGTCATTGTTTTTTGTATGGATACAATAAGATTGTTTCGTGAAAAATTCATAAATAACGATATAAAACAATACTTTGCAAATATATAATATTCACATCAATATGAGCGAATCTTTTTCTGCAGAAGGAGATAGTGCTGATCTCGATTCCAGATCCATTCCTATTTTCTACATCACTTTTGGGCCGTGTGCAAAACTGGACACCATTTTGAACTTGCTTTTTGTGTTGCTGTGGCAACCAGGTGGAGCAAGCCGCGTTATGTAAGAAATATCAGGATCTCTTTTGAAAGGGTTTGGATAGTCCAATGATAACTGGCTAACCTTTGTACATGACATAGAGTATCGATTGAAGCGGCCTTTCCGAATGGTCTTATCTTCAAAATGAAGTGAAAGGGTGGAAGATGGGGTTGAGATGGAGAGAAGTGGATAAGGAGAGACGGAAAGAGCAAAAGAGACAGAAAGGTATCTGCGCTCAGGTACTGGCGGGAGAGAGACAGAGAGAAAGGAGGAGGCAGGGGGAGAGAGCGAAAAGGAGAAAAGTGAAAGAGAGAGAGAGAGAAGAGAAGGGGAGTGAGTAATTACATCATACGGTAATATGACTTCAGTAACCATGGTAACTGGCTAGCTTATTCCACACGTGTCTCCTCTCATCTCTGGCAGTCCCTGAAAGTCACATGGTCACAGAAAGATCTCCCTTGACAGTTCAACACTGGTCCTGGCCTCCCGATCCAAACTTCCGAATAGCTGTCCGTCCGAAGAGAGTAAGGAAAGAGGCGTGGTCTGTTCGTGTTCGCGCGCGCATCGTCAAGCAATGCGCGCATGGGTCCTTTTCACACGTCACACTTGCACGATCTCAGTTCCCGTATGCGAGTGGTTGCCACGCAACACCGAATACACCCAGTTCACGAGGCGCGGCACGTGCGTGTAAAACGCGAACTGGCCCTCTACCGCGCACCCCTTCCCTGCACTCACGATGCCGATCTGCACCCATCTCTTCTGGAGTCGTTGGATGCCGTCGCGGTCGACCACGGGGTGATAGATGTGGCGGATCAGCGGCCCTCCGGAGTCGCCGAAACACGTGTCCATGGGCTTCCGGTTGTAGCCTGCGCAGAACATGTTGACCGTAAATTGGTTCTCGTCTTCGCCGACCTCTCGCAAGCTGTTCACGCACGCCTGGCGCGGTCGGATCGGGATCTGAAGGGGGCGGGATAGAGGGGGGTAAAGATTAAAATAATGGTAGAAATCTGCCTCTGACATGCTACCCCTTTTGTACGAGAAAATGAAGTAAAATGATAATATAACTCAACCTATGTAATCAGGATGGGAATCTCAAACTAAATGTAGTAGTTGTAACAAATAGTATGGAGGAAGCTGCATCCTTGTAACGGCTCGTTACAACTGATGTTTATTCCGTTAATTTCCATTTTGTGTACATCCACAACATTTTGTATCAACCACGGTGTATTTTGACTACTTTTGAGAAAGTCTTGCTTCAAATCAAGAGGGGGCGCTGTTCAAGCTGCGTTTCATCTCCATATCGAGCTGGTCACGTCAAGTTTTGAACATAATTTTCAATGGTCCAAATACTTTCAAATAAGTAGGTAGGAAGCGCAAGTCCATCCAATTTTCGACAGATTTATTATGAAAGTGTGGAAAGTTATGAATATATCATGAAATTGTAAGCATTATCATATATTTTCCTCATTGTATCACATGAGACTAGATGTGGGTGTATGATGTCAGGTGTGCGAGTGATCTTACCTGCAGCTGCTGTAGGACATCCTCGTAGATGGCGTACTGACTACTATTGATTGCTACAGGTTTGCTGTGGCCCCAGCCCGTCACCATACCAAACGCGTTCAGTGTCACCAGGCGCTCTGTTGAAGCAGGAAGGGAAAGGAGTTAAGTCTTTGTGCATCAGGGGTGCTGTTTTGCACACACTTTATACACGAATCGTGTAAAACAGTCCTTTGTCTGGGATATGATTATTTAAGAGTTAGGATGACGACAGGAGTTACTAGTATGCATGATCGCATAAAGTAAAGAGATGGTTTGAAGAAGAAGAAGAAAATAAATAAAAAAAGAAATAGAAAAAGAAATAGAAGAACAGGAAGAAAAAAAAGAAGAAGAAAGAGAAGAAAAAAGAAGAGAAACAGAAGAGAAGAATAAGAATAGGATGAGAAGATGACGGAATGGAAAAAAGAAGGATCAAGTTGAAAACAAACAGGAAGAAATAAAAGAGACACAATCAAAGAGAAGAAAAAGAACAAAACAAATAAAGAAGAAGATGGAGAAAATGTTTCGGCAAACCTTTTTTTACATTTTGGTACATGTAACAACAAAAAGTAAACAAAAGCGGGTGGACGATATGAAGACGATGTACAGGAGACACAGGTCAGGCCTTACCCGGGTCTTCATCCTGATTGGTGAGTTCAGGGGGCAGGCAGATGGGGCGCACGTACGGTCCCAGGGTCGCGGGTCTCGCTAGATGCAGCAGGGCGATGTCGTAGTCGAAGTCGATGAAGTCGTGCTCCTTGGGGAGGTAGAGCCCGTTGATGGAGAAGACCTGCTCTCGCGGCGTGCCCTGATCACGAATCCTGTCAGTCAAACCTGTTGACATGATACGTAGGAGAACGGTGGAGATTTGACTGATACATATCTTTACATCAAGGACAATTTCATTTTCTCATGGCAAGTTTTAACCCATATTGTGAGCTCACGAAATCTTGCAAGTACAACGTATATAAATTTGTATATATTTTGTTTAATTGATAAATATCAATATGTAATTACAAATATAAATAATATATCAAATTACTAACTATCGATCATGTCTTTGATAGACCCGTGATGCCCAAATATCTAAAATATTCAGATACATAAAATATGCGTGCAATGTTACATTCCTCTTGCAAAAACATAATATTAGCGATAATGATAGATGTTCTCATTAATGTGAAGCAACGTAACCGATGACGTGATCGTACCTAACTTGACATGAAGTCTCGTGATGTTCTCGTCGTAGCCGAAGCAGTGACCGGCAGACAACACCCACTCCTCATCGATCACCGTACCGGCACAGAAGAAGAACCACTGAATGGAGGGATGGATGGAAGGATGAGAGACACAGGAATAAAAATGACATCAAGCTAGAATGAAAAGTCTCTGGATTTTATTTTAATAATCTATATATAAACCATCGTCGATCCCCCAATTTATCAGTTTGATAAATTCAAACCTATAATTATTTGCTAGTTAATCTGTTAGTCCAGTCTGTCACAATAAGACTAAAGTATTTTAGTTGATCTATATGTATATTATATATAATTTACTCATTTAAATTATTGTATTTTATTTGCACACTAAATGTTATAAGTCTCCTCACTTTCTTTAAACAATCTATGAATAATAGCTGATCAAATTCAAACCTATAATTATTTGCTAGTCTGTGAGATTGTTACAATGAAGTTTTGTAGTTATATGTTATGTATGTCATATGATTTATCTACATGTATGTAAATGATTGTATTTTATTTGTAAACTGAATGACATAAGTCTCCGGATTTTTTCCTTCAGTATGCTTTTATCAATAAACCTAAATTGAATTGAAATTGAAAAAGGAAAAGTGCACTGTATACTTGTGACACACGGTGTCATTATGGTTACCTTGGAAATATCTTCAGAAGGAAGAATATTAATATATAAAGATTCTCCTTGTTGTTGATTATTTTCACAACATTTTCAAAATAATTCATATTCATAGATACAGATATATCTCTTTGATTTTTTCTCCCCTTTCTCCATATCTTTCTCTCTCTTTCCTTCCTCTCATTTCCTTTTGAACTCTTTTTCACCCCTACCCTTCTCTCTCTCTCTTTCCTTTTTCACTTTCCTCTCTCCATTCTTCACAAACATTTTATGCCACCCTCTCTCTCTCTCTCTCTCTCTCTCTCTCTCTCTCTCTCTCTCTCTCTCTCTCCTTCTCTCTCCTGGAAGGACCGATGCCATATCCTATTGGCCAGTCCACGGAATGACAAACTTCAGGATAACTCAATCCACAACTTAGGCAAGCCCCATGGAGAGTTGGAAAATTGTCGGGTAAACCTCAGTAAGTGGGATTTAAGGGAATGAAAATATCAGGGCTGGCTTAGGATCCGGGATGATGGACAGTCCTACCAATCGAGGTGGCCACAGGGGTGTCGATGGGGAAGGGGATTTGCTCGGTCATCGGGAAAAACGGGGGCTGTTTGTGACCTCCTCGATACAATACAGTTCATATTGGTTTACCACGATTTTTACTGTTTCCTTTCCCCAGGTCTGTAAATCATGTATCCTGCGTAAGACGGATTTTCTTAAATTGTATTATATTGTTGGCCGGGAAAAGGAGGGGGTTAGCGGGCGTGGTTTAAGGGCGCGACAGACGTTTTACGGGGCAGGCGCTCTGTACGTTGATAGTAAACAGTATGAATCCGGTTTTTCTTTAAATGGACAAAAAACCGAAAGCGACCCTTTGGAGTTTTGTGCGCGTAACACAGGCCAATACACCAGTTCGTAGTTAGCTCTGGAGCAAGTTTGGTCAATATGACCTTTCCCTTTTTCATTAGGATAAGCAGTTGATTAATATATCATTTCAAAAGGAGATGTTACTTAATGTGCTTACCCGACATAGCAATTTGATATATTCAACCTCTAATAAAGGAACCATCTCAAAACAGGTGACAAGAATAGTAGGCTACGGTCTGTGAACAATTGGGAAAGCTTCTATTACATTGTTTATTGTAAACTAATTGTTGTCGTTTGGCCTGTTGTCAAATATCCCATGATTGAACACCTTGGTGTTCTTTTATAAATTGGATAACAAGCATATTCTAAAATAACTTATTAATGATAATGCTTATCTCAGTGATTTAAAAACCAACAAGCTGGTTTGGTCACTATGACCTTCATCTGCTCATGCGCAAATTGTAATTACGAACTGGCTTATTCTGCAACTGATATAAAAATTAGTAATAAAAATAACATATAAATACACGTTAGAAAGTCAAAAGAAAGTAAAGGGTAAAGGGAAGAGAGAGGGGAAGAAAGATTCTTTCTTTGGTAAATTATTACCCCGAAGGGTGGGCCGATCCCGGAGGTACTGCAATACCGGGCCAACCCGTGATCAGGACGGAGCAAGCTCCTATTCCATGATCTAAGTTCAAAAATCAGTTTAATATACAAGTGACTCGGTGAGCCACGTTTCAGATATTAAGCTGAAAAGAACAGATACTACACATGATCTTAGCCAAAAGGCCGAGAAGCGATACCCAATCGTTGTTTTCACAGGGTCCACACCCTTATTGGCAGTACAGAGAAAAATGGTTACCCATTCGACAAGCCGAAACATTTTACCGCTCTGTTAGTAAAATTATTGGTAAAATGTCAAGATATATGTAAACATGGCAAGAAAATCTTATTTTGCAAGTAAACATTAATATAAAACACCATCCCGCCTTTGTTCTAGCAATTATAAAAGGTTTTAATGAAAAATAAACACATTTTTACAGTCATGAATATGTATAAGGCAGTGCATTCATATTCATATCCTGTTTCTACTTAAGTAAGTGCTGGTACTTAGGTGCTGGTACGTAAGTACGCCCACACAAAGGAAACGCCACGGCGCTCCGCGACGATTCGATGACCTTTGTATTGAGCGTGACGTCACCAGTAGTCCGATCGATTTAGCATTTCAATTTGATTGTGTATGCGAGCGCTCTGTCGTGCGGTACAATGTCCATACACAAAAGGTATTCGTGTACACAATGTATGCTGGAAAAAAATCCACCTCCTTGGCGTATGTAAACTATGTTTCAGTTAAACATACTAATTTATAATCATTCACACAAGAAACAGGAGCAGATGTACAAATTACTGACAGTGCAAAGGAACAGACAAAACAAACTGCTAGTCTGATTATACAGTTTTTCTTAAAGTAGACGATATTGAAAAAAGGGAGATCCTATCAAAAAAAGGTGAAAAACTACTTATACAGTGACTGCGAATGAATGTAGGCCAGGGACCAGTTCACCAAGATGTGTGTAAGTTACTCACAACTGGTAACCTGTCCTTGTGCTAAAATAATGAGAAATCACAATTTGTTCCTGTTTTGGCATAGTGGGAGTGAATTTCCTACAATCCTAGTCAATTAACAAATTGATTACTTTGTATTCAGATGCTGTTTGTTAACAAAAGGAATTTTAATCTACAAAGATCAGATTTCACCTTTGGCTGAGATGGGATTCAAAATCATTGAGAATCTGATTTAGCAAGTAAAACCATGCCATCAGTCGTGCATAAAGTAGTGCGTAACTAATGCACATCATCGGTGAAACACCCCCTAGATATGTTACTTTTTACGTGGTTTATGTTGGTTTGACACATGTCTATCAAGTATTCGAATCATACTCTCTACAATGTTCGTGTTTATGCAGGGTTGATATATGAAGGCCACCCCACACGTCACGATCCGGTCAGTCGTACGACTCTGCGACGGAGCCGTAGGGTCTTGCGATTGGCGAATCGTGGCAAAATCGTGTAATCTGTGGTGGTCTTTGGACGATCCTAGATGAACAACGAGTCATCAGGATATTTTTGTCTGAAATAGCTCATTTTCAAATTGCCAGAAAGTTTTCCGCGGGTCACGTTTGTGTGGGCCTATATGAACTAATTATTACAATATTTATATACATGCTAATATTTTTTCCATGTTTTTCCCCCACCTCTTTAGTCAACCTCCTCTTTTGTTCAAAGAGCTAATTAACCACTATTGCAAAATAGTGCGATCCAAACCATTCCGAGACAATATGACTGCGTACACACAGAGGAGTTTAAGAAATGCCAAGATCGGTGAAGGGATTTTATTTGTTTGTTTCTTTTTTGAGACCCAACGGGGAGGGGAGGGGGGCGTTTCAACCTTAATCCTCTTTGCCCTTTTCTTTTTTTTTTTTTTTTTTTTTTATCCCAGTGTGTGCATGTTGGAGAGGGGGACGGGACGGGGGGGGGGGGGGGGGGTTAAACCACCCAAACTCCGATTTGTACACACTTATTTTAATTGGAGATCCAATTAGGGGGGGGGGGGAGGATTAAGGGGGGTAAGCTCGATGCCCCTTATATCCGCCACTGAGTAGGGTCCTGATCGTATAGTGGGCTTGAGTAAACAGTCATCTCTACTCTCTACATTCTCTCTGTTGGCATCAACGGGAACAGAACGGCTTCCTCGCAAACATGATTCACATTCAAAATGTACAAACCACCCACACCGCGGCTTTCCACCGTAATATGGCTAATCTTTGCGGGGGAAATCGCCATAATATTTCAGGAATGGGCCGATGGTAATCGCGGCCCCGATCCCGCAAGCTGCGAGAGTGCAACGCAACAGTCACGGCTTCATATATGCGCAGGGGAAATGTACGCGCGTTTCCTGCAGGAGATATCCGCGCGTAAAAGCCCGCCAAAGGGCGCCACAATTTCCGCCAACACAGGGGGTAATATCCTTCTAGGGTTTGAAATGGGCCAAATGTTTGGCTTGTTCTGTCACAATCAGATCATGTGAAAGCCCAACGCCTTGAGAACATGTTCGCGATCTGTCAATCATCTATTAGGTCACCCTGCAACCACCGAAAGAGAAAGTGCAAAATTAATGACTGCTTTTTCCAGGGGCAAATCGACCAATATGTCAATGTATGTTCTGTTTATCATATTGCTACATTTGGAATCCTTTCATAATGTGCAGCCACATCCTTTTTGCTCAGTGTGCTGAGAAGTAATTGTTGTATTTATGAGACGGAAGCGGTGATAAGGTTTTTGGGAGAGGCATATAACATAATCGTATTTAAGATCTGTTGGAGTCGTGAGTCCGTACTGTTTCGGTTGAGCTTTTTACGCAATACATGTACCAGGATGTGAAAGTAAAGCAAACGATCTTGAATTAACATTAGATGCCTACTTATTGTGTCGAACACTCCTTTCCATTTTGAGATGAGGACGATATATCTCACTGCCTCCTACCCCGTCGGCTACCCCGTCATATGATATGATGTAGTGGTAGTTGGACTTCTTTTTTCTTCCTCCCTTTCATTCACCCTTCATTCATTCTTCTTCTTTTTTTCCTTCTTCGTCTCTACTTCTCATTCTTTTTATCTCTCTTCCCCATTCTCTTCTTCATCTCCTTCCCAATTCTCCTTCCCTTCCTCCTTCTCCATCTCCCTCTCTTCTACCCTCATTCTTATTTTTCTTTCCCCATTCCTTCATCTTCTCTCTCCCCCCCTTCCCCTCCCCCTCCACCTCTTGTTACCAGTCCTTACCGATCCATCAGCCCTCTGCCAGTAGATAGCTGCCTGCCATGGCCACGACGCCTCGTTGGCCTCATAACCCCCGACCACGCGGCCACGAAGCTTCTGGCCGATGTCGCCCGCCTTGCCGCACTGCCGGTAGTCTTCGCCCGGTACTGGGTATCACATAGGGGATGGGAGGTGGATTAGGTTACATGTGACTATGATACATGGACAACAACACAACACAAACAAAAAAAATCATCAACCATAATAACAACACCTATACCAACTCTAGCAACAATGATAAGAATACATGTGGGTATAATATCAATGATATGATAACAATAACAATCCATGTAACAACAACAATGATGGCGATCAAAATGATTACCAGTACCACCACCAGCAAAAATCATCAACAACATGAACAGTAAGATCTATGTGACATTTCATGTTTTATAACACCCTAGAAAGTCGCTCCGCATAAGAAGCTCATGAAATCCTACATACTACGATAATTACTCATATTCTCAGAACAAACGCTCACTTCGATGGAAAAAGCGGGAGTTACCGTGTTTGTAATGCAGTCAAACTGACTGTGCGAAAGACATTTATTGCAACTACAAATAGGACGGTAGGTTTCTGTGTCAATTGCCCTTGTCCCATTAAAGTCGGTCGCAATAACAGTTGAAATTCAAGACTAATGGTTATTTGTGGTTTTGCCGTTAGCCTTTAGACAACTTTTGTGGTATTCCGTCGTGAGTGAAAACCACAAAGGAACAGGTTTTGCTACAAAAGTCATAATTACCGCGAACAAAATTTATTACGTGTGAGGATTTGATTGCCTCATTTAATTTCTCAAGACCAAACTATACCGAATCAGCAGAATTTTGTTCTCACGAATATTATCACGCAGAGACAGAGCATGGCACCTGTAAACAAACTCGACTTTCAAGGGAGACCTCCGGGAATTATGCACAAAAACACATCATACGTCTTTTTAACAACAATGAAATATTGTGGAATTTTGATGGGTTGGAAAAGTGGCAACCATTTATTGGAATGCTGGTTGCCTCGTTAGAACCTTGAACGTGCTCAACCTCATGATTCGAAATACAAGCTCACGACGGCACCAGCCCTCAACGCGAACAGGAAGCTAGGTTCTAACAGGATGATATCTCAGGGCTAGCGCCATCTGTCGGTCAGTGACGGGTAATTTAGCTTATAGGGTTGCAAGCTTCAGGCTGGAATGGACAAGACTGGACACATAGACCATCAATCCATTCCTGTCCCTCTTAGAGAGTGTGAAAGATGGAATCATGCTTAACCTGTGCATCGATGCAATGGCCTGAGCTAGGAACAGATCAAACTCGACAACCCATAACCTAAAGCAAAACACCATGCAATAGGGACATCCTCTAGAAGCGTGATCAAATGATAATCCCAATTTTAATGTCAATCAATTTCCACTTTAAGAGACAAAATGTACATAACTGCATCCAAATACATGTTAACACGTTTGTGGCGAAAGGAATTCAAGAAACATGCATGCTAGATGAAATAAGCCCATTTCACATTTATAAACAAGGGATACAGTTTACTTTATCATCTTGATACTAAATAAAACATATTGAACAGAAGAGGATGAAGAGGAGGCTAGGCGTCTTACATCTTGGTAGTAAGGCCCTTGGTTCCTCGGTAGTAGGAGCAATAGTACTGAGGGTGGTAGGAGCAATGGTAGAAGGGGGGTCAGTCTTGGGCCGGTCACACGTGGGTACCCCGCCGGCCCAATCACCGTACCAACATGTAATCTGCAGGAAGAGAAACGGTGGGGACAATTAGTGTTACATAATGAATACAAAGAAATGGAGGCAAACGAAACGGTTACGTAATCGATACAATAACTACCCTCAAAATCTTAAAAACTTTGTGATAACTAGGCAAATTTTGCAATTGCGTCGCAAAGATCTAATTACGCCTTTTTATGTTCTTTTTTCACTAAATATTTGCACATTTGTTGATTTCAAATATAGAACGCAGTCGCTTCAACTACGTTTTTTTTCGTTCGAATTTAATTGTACCTTCATAAACATTTAAAGTACTCTAATAATTGAAGAAGCGGAACCCCCTATGCATTCCACATTCAGAAACATGCAAAATGTAACTCACTAAAACAATTTAGAGGAAAATAGCCGAATGGAATTAAAAAGCAACATAAAGGTGAAATTGGCCCTTATATAAAATTGAAACATTGTGAAATGGTGAAACACCTGCAATACGACCCAGTCAGAGAATGGGGTTATGAAATGACAGAGAGCAATATAAAAGCTGTAAATCAGGCTCAAAATAACTCCTTGAACCAAATAGACAGGTGGATTGCACGTGAGTATAACCCAATGATCGTATGGGCGAGTGCTTGGTGGACTATGGGCCTCATACCTCCTTCTCCACATAGCGTGTAGGGTTGACTGATCATGAGAAAAGATGAAACACACAACTACCCTCTGCCATCATTTAGGTGCAATTATGTTGCAGGTGGCGGAAAATCACCGCTATCGTCCTCAATGTACGTATATATTGTTATATTATCTGCACTGTCTCCCCTCTTCCAATAGACCGGTTTATTAACATATTCAAATTGTATGCGTATCAGTTTAACAAAGGTTGCCCCTGACAACCGGAAAGCTTGCCCGAGGTTTGCCCGACATAGCAACAACTTATGTATGCAAAGTGGATTCCAAGTACTGATATACCAGGGAGGTGAAACCCTTGTTAGGTACAGGTTAATGGAATAACTCGTTACTAGGCCCCGAGGGAAGAAACATCCATACATTTGACTACATTAGTAAACCGGTCTATTGTGCCCCAAAATTGCCATAGTATGCTATTTGGAAGCTGAAATAGCCATATTTAAACAAAGGCTTTTTAACTATATCTGCCGTTTAGAGTAGCATCTGCGAGTACTCGTCTCCCTAACTACCCAGGGACGACCGGACGGACAGACAACTTGCACTTGACATATTTACGTCCTTTGACCTTCCACTCCCCTGAGGTCAAAGTTGAAGAGACTATTCACATTGCGGATCACATCTGGCTGGTCGACCTTCACCTGATACAGACGGGCTAGGCATTGTGACGTCACGCACAGGAAATATTCTTGGCTCCAAATCACGTTTCTTTTCCTGCTCTTAGTTTCATTGTCGTCTTATTATTGTACAAAGAAAGCATGTTATGAATAAAGACACTTGTATGGTGTTATGCCTGTATTATTTATCTTTTAGGGAGTATAAAATTATTAAATCATGATTTTTGCGTACGTTTTTAAATGGGATAAACGTTTACACGCACCAGTTATTAAGTGGAGGAAAAGTTTCAATACACTCCTTGTGTGCAACATGAGACTTTAATCACAAGTAACACACACATTTCTCATAGAGCAACAGTTAGCCTGGCACACAAAGGGTTAACTCTTTTGATCATTTGAGAGGGGCGCCCCCCTTTCCCCACCCCCTTTGACACCCTGACATACCTGTTGCGGTCCAGAGAGGATGAAGGCGGACGAACACTCTAGAGTCAAGTTCTCGCTGTGCGGCATCAAGGCGGTCTGCGGCGCGTTGACGATGCGCAGACCACGGGTGAGGGGCGGCATCGGACAATGCTCTGAGGGGTGGGGTAAGACGAAAAAAACAATATCTATGAATGTGGAGGTACATCACTAATTAGTATTCAGGTCAGTTTTTGTAAGTATTTGTAAGCACTTCCTCACCATATGAAAATTTGTAAGAAACAGCTAATTACTATCAGAGCGTTGCGAATCGCTCGAGCAAACAAAACCTTCCTCTCTATAATCCCTCAGTCGACTTTTGTCTGTGTTCTCCACTCTTGGTTCCTTCCCCCACTCCCTCTCCCACTTCCCTTCACCCCTCTCCTTCTCAAAAAATATCTTCCATCACATCTCTATTACTCCAATATTTTTTCTCAAATGAAATTTATTCAGTTTCTCAAAGCAAACATACAAAATGTACAAATAAATCAATTCGTGCATACAAAAACATGTACAAATAGCGTAATGGAATAAGTACTTATAATCGAATCATATATATGAATAGAGGAGGAACAATTAAAGCAGTTGTATAATTAAACAAACAAACAAAAAAAAAAAAAAAAAAACTCCAATCTTAGTGGCTCTTCTATCCCCACCACAACCAAACATAGTAGGAGTGGACAAGCCCCCCCCAATCCCCAACCATACCACCATACCCTTAAACCCCCACCACTCCTCCCGATAAAACCTCATCCCCATCCCTTACTCGGTATACACCGCGGCTCCTCCGGCGACCACTGTCCGTCCAGACACGTGATGGGGGTGGGCGACGCCCGTTCGGCGAATGGCAGGCACTCGAAGTCGACTTGGACACCGTGTGCGACGTGGCCCGTGGTCACATCTGATGTCGAGATCTGCCCCGCCCAGATATACGGGATGGGGCAGTAATCATCTTAAATAAAAACAAAAGAGAAACATAAATTAAGAAAAGGCCGACATCATACGTAATATCCGACAAGTTCGACGTGAACGTTGTGGGACATTGAGTAAATACATCGTAATATCGTGGGGCGGTGGGGATTTCATCAGACTGGTTAGCTACGTTGCGACATCACTTTGCACTTTCATACTTTAAGATTGTCCGCAGTATGTCACACACTGGCAATTCATCATTACACTGCATTAGGAAGAGTAAGAAGAATTGAAGAGAGAGGAAGAGGGGCACACTGATATGAAAAGGAGGGCACGGGAGAGAGAGAACAAACACTGTTATGAATGACTTACTTCTTCCTTGCGCCACCACATCGATGTCATAGCACAGCGGTATCAGAGGGACCCACTCCCCTGCACTGCACTCCGTAAACCCGTTACCAGCCACCAGGATCTTTCCCGCGTCGCAAAATACCTGCACACACATACAACACACAAACATGAAAATAAAAAATCAAACGACCCATTAAAATTATCATCACAAATACATAAAAACAGACATCTTGTCCATCATATTCATGACTGAGCGAGTATCATTATCCACTTTGAGGGGAATCTATACCATGAATTTTGAAACATTTGTCGTTTTATTACTGTATCTTTTTCTTCTTTGACGTGGAGACACGCAGCGACCTAGAAATACCCGACGGTGAGAATTGCTGAACGGGGTCACGTCGTAATTGAATCGGGGCACGTGCCTGGCCCGGTGTGTACCGAAGATGAATGGATGAATGGATGGATGGGTGGGTGATACAACCTCGCTGTTGCGTGGGAACAATAAGTGGAGTAAAGACTTGTCATGTCTGTAATCATAGGAATCTGGAGCAGATTCAGCGGTAATGACGGAAAGATGTGTCAGGGGAAAAGACGATCGTCTTCAACGTCTGAGGAGGCCATTAATAATGGTATATGTTTAACTTTAGAGTATGCGTTTTCTTTTAAAAGAGAGATAAGAGCACCGTATCTATTTTATACCTAAAACTGACATTGATGTTCGAGTGTAAACGAAACTTTGATATGTAAAATATATAGAAACGTTTGAAATATAAATGTAAAATATGAGAATGAGGGAACATGGAAGAACCGCTGTTGGAGTTCACTATGTGTGAATGTACTTGTCTACATTGACTGATTTTACCATGCTTACTAAAATATGAACAAATACCAGTTGGCGATGTTTAATTCATATTCGAATCTTTATTACCACTTTTTCAAGTGACTTAAAGGCCATAATCACCTAAGATTTTATAGAGGACAAAATAATCACCATTCGTCACACCATCACAACCGAAGTCTCTCTTCAGCTTGTAAATCGATCACTTTCACTCACAATGACAGTCTCTTTAAAACCTAGCCACTCTCATTTACTTCAGTGAACTAGTTATCACAAGTACTCAGGCATAGTACGCAATCTTGATAAGCTCATAATTCGGTCGCGGCACTTCCGGTCTGAGACATCGAAATCAAGTATTCCCTAGATTTTATTTCCATTTGATGATGAACATAAGAAAATTACGGTGACTTACCGAAATCACAACAGATACATTTTAAACACAGCAATGTGTCTATATTTACCCGACCTACTTTGAGTTAATTATGTAGGCCTAATTCATTGTTTCCCTTTCTTATTACAACCAATTTCCGCGTGGGATTTCGCTGTTTGGACTTAAAATCGGTAGAATAGCAGGGCACTGTTTGATAAGTATTTGCTATTGATATAAGTATAAGCTTGCGATTAATATTAATCGTAACTCTGTACATTAGCAATAGAGGATTAGACTTAGGCGATCGCTCCAGATCAACCGCAACTCTTCATAATGCCTTGGTCACAGCCGGCCGTGCACGTCTCTGCGTGTGGTCTGCGTCGGGTTAAAGTTTCGCATAAAATGATTGCGTCAAACGCAAGGAGGAGCACACATTTTCAGGTACGCACGCAGGAGGACGCCGGAGGACGCACTCAAAGGATTGCAGAAGTTGGCACGCAAGCTGCGGATACGTACACTCGCTCGTACACAAACACGCACGGGGGTTGTGACCATGGCATAAGACAGAGACTAGTAATAACCTAATATCAAGTAAATATGAGTAGTGGCATGTTCGGTACTAGTCGAGCAAAGTGTCAGTAGTTAGTAGACCCCTTTCTCACAAAAGGATCGTGTCAGAAATCCCCTCCCCTCTTCCTGTCTGAAAGCCCATCTCACCTGCCCTGTCGTACTGTGAGGATACCGTCCATCCGTCCCTCTGTCTCTCGTGTAGCCAACGTACGCGATGTTGTTCTCCTTCTTGCGTATCGCTGCGCAGCCCTCTGTAATAAAGAAATAAGAAAGATTGTCAGCACACACCCATATTAACCATCACCGCCTTTTTCCCATTCCGTTGTGTATATCGCCGTTTTCAGAAAACTGCAATGCAATTAATGTATATGTTATGGTTAAATCAATAGCCAAACATGACGATGCGATGAAATTGTTCCTTGATTATCCTTTGGACATGATGTGCTACGGCGCCCCATCACCCCCCCCCCCCCTCTCTCTCTCTCCTGCTCTTTTCCCTCACATTTCCCTCTCTATCTTCAGTCCCTCCATCCCCTCCACCTCCCCATCTCGCTTTTTTGCTTTCTCCACTTTTCCACCACATCACCATCACAACAATACCAGATACAGACCTAATACAACAGAAACTTGAAGCCCCCATGGGTCGCATCTGACCATCACGTGTTAATTACACACCAAACATTGGGGGTGATTTGCGAGGTTGCGATAGCACTTAGAGAGGTCCCGACCTCATATCTCAAACTGATTATCTGTCCATGTGGAATGGAAGGAGGGGAAGACACACAGACAGTGACCATAAATCACTCCATGTCAAATGTATTCAGGTAGAGTAATTAACCCCCCCCCCCCCCGCCTTTCCCTTTCTCCAACTCCCGAACCAACGTAAGAATAAAAGAAGTAATTTCAATGAAGAAAAACTAGGCCAAAGGACGCGCTTGTGCAAACACTATCACCTGACTGACCGACAACCACAACGAACAACGATAAAGAAAATATGAAAGAAGATTTGATATTATATAATCAAACGCCACTAAAACATGTTTGCATTGGGTTTATAAATAATTTCAATATGGTGATATGGGTTCTGGAAGAAACGGAGTCAGAAAGAAGACCAGAGACAGGACTTAAGAGGCTACTTCTTGGGATTGGGCCATCATAGCCTTAGTGTTATCTCTCAGCCCAAAGCCAGATTCATCCTCACTGACCTCGTCTCTTTAACGTCACAGCAATATCAATAAACCTGGGTGGTTATCTCTGACGCAAATAGCTCTTAACCCATTCATTATGAGGCCATGATGACCCTATTGGCTTACTACATTATGCATGACAATGGCAATGATAATGATAATAATAATAATAATAATAATAATAAAAAAAAAAAAAAAAAAAAAAATAATAATAATAATAATAATAATAATAACAATAATAACAATAATAATAATAATATTACATGAGAGGGTAAATAGAAAGAAATGAAGTAGTTCATTGGAGTAGTTGTGTGACGCAACACAATCCCCTTGGATGAGTATTCTTTTTGAAATGAAAACAAAATGGAGTTTTTTTTTCATAGTGATTTTTGTCAAATTTTATTGATTGTAATAGCCGATATTCATATCTACTTTCGATTATCATACTATTTGACAAACATATTGCCATGCAGCATCATGAAGCATATTAACACTCTGTGTGCCAGATAAACTGCTGCTCTATGAGATTTGTGTGTATCAATTGTGGAAAAGGGCACATTTGGTTCACAAAGAGTTAATAGTACTAGGCTCAGCTTATGAAGAGGGGTTGGCGTGTGGTAGAGGGAAGCGGCAGAGGAGGACACAAAATATACGTTCAGTAACGTTGGAAGGACTTTTAATGAGGTTAAACATGTTGTAGCAAGTCCGTTGATTTAATTTTTATCGTACATGTAAAATGAAAACGGCCACTGTGACGTCAAACATGTCTAATAGTCAATATAAGCTTCATCTGCCAGCCCACACGCTCTCTCTCTCTCTCTCTCTTTCTTTCTCTCTCTTCCTTTCCTCCATCTCTTTGTCTCCTACTACAGTGTATCTGTTTCTCTTTACTCATCTCCTGAGGTCCCTACAGATTAATCAAATGTTAAATATAGCGCTATCAATCCAAAACAGAAAAAAATCATTATATGATAACAGGTTGATATATTCCTAACTGTTGTTCGGTATAATTAGAAGTTTTTCCCTCTCTTAATAGAACAAATCAATGATCGTTATAATCAAACCCCGTGATACACGACCCCCGTATATCTAATAGCACATATGACAAGTCTCAATTAAGATGCCCATAATTGTCTCTCAAGGTTCGGTGACGTCTGTGGAGATGCCCGCCATTAATCACGAACTGCCCACACCGCAAAAGAACAACCATGTTTCATTTTGTTTTCATGTTCTCCTCTAATAATCTAAAGATAGAGCCAGCAGCAACAGCAACAGATGAATCAATGTTAAGCCAACATCATTAAGCGGGGGCTGTACCCACGAGCTCATGCAAAGATGGATCATTGTTACGTAATCCGTGGCGCCTGCATGCAACACGCATGCAGATAGTACAGCAATGCATTACATAAGAAGCGTGCTCAATAAAGCACCACTGTGTGTGTTGCGCCAACTGTAAATGGTGATCAACAACGCAGTGATTGCGATCGATTTCAATGGAAAAGGCAATGGGAACATGCTCTCTGCCATACACATGACATATGAAGGAACAAGGATGAGCATTGATGGACATTCATATTGTCTTGTTCTCTTCTCGCTCAACACGCAGCTTTTCAGTTACCTCCTTGTACGTCACATATGCATATTTTCACAAATATACACACATCCCATGGAGCAACATTTTGTCTGGCACTTAAAGGTTTAAGAGCAGAAATGGCTTCCGAGTCTGCGATGTTCGCGGACGACTCTCTAACACGATTCTGGCAGAAATTAGAACCGAACCTTGAATGCGGGAGATTGCAAATCTAACTTTATGGCCGGTATGAAAATATCAATAAAAAGTTATTAGTCTATTTGCAATGTCCATTTCTCCTCATAATGTTTTGTTATGTTGATTGAGTGACGAGGTTGCAAATACACAAGGCCCGAGCTACAACTAGAAAAAAAAAGAACAAGATTCTTTTTGGTACATAAATGGAAGGAAAATGTACATTAAATTCGTTTAAAAAACATAATAACTTTATTTTATTTGGGCTACAAGAGAATGGAAACGCAAACTCACTTCGTCCAGAAAAAATTGCTTCAACTTACATCTACTTGATCGACGATAAAAAGATTAATTCGATCTACTTGATGCAAGCACAGTAAGCTGATGTTGATTTGCTTGGTCCATAAAAGAAAGGAGAGTTAAACTTAATAGTCCACAAGAGAAAGACGGTTTTAATAAACTTACACGAAAACGCTCTTGGTCGACAACACGGGTGAGTTCAACTTACTTGGTCCACAAAATAAAGGAAAGCTAAGTTTACTTGATCAAAGCAAAAAAAAAATAATAACTCAAGACCTACTTGGTCCACGATAAAGATAAGTTAGACTTACATGACATACTTGGTCTGCAAATCAATACTTAAGAAGTTGAGATTGACTTGACCAAAAAGGAAAGATTACTTCGTCTTATACTTGGCCCACAATAGAGGGAAAAATTAGACTTACTTGGTCCAAAATAGGAAGTTAAGTTCGAATCGCTTGGTCCACACTGGAGATCCGTTAGACTTACTTGGTTCACATGAGGGTGGGTCGTTAGACCACCTCCCCGTTGCCAGACACGTAGACCAGGAGCTTCCTCTCAGCACGTACCCACGGTCGCAGCGGTACCGCCTCTTGATGCCCGCCGTTAGCTGAGTCTGACTGTAGAACGCACTGCTACCAAGCTTGTATACCACGAACCCATTCTCGAAGTCCCGCTGGTCTTGGCAGTATGCTGCAAGAGAAATAAGAGAATTTGAATTACTAATTGAACAATCATTTTAGTTTGAATATATATTTTTTGTAATTCATAGTCATCCTGGAAAGTCGACATGGTCGAGGGGAATAGAATATGATTGATTGATCGACCAATTGATTGATTGATTGATTGACCAATTGATGGCCTGATATATTTATTTATTCATTTATTTATTTATTGACTGATTCATATACTTTTTATTGCTTTATTCATTCAGTAAGTAATTATTGATTCATCACTTCCTGTATTCACTGATTAATTAATTAATTCGTTGATAATTCGTCACTTATTCCTGAATTGAGTTGTTCTTTCACTCATTCATTTATCTATTAATTGAATCATTGATTCTAAAATTGACTTAATACAGGCTTCGCCTTCCTCCACATTCATTGACACTCCTTGAATTTTGTTTGGTAAAATGTTATAATTTTATTTGATGTATATTTTGATGATAGTCTTTCAATGTTGTTTTTAAACTATGTGCGAATAATTTGAACTTGAACTTCTAATGTTCAAGGTAATACCATGTCGGAGAGAGTGAAATAAATGAGAACAAGAAACATGAACGTGCAGTCTGCAGTGCGTTGACCTGCGTGAAGAGAGATGAGAGGAAAGATCATGAATTCAGTAAGAGCTAACCAGCGGAGACTCCCGTCATGTCTGCTAATTACGATAGCTGCCTCTGATCGGATACAGCGATCGACATGTACATCTTAATGAGTCGGTTTCCCGCCATTTCACCGACAATCTCTTAAGAAATGTACACAGGAAATTATTCAATATTCGTGACAAGTAAGGTGGGCGCTTTTTTTTCTTTTACATTGAGCTTGTTTTTTTTTCTTGGTTGTACAGTGCAACTCTAATCTGTAACTCCTACGACATTTTAAATTGCAAAATCGCTGTGAGTTCAAAAATTAATGTATGAATGTATAACTGTACAAACCGATCGAAATAAACGAATGGATACCCCCCTCTACAGCCACTCCACCACATACACATTAACTATGTCCTCTCTTTCTCTTTCTCTCTCTCTCTCTCTCTCTCTCTACCTCTGTCCCTGCTCCTATGTCTCTCTGGCTCTCTCGCTATCACTGTCTTACCTCCTCCCGACCCCTCCCTCTGTCTTTCGGGGGGAGGGGGGGGGGGGGGAAGGTATTTATATCATCATTTTCACCTCCACCGTCACGTGTCAGACAACAATTCCTGAAAGTAACTGTCGGTTGTTGCAGGAAGACAGATTTTGCCACACCGCGCCTCTAAGCGTTGCCGATTGACCTTCGCGGAGAATGGAGGTCAACGCGCCCACATCCGCGCGCGCAGTCTCTGACGGCTTGAGTGTCGTCTGCATGTAGACTGGCCGATGGCTATCACAACCCTTATTAAGAAGGTTGTTCTTAGAACTAAAACCGGAATGAATCAGATTTCTTACTGACTAGACTGAGCACAGCCTTCGAGGAAGTGATATAATTTGACCGAGGAATATAGACGATTTACAATTTTAACGTATCGGCTCTATAACATGTCCTTTCATATTTTAGTAAGCCCCGTTGCATTGTTGTAAAAATTAGATTGGAATTCACGTTCATTTTGATAAGCGTGTAAATGAGCTATAGTTAAATACATTTGAAATAAGTGAAATAATTATCACTAATACTGATACACAGGAATTAATATGCATTCTGAGTGAAATATGTGACGCCACAAGTCCAGATGATAACTACCATCTTCATGGCATCATGTGCATTGCCAACCGTGGGACTTCCAGAGCAAGGGGATACTGACCAGGAGAATTTTGCTTCGTCACTTTCATATTTTAGATTCTTCTAGCATTTCTAGGGAATTTATTCTGCAACTATCCTAACTTACACTGGAAGTAGCCAACGAACCTCTCGGCAATCATTAAGCTCTTAATCCGCAGGTGCAAATTAAGTTAGCAGCACCATAAATATAAATGAAAACTGGCAAATTTCGTTTGGATTTGAATACCCCAAAGACCCAAGACGCTTCGAGTACCTTGTGATTATAATGAGGAGTAATCCCTAGGTGATATTTAAATCAATCCCGAATGATTATTTACAGTTTCTGGACAGTTCCTCTTCCGACCAGTCCCACGTGGCCGTTTTGGCGTTGGGCGTTAGGCTCGATGAACCGTATCGATTTCAATGCCCAGCTTCTTAGATTTCGCGTCGTTGGCCTCGAAACAAGACGCAGTCTGTCTCCCCGGACCCCGGTGAGATGGCTAGAGAGGGGATATCGACCTAAGCTAGCTCTGAAATTTAACATTTCCTTCATTTATAGTATCCTTTTCATCGAGGCGATGCAAATTCGACGTGTCTATGAACACGGGACAGATGCCGGCGGAGAGGATAGGTGGGGAAGTGAGGGGGCAAGGGGAAAAAGGTAGAGATGGACAGACGTAGGATGAACGGGTGGTAAAGGAGAGGCCGGAGTGGACAACTGATAGTGATAGAACTTTTCATCGACTTGAGAAAGCGCTTCAAGTGGGCAGATGGACAGGGACTTCATAGAGGATATTGGCATGGGGGTAAAATGATATGGACACGATTGGAAGAGAAGAAGATAATTCAATGATGTGGTTGAAATTACATATCTACTGAAGATTGTTTCGTTTATAAAGTGGGAGTGAGTGTAGAGGGAGAGCAAAAAGCAAGAATTGTGATATACAAAGAAAGTGACAGATGGAGAGCGAGAGAATGGAGGAGGGGAAGGAGAAAATGAGAGGATTCCAAAGAGCAACGGACTGCTCGGGTCTCGTATTAATTCGCCCCCTCCGAGACTCGGTTCTGACCATGGCCTCGCTATCTAGGGTGTATCGATGACAGATCTGGCGCTAAGTGACATCGCGCAGACGATAATTACCCTCACAACGCTTTCGCCCAAGGCGGTCAACCGAGCACAACTTTCACGCGAATCTCTCCGCAGAAACGGCGTAAAAGTTACACCAACTGTGACAACGCAGTTCGTATCACCCACAGGTCTATCCATTAATCAGCGTTTGAGCCGTCTGATGTTTCAGGGTTTGGGCTACTTCGAGGCTGGAGGAAGCGGAAGAGGATCTAATGTCGGCGACTTGTAAATGAGGGCGAGTTTGGCTTGATATGGTTTATTTGTCGTGTTTGTATTATTAAGCAAAGAACACTGAGCGCTTCAAGGGTTTAAATTAGCACAAGTCACTTCGGTTCAACGTTCTATGAGCAGGATTTGCCTTGCGTGGACATCTGTTCGAGATTTGTATGGTAAGAATGAAAAGTACAATGAGCCTACAGTCAACTAAAAAAAAAATCACACAAAGACTTACATACATCCATTTCTGGGGGTAATTTCCCTTCTTTAAAAACAAACCACTGATTTCCGTAACCATGCCTACGAACAGGTCCCTCCTCCTTCGGACAAACCCGGACATCGATCTCGTACGAATGTTGCCCATAAAACGCACCGCCCTCTCCCCATCGATCATGGTGATGTAATTTGTTCGCGGTCTCCCGCTTCCAACGTCTGGGGAGTGACTCCAGCTAATTAAAGGAAGTCAGCGAAAACTGTTACAAATCAACAGCCGCAGATTACAGCTTGTAAAACTTGTAATTTGACATTTCGGTAACGCCTTTCCCCGACATCTTCCCCCCTTTTTGCGAACATTTATGCTACGGGGAATTTAACCTGGCACGGAGAAACCTCACCGTATCGCCGCAGACTTCGCCTCGATATTCCTGATCTTAAGGAGATAATATGCGGCTACCGCTAGAGGGAGCCCCGCGGATGCCATGATTAGCCATCCACCCAAGTGTGTTTGTCAGATTGTCATGTTCTGAATTAAACGAAGATTAAGAATTATAAACAGGGACAACAGCGGATGTCATGATAAAATGTTAGAAACATCTTGATGGTTTGTAATCGCCTTCAGTATGAAGTCTAATCAATAGAATTATCGTGATCATGACAAGAAGCAAATGTATATAGAGATCATGAAGATAAACAAGAGATACGAGATTCATGAATGCTCCGGAGAAAAGTTCTGCATTCCCAGACTTATAGTTAGTTGATAGGCTTGAATAGGATAAGAAGGAGGTTTAGAATAATATCCCCCGCTTGCAATCAATCAAAAGAGAGGATTTTTTTGCATGAAGTTAATGATAAAAATAACCGAAATGAAACCCTTAAAAACATGAATTTTTTGGACAGAAATTTTTAAAAAATCCTGCCAAAATTAAAAATCAAGTGATCAAAGTAAAAGGACAAAAAGAAAACAAAAGTAGTGTATGCGTAATGTCATGCATACGCTGTCCAAAAATAAGGATTCTTTCATGGAATTAGCCAAAATTGGAATAGCCTAAATATGCACCGGCGACGGGAGTTGATCAAAATAGCGATGGAAATTTAGATGTTCCCGTTGTGAGATGGTTCTCTTGTTTCAGAAAGTAGAATTTCTTCAGCTTGGACCAGAGGGGCCGATAAAGCTTAGACAGAATTAAAGGCAGTTAGCGCATGGCATTTCTATAGTGCACTGCTACAATGGCTACCCATCTTGTATTTTCTACAATGACTTGACAGAATGAATCCGTCTCTCTTCAATTACTTGAAGATCGAAGATCCGGAACTGTAAGGAGTCAAGGAGGATTATTAAGACGCAGAACTGACCACCAACCATTAGTCCGTGTGAAAGGGGCGTGTCCTATCCACACCATGCCCCATCCAATCACGCCTCCTACGCAAACATTGATCCTTCACTTCCGGTGACACCAGTATCTAGGTCTCTCGGCTACCCCCAGCCCGTCTCTATCTGAGTCACGATAGTCCCCATAATGCCCCCTTCAAATCCTGTTCCTTCCGCCAGGAACTAGTACTTATATTTCCTCCTTGAGGGTGGTTGTTAAACAGCAATGTTTTCTTAAGATATTATGACAGTTTTTATCGCATAATCTTGACAGTACTTTGGGTTTCAGATCGTTCTGCATGGCTCTGCGTCGGTCTGATTAGGTTTTTGTTGTAAAACCATTTTGTTAGAACATTAAGTCAGCTTTTATCGGATCATCTTGACTGTGCGATTCGTCGGGCTCCATAACTTTCTGAATGCCTCTGTCGCCACGAGTGGACAGTCACACTGACCACTGACCCACCACGTAAATGATATCTAGCAATACCTTGCATGTCGACCGGAGACTCTGTAGACAGGAGAGGGGAAACCTATAAGCTTTTATGGCATTCGCTACAGACATCAATATCCGAATCGTTTATGGGGGCCCTTATAAACTTTAAAATAAAAACAACAGACGTTTGCAGGGAGCCAGTGGAACATACCGCTGGAAAAGAGACCAATTTCAGTTTTTGTATGCATTCATATGATTACTGTTGACAGTAAGAAAAGACCGAACCGCGTATGCACATTGTGTCACGTGATGCGATATATGAATCGAGTTCACTACTGATGGAAGAATGTGTCGACATTGATAAGGAGAAGAGTTCTGAAGAAAATGGTTGGAACATTGTGAATCATCGGAACAAAACCAAAAAGGATTCCTAGGTGTTTAAGTCGATATAAAAAAAAACACGAGTTTGCACTATTAAGTTTATTATACGGGTCAGTGATTAAAGGTCATTTAAAGTTTTCAATATCCACATGCAGCGATATCAAGCATCAACACAAATCAGTTTCGAAAGAAGCGGATTCATTTCCAATTACCTCCCAAGCACCGATTAATTTCCCATTTCAATTTGCTTCAGTCCAAATTCTACTCCTTTCTTCGAACTCAGTTGAAGGTCATTTCAACATCAATGTTTATGCTCAATCAGTTCCCATCTGCGTGCACATAAAAATTAAGAGTGGATATTGAGCAAGGACGTGAACGTGGTGAACTTTAACGCTTGTTCTATTCATAGATGGGTTTGTTTGTTTTTTTAACGTCGAGCAAGTTCATTTCAGATATCAAACTGAGTTTGGGACGCGGATGACCATAGGAAAGGCCATGCTAAACTACACATTCCCATTAATACAAAAGAGGGGCACATTCTGTATAACAGGGGAGGAGTACTTTCATTCGTTTGGGTAAAAGCAATGCACCATATACTTGTGTCCTCTCTCCGTACCATAGTAATTTGAATTGAAAGGAAATTTAAACGCATGTTTAAATTTTTAAAGGGCATAATTATTTCAAAGAGGTTTTGGATCCCCCAATCATACTCACACACACACTTATATACTGTATTTAAATAATATACTCACACACATTCGCACATACACACACACACACTTATATATACTCATACACATTCACAAGTACACACACAAACACACACACACACACACACACACACACACACACACACACACACATGAAATGTGATCCTGTACCCAGTCTTGTAAAGAATTGTGCTTGGTATCAATCGTAATTCTGCATATTATAGATATAAGGGATTGGACTCGTGATCGATTCAAATCAATCGCAGGTATTCATAAGACAGAGACCTGGGCCTTGTTGCATAAAACTTACCATTAATGGTAACTTTGCTATCAATGGCAACTTCTATGGAAAACTAGAATTTGATTGGCTGTCCAGCGACGTTACCATGGTATTTACCATTGATGGCAGAGTTACCATTAATGGCAAGTTTTATGCAACGGGGTCCTGGTCCCATTAGTCGAGTCGCGTTGGACAGCTGGGCGGCTGGGCTGGCGGACTAATGATGACAGGTGAGAGGGGTTTGCGCTCGAGACCTGATACTATGCAGGCCAGGTCAGTAACATGGACTAGATCACGGAGAAGAGTTGAACATTGCACCACACCCCTCTAGATGGGCGGGGCATGTCAGGAACTCCCGTTACTGTCTGTGATGTTGCGACAGGTGCATTTGAAACATTAAGGGTTAGAGCGAAGATTTCACGTGATTCATCATCCACCTGAGTAGCGGAGCCATGGAGTCGAAAGTAAGACAAAAATAAGCATAAACTCGCATCCGGCTGATACGCTTAACTCTGAAGCCGCCAGTAATACGCTACTGCACTAGTAATGCACGCATCAAGGTTTATAGAACAGTCTTTCATCATGTTCATATGACACAGTGCATGTTAAGTATAGTGCAAAGCCATGTCTCTGATTTAAAAGGTTTAGATATGTAGACTAGTATATCAGTATACGTTTGCATACTTTGTTGTCCCCAGTCGCAATAGCGTCTGGGGACGTAGACTAGCGGTGAGGCGTGGGATTATACATGGATGTGACTGGTGAAGTTCAAGGGCGAATCAATGAACTCATGAAGCTCTTTGTCATGTTCAGGAGAGCCTGGAAAGGGAGGAGGGAGGGGGTAGGAAGGGGTACGCCAAGGCCTATGCGCAGCCTGGGTATAATACTTCCAGGATTGAGTCCCCATTACCTTCTTTTCCACAACCATGACTACAGGGAGAACGTATCGAGAGTATGAACGACACTGCACTATCACCCCTACTCCATACACTTTTCCGTTTTTATTGACAGTAATTTCACGTAACGTCAATCAATAACATCAATATAAATTCATCGCTATCACCACGAACTGCCATCTATACCTAAATGCCATTTCGTGGTGACAGCGACGAATTTAACACATCTTACAACGAAAAAGCTTTATATTTTAGTGAAAGGACTTTCTAGGGTAATTTCAATTTACAAAGACATTTTAGGCATACACCCAGTAGTAAGGATAGCGTGCTCTATGATCCTATAAATGAACGAAAAACAAATCAGAAAAAAGGGTTAAAAAAAGAAAAATTAAGAGAGCAGCATACAAGCAATGTTACACATTATCATATGCCTGATTGTTGCTGATACCATTGTAACGCCCTCAGTGGTGAACTCTGAGAATCCCATTGGTTTGTCACACACGACTTGTGTGTGGCTATGGGACTGACAAGATTACCCCTTTCAGTACTAACTATGTATAGTCCCTATGTCAAACACAACAGAGTGTATCGCCAACAGGACTGAGAAAGTTAAGGTGCGATGCAAAAGTGGGAAAAAGGGGGGCGGTGAAAGAGAGGAAGGATAAGAACAAGAATGACAAGAGCAACATGAAGGGGAGGATAAGAAAAGAAAGGATGAGGACAGTGAAGGGTGTCCATAATTAATAAAGTTTTGAACTATTATCGTAATTGAGCTTCTCCCCACAAGACACATATCCATGAAGTACTTTCCTCCTCACCTTCCTCCTCACCCCGGTGCCCTATCCAGCCATTATACATCCGAGTATTCACCCAACAGATAATGTCTAACCCCTGATGAGTGACTCAAGGCCACAACTCAATTTCGCTGCGACAATTACCCTGATTATACCGATTATGGTGAAATGACTACGCGAAAGCTGCCCATCAACCGCGGGAAGAAAATGAACCATCTTCTTGCCAAGAGCTTCGCCAGTTTGTGTAAGCGTTTGGAGTTTAAATTTTCATGAATTCTCCTCATCTATTCGTCAGAACGTCAAGCGCCTTTGCACGTTTCGCAGATAACCTGCCCAAACCATTTCACAAGTTGGTTTGTCTTTGCTAGGAAGTCGAAGGCTTCATCGTGATGTCATAGATTGTGATCGGTCATTTAAAGAAGTTTGTGCCCTTTAATGCCTAGCTTGGCATGTTTTACAGAACAACAACGGTTATTGAGAGAGAGAAAAAAAATCACAAAATCACATGTATATCACATATACAGTACAAAGCAAAATAAGCGCTTTTTCAGTGTGACTCCAAAAAAAGGAAGAGAAAGCGTTCAAAAAGTCCTTGAAAAGGGATTTACAGAACGGTAATGACTCACGAATGACGTCATAAATGGCATCATCGGGGTGTTGTCTTTCGGTACCTGGTGGTAAAACACGAGTTTGGTCGATTGATCCGCGTGAGTGTATATCACCTGGAGTTAAAGCTCTCCAACAGACTTAAAACTCACAAATAGAAGTTTCCTAGATCATCTCTACAGGTGAGACTGTGGGGGTATTGATCCCAGACATTACACTCATACCTAATAAGTGCCATGCTTTGATTCATTCAAAACAGAATTATTAATGATTCGTCTTTCTTCAATGGTACTGTTCACCTTTTCTAAGTGGAAAGGGGAGATCTGTATTCCATTCTTAGCACTGTGTGACTTCGCATTTCCCATTTTTTTTTAAAACAATTGATTACACTTATGCTCTTATGTCTTCCCAGATTACAATTTTGACCGAGATACCCAGTTACTTAACAGCAACTAATGGGAAGTATCAATTCGAATTGTTCTGAAAAGTTCTTTCGACGAAAAGTTGAAGTAAATTGAGATTTCCCACTAAAATCGTGACTACACACGCCCACGATTAACTGATTCATTCAGCACGGCAAGAAGCACTTGACCAGTTTAAAAGGAAGATACCATTACATCACAACAACATTACAGACAGACATGGGGAAGTATTGGGGCGGAAACTACCACCGACTTTCTGACGAATTCGATTCCCTAGGCATGCTATGGGTGCGTTTAATAGCCGGATATGGCCTACGTATTATCGGCCAGCCATACCACCTACCGCCGTCTCCGGCATCAGACTAAATGACGACTGTCTGTCATCTGACTGCTAAGTACTATCACTGCTTACATGGCATTATAGGTACCTCACGGAAAGTATCACATAAACAAAATCGACATAGCTACAGTAAACTTTATCCTATTGTTCCAACCTGTACATGCATCCATGTTTTTTTACTTTCTCGGGTAACTTCAACTAAGAACAGAGAACACGGGCTGACTCTCAATAATACAATTACAAAGTTAAAATACACCGTAACATAATGAAAGGAGAGGAAATCCTTCAAAATGAATTTATAAAGTGAATACTACAAAATCCCTCTAGTGGTATTGAAGAACATAGGGAATGCAGCATCATTATGACGTCATCGCAGGTACTATTGCCGTTTGATTTCAGGATATCGTTTAGGAACCATCTTTACAATGATAACGTCACTGATATAAAACAAGATCGTTATATATGCACATTTTATTCACGTCGATCAAACAATAAGTTTATGATGGTAACCCTAAAGTTTTTTTAAGGTTTGTCCGAGTAGCAATGATTAATGTTTCAGAGTGCGTTCCATCCATTGGAATCACGAAATACAAGTAAAATATAACGCGTCACTGCGCAATTAAGGGAAAGTTGTGAATGCATTACGAAAGCTGCTTATTGGTAAGTAATATTTAAGAACTAGCGATAAAGAGTATTTCTTACTTTTCTTGACAAACTTTTCTGTTTGACAAACATGCTTCTCTGACATCTCCACCTTTTCAACGTATTTTTCTCATTTTAACCTAAAGCAGACTCTACCCTCCCCCACACCCCACACCCTGAATGACGTAATGCCTGGACAGTGACCGTTCACGATTGATCTTAATCCTGAGGAATCAATGAGATGATATATCCAACTGCACACCCCTCTTTATCTGTTGCTTTTAGACGTATATCTCTCATTCTCACCTTTAACATCATCAGCAGAGTGGTTCGATTACCGCAGAGCAAAAATAGGCTTTGTTTTGACTGGGAAGACATCGCCTTAAAGAAACGGCACCTCAGGCAAGTTAAGGTAACGTCGAGGGGACCACAGCGACAGTGAGAGTCGGTGATAGCCGAGGAGTACCCGACTCGTGACAGCCGTGATAACTAGGCCGTAACGAGGAATGGAATGCTAAAGAGACCAAGCATCCATGCTACACACTCGGAGAAATCATCAGATGCCCTCCCCCTCCTTCCCCTGATACCCACACACACATCCACGTGTACATACCCCCCCCCCCCCCCCAAATACACACACACACACTCACACTTACACACGCTCATACTCTCCTCTTCGATTTGTTTTTTATCATCACTTCATCATTCTTTTGATTCAATTTAAGTTTCCCCATAATTCTATCATAACCATGATATAAATGTTACAAATTACTGTCAGGAACAAAATCAAGACCAGGCATCGAAAGAGTTAAGAGGGGGGAGGAGGGGGCTCTCGATCAGAGGAATTAACTTTCATGTATCGGAAGTCGGGGGAGGTCACGGGAGCACGGTTAGCTTCCGGGTCAGTATCTCCGTTACGGCGCCACGCAGGCCCCCGGGGCATTGTGGGATGCGGTAAGAAAATGCTTCATCACTTCTACTCTATGCAAGTATTGTTTTTCATAGCATTTCAAAACACTCTGGCACTGCGCCTCGCGTTTTGTGACCTTTAAAGGTCCAGTATAGACGCAGTTTAATCGGGATGTAGCCTTCTCACTTTTCTCCTTCTCTCTCATACAAACAGACACCTTCTCTCTCTCTCTCTCTCTCTCTCTCTCTCTCTCTCTCTCTCTCTCTCTCTCTCCCTCTCTCTCTCTCCTTCTAGCCCAATATCTTCCTCCTACCCTGCACTTTCCCCTGAACCCTCCCTTCCCCCCATCCCTTCCTCTATTTCTCCCTGTAACCCACTGCCACCTTCCTGCCCACCTCTCCCCCCTTCTCTCTCTCTGTCTCTCTCTCTCTCTCTGACTGTCTGTAGAACAGTTCTGTCTGTCTGTCTGTCTGTCTGTCTGTCTGTCTGTCTGTATGTCTATCTCTCTCTTTCTCTGTTTCTTCTCTGCCTCTGTCTGTCTGTTTGTTTGTGTGTGTGTGTGTCTCTCTCTCTCCCTCCCTCTCTTCCCCCCCTCTCTCTCCCTCCCCCCCCCCTCTCTCTCTCTCTCTCCCCCCCTCTCTCTCTCTATCAGTCTCTCTTTCTCTCTGTCTCTCTCTCTGCCTCTCTCTCTCTCTCTGTCTCTGTCTCTCTGTCTCTCTGCCTCTCTCTCTCTCTCTCTCTCTCTCTCTCTCTCTCTCTCTCTCTCTCTCCCTCTCTCCCTCTCTCTCACCTTCTAACCCTTCATCCTCTACCTGTTGTAACAAGCCGGACCGGATCCGCTGACCTTTCTCCGCCTGATCCTCTGGCCTGTAAGATGAGTAACGGACCTGATCGCATATCGGCCGGTTAATACCCGCGATGACCGACGCGCCGATACATAGTCCATGCATCACTGGTCGTCACGCTGGTCACTTAGCACCCATATAGTATCGTCATATCATCGTGATCCCCATCCTTCTCACTGGTTGCGCGGTGATGCGGGTTACCTCCTGTGTCTACCCCTTGTACATAGGGTCCCGTGCATCTTAGAAATATGGTTGGATATACGTGTTTTAATGGGTTGGACGAACCGAAAATATGGCCTAAACAATAACTGCAAACATTACCAGTCATCAGACAAAATATTAACTGTAAAATGATGTTAATGGGAGACACGAACGTGAAACAAGATACATGTATTCCATCATTCTAAGAATATACTTAGTGATAGGGGAGGAGTGGGATCTAGATGATACCTGGGTGGACCCTTATTGGGTCCGAGCCAATGAACCTAACAACCAATGAGCTCTCAGCATTGCAGTTGTTGTCATAGCGATTTGCAAGCAATATTAAGTTACGATTTCATACAGTAGCTCGATATTACTTGTAGCGAGGAATATAATGGTAATACGACGGCTCACATCGTCGTGCGCTGCCTGATTCAGTGATATCACATCTACCATTGATGAAAAAATGGCCATGTGGATTCTATACCAACCTGCGATTCGGGTCACCGACTTTGACATACCGAAGGCAAGGTGGCTTTGGTGAGTCCTTAATTGCACATTTCAAGCCTACATGACAATAATTGTTTTACCCCCCCCCCCCCACCTACACACATACGCACACACACACACACACACACACACACACACACACACAAACACACACGCACACACACGCACACACACGCACACACACACACACACGCACATACACACACCACCACCACTACCACCACAGCCGCCACCAACACCACCAGACCACCACCACCCGCCCCCTCTTCCCTCTCCATACTCCCTAATCATGTTAATACCCCAATACCCTCGGCCCCACATGATGTACGCTCCCGTCTCCCGTTGATGAGCGAGTAGGTGATGCATGCTCCATGCCCCGTTGCCTGGCAGGCACGCGGGTGACTTATCACCGAGGTACTGGTGTTAGTGAGGTAGTAATGTTCATGAGGTCCTGGTGTCAGTGAACGGGGTCTGCAGTGGCCTGGAGTCGAGCTATAAACCCCTCATCCAAGACTGACGATGTGAGAAGAGCAAATGTTTAAAGGGGGCTTAAACGGTCATCATAAGTGTATACGAATATAGTCACCTCAAGGAAGAACATAGGAGATATATTGGACATAATAATTATAAGCACGTGACTATTTTTTTTAAATCGTAGCCCTGCATCATGAGCGTTATCCTCTCTCATGTAATATGAGAAATTTTTATAAGCTTCGATCAGAAATTAAATGTCCGTGATTTTGTTTGCAAACCTTTTACGATGTTTATAACGTTCTCGACACGGACAATTCTTGTTTGATTTACGGCGAAACATAGCATGAGATGAAGATCCATGTGCGGTGAAATATCTCTCCGTCATTTCTTCATCGTTAATCATGACAATATGAAATGAAAATTGCAGCTATTAGTTATGATTCTGAATTTGATGGGGGTTCCGATAGGTCAAGAGAACCGTTTTATCAATGCTCGGTACTATACATCACTGCAGGCGGCACATGAGTTTAATATACCAAATTTATTGAATTCAACCTATCATCATATAAAACTAAATGACCCGTGAGGTGTTTTTTGTTAGCTATTTATCTCGTGAGTAACACCACTTACTGAATTCTACTTTTAAATTTCCAATCTGGGTTTTGATATTTTTCACGACTTCCTTTATCGTATTCCTGTAGGTATTAACTGTCGCAGCTTGCACGTAAAATATTGACAAAGTCCATTTCTAAAATCCGCGGTACAAAAAGTTATCAAGTTTATTATCATATCTCGTAAATTTGTCTCTCAACAACTGAAGTATTTCCTTATATGAATCACATACATACAGGAAAGAATTCACGCGTGTGAGCTCTCTAGGACAAACCCAATTTCCCGGTTATAATTGACGGCGGAAACCGTGTCACGCTGTTTATTTTGCGGTGAAATAGTGCTGGATCAAATCCGGAGTGACTGTCACCGTAGACATCACGACCATGGCCGAAATAGGGAATTATTTCACCTTCATTTGGATATTACTTGCACTCATCGTTTACACTAATGAAGCTAATAGAAAAGTAGCACCAATTTAAAGGGTTACTCGTTGTATTATATTACAAAGCGAAAAATGAAGTGCAATTCGCTTTTAAGGTTATGGAATCTAGATTTGAGATAACGCACATAAGTGTACGCATACTTAATAACGTTAGGCCTAAGTTAACAGGTTTACATTCTAACTCTTATCTTAAATGTCAGTCTATAGTGGCCCAGTCACCTGATTATGGACAATAGTCACGTGATTACGGACAATGAGAGGACGGAAGGGCGAGACCTTGTGTCAGGGTTTGCGTCCATCCCCCTAAAAAAAAAAAAACCCGTGCCGATCGACAACATTATTGGAAGCGGTTTTCATTCATGACAAACTGATGAATTACTCCTCATCCTTTCACTTTAAACTTAACGTTAATGGTGCTCAGAAAACATTATCCGTCTCGATTACCACGGCAGGATGCAATTAGACCCCCTCCCACATTCCGCAAATGTCTTCCCTTCCTGTTGGGAGAATGTTACCCCTTTGCGTGGCACATTGACACGAGTGATACACACACATTCCTATAGAGCAGCATTGTATATGTTTGCGGAGAAAGGGTTCACCACTCCAACCACTGCTTGCGAACATAACGAACGTCTATGACCGCTGGTTGCTTATGTCGCTCATTAAGAATACCGATGTTTTAATTAGACCAAGTCCATCAGTGGCACGTTACAGGGATGGGGTGTTGTTACGCACCCTATTTTGCGTGTTTGTGTGTTTGTTTCTGTTCTCTATACCGTTACTCTTTCAAGGGATCTGATCAGACTAAATAAGGTTTTAAGGAAGTTCCTAACCATCATTATGCGCATGGGAAGTGTTCCCTGGTGACTGATATGTGATACAGGAGAAGCCACATGTCACGGCTGAGAAATACAGGACAATTTCCAATTTCCATGATAAAAACTAATGACGAAATTCCCATCCCCTAAAATATTGAAATGGTAACGTAAATCACCCCCTTCTCTCCCCCCTCTCTCTCTCTCTCCTCCTTTCTCTCTCATCCCTTCTCTCTCCTATTCATATATATCATAAACACGAATCAACATACTTAAACGCTTAGCTGTATTTTTGTTTATAATGCCATGATACATACAGTTTGATATTTAATGTTTTCAATGATTTGCCGTCATGTTACAGAATAGAAAAATAAGAATGAAATACATTTTTCCAAAAGAAGATATGAGCAAACCATTCATCCTTTACGGACAACATTCAATATATTGATATGTTGAAAGGGCGAGGTACCTCCGTGCTCCCCTTCCTGAACTCGCTTTACCCCTATTCTCCGTTCTCTTACCCCCTCATGCACTCTTGCAGCTCAAGAAACGCCGATCTGATCCGCGTCGTATTAACATTCCTCCGTGATTGGCCGCATTGTTCCCGCTGCCTAATGCTGTACTTGCGCGTGACACTTCCAGTTTACTCGGTCCAGTGGCGACACCTCTTATTGGATGTTACAATGCTTCGATCATGACGATGGGGCAATTCTTCGACACATATGGGTGTCGCCTCAGGGAAGGGAGAGGGGGAGGTGGGGGTGGGGGGGGGGGGGGACTCCCTTAAGATGACATGTGGGGCATCACATTCGCATCCGTAAAAGACGAGAGTTTCATTACGCATCTCAGAAACGGAGCCGTACATTGTATAGCCAAAAGTGTTGATAGCGGGGATGTTGCGATCGATACTGCCGATAATAATGGCAAAGGGGGTTGACACAGCCCTCCACCCCCCCCCCGCCCCCTTTCCCCCTTCGCCTATAATACACGCTCATGCCCCCAATAGCAGCTAGCCATCTGTAACAGTAACAATATCTGTCGAATCAAGCCGTCGTGCTCAATCAGTTTTAGGTTTCCTGACGTTCGGCAGAGGTGAAGCTAGATCAGTGAAAGTGCACTTTCATGTTAGAAGCTAGGATAGGGGGGTGGAGGGGGGGGGGGCGAGTTATGGAAGGTACGTCGGGCTAGGCCTTTGTGGGATTAAGAGCGGTGAAAATAAACCGAAGCTGACGGTTGTCGGCAAAATATGTTATTGTTACTCGCAAAACATTTACAATTCTATCGCATTACCCTCGCCTAGATTGGCATGTATCAAGCAGAAATTGGGGTTCGGAGGGATTTTAGGCTTTAAGGGAAAACATGTCCGTCACAAAATAGAAACGTGTCGCTTATGTGTATTCTGGAAAGCATCGGTCTTGATTTTTACCCCCCAAGTTTGATATTTTAATTTTCTTGCCCAATGGAATTGTCTAATGGAATGTTACATTTTCAAGAAGTTACGAGAGCTCTTCTCAGGAGGTAGTTACAAAGTTGTAACATTTTCATAACAACATTTGCCTCTTTATACTTGATTTGATCACAGTATTCCACATTTATACTTGACAAGCGTTATTGGCAATATAACTCGGTCTGGGAGTTGTTTTATCATCCCTTGAGAAATAATTTTCGTGAAATGGAAAGCCATGAAATATTAGATGTTATTATCGGAATCTGTGGCAACGCTAACACATGTGAATGAGTGTTTGATGACTGGGAATTGCACTTCGCGTGTGGTTGAAAAATGTTACATGTTCATGTCTCCGAAAATTGAAACATTTTAAGAATTTATTTCTCCATGTACGTCATGACAATAAATATCTCAAAAGAAACATCAAACAGCTGCTGCTTTATGGCCTTCACAACAACGGTCATTGCAAGTACGCTCCTCTAGAAATAGCAATATGAATATGCCTGGCCATGCTGGTAGGGAGAATGAAGATAACTTTTGACGTAAAAGAAGATTGTAAAAGAATATTTTATACGTGGTTCCCTCTCATTCCCTCTTTTGTGGTTTTGTACCACTTTTCAATGAACTTTGAATATGTTTTAAATCAAATAAGTCATACAACCTCTAACAAATTCTTTACATCGAATGATACATTCTCGTATTTAATGTGTGCATTTTATTAGACAACTAATGAGTTTCATATTAGATATTATAAATGTATGCATCATAATATATAAATCATTGAGTAAGTAAAGGAAAAATGACTATTCCTTTGTGACAGTTCACGAATAAAACAGTTATTTTTGAAACACTTTTGTGATCAACGTTTTGTTGTTGCTTCGCAGACTGTGCCATGTTTTCGCCATAACGTTGGGCATTCACTGTAGCTATACTTAACATCACTTTTCTTTACTTTACTCTAGCTATGATATAATATACTGTCCTCTATTCATGAACCATCTGACCATCGTGACCGGAGTGCTTCCTACTTGGCAATTATGACTAGATTTTCTGACATCTCTGATTTCCAATAACGCCACAAGAGTCGACAATGATATCAGCAGATTTTAGACATTTCATATTAAAAATCCTTCTCTGTCCAAGATGAGACTGTGCGCAACCATGGCAACGTGGTTAGAAAGAAAAAACAAAATTAAACATTGGTTTTGCAAGCGCATAACAAAGGAAAATCTGATAAATGAGTCATGTCAGGCCGTCTAATACACGTGGTTTAAACAGAACATTATCGAATTAATCAGATACAAGCATGATACTAAAAACTTTCATCGGCTGGGGATGATGAATAATTAAATGACTGAGCTTCAACCAACCTTGAATTGTAGAGGGCAAGCTTTCGTCCTCTCCTGAGGACTTTCTCAAGCCTAATGCAGTGGAGTGTTGTCTTGCTGCCGTTGCCTGTCTTTATTAATCACTGGACCATAGATTGGTGAAAGGGTATATCCCGAGTCTCTGTTGAGAGCTGGATTGACCCTTCTGATCCAAAGTGCTTCCTTTATTTTTCTTTTCAACCAGTTGCTTTCAAAGTCAATGATGCGCGCCTCATCCCATTTAATGTTGTGTCCTGTGTTGTGAGAGTGCTCAGCTATCGCCGATTGTGATGGATTGTTTAGTCTCAGTGCCCTTTTGTGTTCCTTGAGTCTCTCGTTCAAGGTTCTGCTGGTTTCCCCAATGTAACAATCATGGCAATCAGCACAAGTGATCTTATATACAATGCCTGATCTTATTTGCCTTGGGACTTTGTCTTTAGCATGGACTAGTCTACTTCTCAGGGTATTAGAGCTCTTGAATGCAATGTCAATGTCCTTGTTGTGGAATGCTCTTTTCAGACGGGAGGATATGGTGTTTACGAAGGGGAGGACTACCCTAATGCTAGCCTCCTTTCTTTCCTTTGTGGGTGACTTAGTTCTTGTTCTGTCCTTGGCTTTTTGTCTCATCCAAGCTGGGTATCCACATGCTGCAAGGGCCTTGTCAATATGGTGGAATTCACTCCGTAGTGCATCATTGTCAGAGGTTATATTTCGAGCTCTCAAATACAAAGATCTAGCAACTCCCTCCTTTGTGTTGAGTGGATGATCCGAGTCGAAGTTTAAATACAAGCACATGGAAAATTAGTGGGAGAATCCACCAGTTCACCTAGTTAGACAAAGATTCTTTCAAAAACAGTGCGGAAAAAAATATACTCGATAATTACTAGGCGCTGTTTTCGTTACTGTGGTCTCCAGGCTGATTCCTGTAAAACTGCGAAGTCAGGACGGCCGGGAGAAGGTAGAGTAAGAAAGGGCGGGGACTTGAAGTAATAATACACCTCCCTTTGGTGATCCAGGGAGGGAGAGAGAGCATCCTTTTTAAGTCGTAGATGAGATTAAGGAAGGACGGCGCGCGCGCTTAATTTGGTTTGGCACCGGCGCGGCGTGGTGACTCGATGGGAAACGCGACGGTTCATCAGCCCGGAGCCGCCCCGGTCGACCTAGCCCTGCCTGTGCCTGCTTGCCTGCCTGGTTGCTGCCAAGCGTGAGAGAGTTTGGAACGAACTTCCTACTTTTGTTTAAAGGGACTCGCTCGACACGGTGGGCTGTCAAGCTGTCACAGGACGAGCGCCCTCTCGAGGGCTAGGCTAGCTCGGATATAAATCGTGCACTTGTTAAGATAATAATCCGCGGACGAGCCACATTCCAATTCAGTTGTATAAAGGATAAGAAGAAAAGAGAGACGGGTGGACAAACACATCAGGAATATAGGGGAAAGGTAATACAGATGAGGGGGGGGGGGGGCGGTGGTCATTACTGCATTCTACTCTACGTCACGCACATCTTTTTATTCTCAAAGCGGACGTGGCCGAAATGTCTGTCTCGAAGCAGGGAAAGAAAGCTGTCAAACATTGTTGTTTAGCCCTCAACCCAAACTACTTCAAACATACCAGATGGATATTAGTTTACATTCTTTTGTCAAAATTGGGTCGGGCAGTATATTTTGTAGTATTGGCCAAAATAAACATCATTTTTGACGGCTTTGAACATGGGAAAGAGGAGGAAGTATTCCGCACCCCACCCCACCCCAACCCCCCTCACTGCTCGCCCCACCTCTGACGGTCAGCAGCACTTCTGAACAATCTCCTCTCAATAGCGTCCTCTTTGTTAACTAGTTCACGGCCGTTTCTCTAAAGAACGAACAGTGGCACACGTGTTACATATCCTCCGCGGCATACCAGGCTGTTAAATTTCACGGGTGTTTAGAACTCTTAGCCGCGTTAGAAGGCCTCCGAGAGAGAAAAAAAGGAACACATCCACCCCGGCGGCGTCCTTTGATGTCACCGGGCTGGAAGTCACGTGATCTATCTCCTTGAAGTCGCGCCTTGGAGACGATCACGATGACGCCTGGCTGAGCTATCGCAGAGATCCATGGCTATCGTAAAGTTTCGGTAGGGACCCCCGCTTTGAAAAATTGAAATCCGCCGTATCATTTGCGCGCGCGAGTGGATGCGAGCGGGTAGCTTGGCGTGAGGGTCACTTGCAATCCCCATGAAATATAAGGAGCCCCTCTCTAACGAACTTCTTTCGCCGATACCTGTTTTTCCTCCTATGACCTTATAACGTGTGTTCCTGGAATTGTGCCCACCAATTTCATTTCATTTCAGGTTTTTTTCTATCATTGTGTTCCCCGTACCATGCTTTGTTTGTTTTCACCTTCGCAACATGTTTCCTTAAAACTCCACAAATGTATAATCTAAAAATAGTCTTATTAAACTTATATCGTTTGATGTGTTGTACAGCGAGCCTATAAACTCACAAGCGTCAATTTTTATAGGCTCCCCACATTTTGTGCAAGCAATCTTTGTCATCTATCAGTCTATGTTAGCTATATTATACTTATCTTGATTATTTATGTCACATTATACGTTAACGTATTATTTTCATGATCGAGTATATTTTATGTAAAAACGTGTGGAAACAAAATTCAATTCAATTGATATATATTGATCTTATTTCTCCACGCTTTATAAAAAAAAAAAACATGCCTCAGCCAGTCAGTCCAGTTACAAACAAACAAGGAAGTTATCTTGGATATACCATGGATATACTGACTGTAAATCATATTAAGTCCAGAAATGTGATGACTTCTCCAACCACCGAAACACGAGAATAAGCATCGATGATATCCTGGATGAAGTGAAAAGATAAACGAAGCAATGTGCTCTCCGTTCAATTAACTATGTTCCTCAGTATGTACTTATATATTATATGTTTTTTTTTCTTTCATGTTTGGCTACTATATTAAGACAGAACTAGAAAAGCTATCAAGATATCATTAAAAAAGGACAAAACAAACCAAAGTTCTTTCCGATAAATAGTCCTATTATTTCTGTGAAATGAGATACTTATTTTGTAGAAAAATCTAAAAGAAATTAACATAGAGGCTTGACCCACTCTCTTAATAACATGGACAACAAAAGACACGTGATAGGACGGTCACCTGTTGGGCCATCCAGGAGGTCGGTCATGAGGTTACTTAGAAAGTAAGTTCAAACTTCCGACTTGTTCCGAAAATATGTCATCGTATCATCGTATCATCTTGGTTAATGAACATATTCTTCATCTACACTTCAGGTTCATACTTTTTATCACCGGCCGGTATTCTGAGCAGTGGACTCACCAATGAGTGTGCTGGTAACTCCTTGGACTATCTAAGTACAGGTTTCGTACACTGTTTGCGTTCAACCTCTGTTCAGGTTCAGGACCCCCTCCTTTGACAACCCCCCCTCCCACCCTTCCCCCCCCCCACCCCTACCCCCATCCTCACATACACACACGCACACACACACACACACACACACACACACACACACACACACACACACACACACACACACACACACCACTTCCCTTCTTAAGTGTCGAACTATACATCTACTCGGTAGGGGTACAGGCATGAGGGATAGAGTGGTCATCAAAACTTTGTTTTTTTTCCACACATTTCAGTAACGATATCAAACTCCAACTGCACCATCTTTCCGTCCGCATGTACCTATATGATATCGATGCGTTCAATTACTTTTAATTACAGGCTCAAATGAATCTCCCTGGAGAAACGTCATTTCCTTCTTCATTTACTCGGAGTCAACAGTTTATCCTCTCAAATGTATAACCATGGTGACTTTTGAACAAAGAGGCAGTACAGTTTGGATTGGACAGTACGTGCGAGGAGGTGGGTTGCGCGCCAAACGGTAAATACCGTCGTCTGCCAGAGCCAAACCGAGATCTCCACATCCATAGTGCAACCTGTGGCCAAGTCGATAACCATGACAACCCCAGGGAATCCCATGATTTTGTCTTACCGCCTCCGTTTCCCCTTCCAATTCCCCCGCACCCCTCCCCCTAATATCCTCAGCCGTTGCAGGCATTATTTCGTAACGTTCGCATGTCACGCATGTAACGGATATCTGCAACCTATTGAAGTATTCATTCTTCGTGCGCGCGCATGCACACACTCACACACGTACACATACATTCCTCTTCGTCAACACCAACCCCCAGAGGATCGGATAAACCCCCTCAGGAACACATGTGCATACAATGTGTTATGTGTCAATAAGTTTTTCTTGGCTTGGTACTGAGCGGGTTAACTATAATGACGACGCACCCGCTCCATATCCATGATCTCAACTCTCAATCCATAACTATCACAATATTAGCATGATCACCACTACCGTCATTTTCCTCCCAATACCGCCCAACCCCGTAGCAGACTGCCTTGAAGCAAAGCAGAATTAGTCTCGGCTAATGAGTATTCAATGTGTTAAATGAATACAATGTCCACACATTGGAATAACATGCACACAATAACATCTTTGAAAATTGCTGTCAACATATTTAGAGCTCAAACCAAAACCAAACATCACGTTCACCATAGACCAAAACATTGCCACGCTGACGTAGTTTATTTCTGCCTAAATTTACGATTTCCTTTCCAAAGCTGAAACCTTTCTTTCCGTTGTCTAAACTTTCCACGTTGAAAGGAGTCAAGTAAATTTACCTGAATTACCTGGATTACACTCTGAAAAAGGTACACGTCACACATATAAATGACCTACATGAGAGGGAGAGAGAGAGAGAGAGAGAGAGAGAGAGAGAGAGAGAGAGAGAGAGCAAAGTACGTATTATCCCAAACCTACAAAGCTATCGAAAGGTAAAAATTAAATGTCACTTGCTACCTGTCGCGATTGCTGCCTTACCGAAGGAAATTCCTCAATATCTGCAGTATTTTGCGGAAATTGTTCATAATGCCCTAATTGTCAATAAGGAAATCATTCGTCAAAGTTGTCCCTTTCCACTTTTTCCTTCAATTCGGTCGGAAAGGTGATGATTGTCACTCTTTGTCTCTGGTCTATTTGACACCCACTTTCCTTACCCCCCCCCCCCTCTCTCTCTTTCTCTCTCTCTCTCTCTCTCTCTCTCTCTCTCTCTCTCTCTCTCTCTCTCTATCTATCTCCTCTACTCTTTTTGTCCAGATCTTGATCTCCCTCCCCCTCCATATATGTTCCTTTTGCTACACGTCTAATGCTAGAACAATATCCCGACTAAAACAGACTAATGTCCTTTGAACAAACTCCTGACGAGGCAATACACATGGCCACTATGGAGAGGTAACATTGAGCCTCGGAGGTTGTTGTCCATGCTATCTACCACGGGAAACTAATGCGGACATGAAGAGCTCAACCATTTAGCTGATTACAGGATTGGATAATGCTGTACTGTAGGAACTGGACTAAAATACGTACTGAGGTATACAATTGAAGTCACAGCGTTTTTAAAGAAAAAAAAACCGTCAGTTATATTATGACAATAACAATACTGATTATGGTTCAATTGACCACAACACTGAGATATGGGTCCATATTGGTTGTCTGTTTTGTAATCATGATAATTGACACTTGTGACCATGGTAGTCGTAGTTTATATTTTGTTTTACTGACTTTTAAATGAAATATTAGGATAAACACAGGAAATTATAAGATGAATGCGGCAGCATTTGCATCCTTCCCTAGCCAACTCCTCTGTTTCTAGTTGCTTTCTCTCTATCGCTCACTCTCTGTTAGCCTCAATTCCACTTTCCTTTCACTTTCCTTACCTAATATAGACACTTGACCAGCATGATTCACCCCGTATCATCAAGCATAACAAAGCCACATTCATTCTTCCTTCCCACGTTAATGGATCATAGATCAATGCATCAGAGGTCATTCAGCTCGCATTGAATGTAATCTAGCACTTTTCCGTTCCTAACAGGAAAGTCAACTGCTGGTGTAGGCCTATTCTTCTTCTATCTATAGAGCCGACAAAATCATGACTGTGTGAACTACAGAGAGTACCTGTCCATGGATGTGCATGTACATAACATTTGCACAAATCTGGACTGAACTTAAAAAAATGTGCCGTTGAATATATATCGTAATCAGGTGGAGTTTTTGTCAGAATATTAATTGGGCCTGAGTTCTGGTCGTGGACATGATCTTGGTGATAGCCTATTTATGATTCGAGATCTTGGTCCAGGTTTTGGTCTTGGCCTCGACCTATTAAAGTAATAATAATGGTCTTGGTTTGGGTCAGTCTGTAGTCTGTACTTTCTCCTTACTCATGCCACAAGCTGCTATCCAGAAAAATCGTAAATAATTTCGTTTTAATATAAGATGAATATCGTAATAATAATCACATATGTGGTACTAAAATCTAAAAAAAAAAAACTTGCACACTTGGTAGTTTTCATTCGAAGGAGGCTCACGCCCCCAAATAATCTACGGTCATACATTACGCGAGGCGATGATCACGTGACACATACTTTTTTATGCGTCAACGCTACCATAGTAATACTATGGTAGCGTTGACGATTTGAAGTTCTTCGTGGTAGGGTCCATGGTATAATCTATGGAAGATTACATGGAAGGAGAGGACATTATATCACGTGAATCGTCAATCAACACGATGGCGGAAGGAAACGCAGCAAGTGGCTTGTGGCACCAACAGGTAGCATGAGTGGGGTTTTCTGAAGAAAATAAAATCAAACCCTTTCTTTAAAATATTAATCAGGTCAATTCAGAAACACATCCAACCTCTTCCTTCTTTTCATGCTGAAATTCTTCTCCCAAACCACGGCATCCTGTTTCTTAGCACCCTCCTCCGTCCTGTCATTGATTTTATTGGCCAACGCTCCAATTTCCACAAATATTCCGATAGGCAAAGTGCTCCTAAATATGCTTGAAACTTTCAAGATAATTGGGGACCCGCCGTGAAACTGCTCCAGGGGCACGCCCCCATCCCTGCTACGTCATACACTATCCGCGTGACGTTTCTTGGTCATTTTTCCACGAATTCCTTCGTATTTTATTTTGGTTCATAACTCCCAGCATGCCTAGCGTGCTAGCGTGCGAAGACGAACAATCCGTGCTAATCCGCGGTGACGGATTTGCGCAGGTAACCAGCTCGCCATGTCTCACTGAAAATGATATGATGATCCCTACATATTTTTGATGACCCCCCCCCCTCCCCCACCCCATCCGTTCCTTGTCTAACGCCGACACTACTCGCGCTTCTACATAATATGTTTACAAAATATAATTCACATCTAGTAAACAAAAGAGTCGTTCGGATTGCGCATCCCCGCCCCTTCACTCCGTCTGTTATCGGCACCGCCATTCAACATGTTCATCACCCCATTGGCACCCTCCTCTTCAACTTAATCGAAATATTACGAGTGTGATGGCGAAGTCCCAATAATATGTTCAAGATTCGACGACTTTGCTATCGTCACCTTGCAGGCACGGCAGGTAACGTCGTTCACAATGTGGTAGGAAACCATTGTCGATCACTTTACCACTTGACTCCGTGATGTGTTTACATTCTCATTACTTTCTTACAAACCACTTCGCAAAACTGAAAGGGTCTTCTCTATTTTACATTGTAAATTTATAATGACTGACTGAATGGCGTCGCTCTTAATATTGTAAGAGCTTCATCAAGTGTACATCTTCTTCAACTCGTGCACGGCTTCGTCACCACATCGACAAACTTCGGATAAATGAAATTGTAAGCTTAGTATAATCATGATTGTCTCCAATAAAAGAGAACACCTTTGCCTTCACCTGGTGTGGTTACAAGTTTGTTGTTTCCTTCTCAAAGTTAATTTCCCTCTGTTCGGTAATGACCAATCCCTTCCTATATTTATGATACCTCTAACAATATCCCTGTTCTCCTCCCCCACCCCCTCTCGCTCTCTTTATCTCTCGTTCCCATTCTGCGCTATAAATAACCGGAAATTGGTGATCATCTATGCGTTTGTGAGTATGATTTCATGAACAGTATGAGCGAGATCGCTTGTGAGACGAACAGACACTGAGTAATATGTATCAGTATTCTGGTTGATACGTCAGGATAGCTCAGACAGCCTCCCTCATCTCACAATCCGGTCCCTCGATGCCAATATTGACACCGATTAGTGCACACTTACTAAAAATAAATCGCTATTAATCGTTGCACTCATCCCTTTTCACACAGGTGTGAGGACGTTGATGTCCGAATACACACGGCCATGAGTATGCCGTGGCTACTCGGCACGTATTACGGGTGCTATTACTTTGAACATTTCCATGGTATTCTTCCATTCAAGAGAGTTTTGCTTGGTTGGGTACTATGTTTATCGGTTCATTTATATATAATTACAATATAGATGTATTGCTACGATTAATTACGGTCAATTATCCAGCAGGTAATTGTTTGTTAACCTATTAATTTATCAATGATGAATTGTCTACTTACCTAAATATTTAGCATTGATTGTTAATTGCTCAGGCTGGTTAGTGTGTATGTTAGTTAGCGTGATATCGCCATGTTTGTTAGTAGTCTACAGTCCATGCCGGCCGCGCCACACGGGTCGGGTCTGTACATGTACTAGTCGCCTTCAGACCTATTTTGGGCGACCCATATCGGTAAAAGCAGTATGGCGTGTGAATCAGACCCTAGTTGGACCTGAAAATAACTTCGTGACTTTATTTTTAAGGGTTGGGAGGGTGTTTCTGTCGTGAAGGGGAAACTTATTAGTGGTCAGATAAAGTCGTCTCCTCCTAAATCAGCTGCTACCTGAGTTTAACTACCACTTCCCTCACTATCTGCTCCACCCTCTCCTCCCCTTTGTTGTAAAGCAATATCAACATGACCAACATGCACAATGTTATTATCAAAAGATTGATTTCTTCACAAACTGATACAACAACCTACGCTGTATTTCAGTTTCCGCTCTGTTCTAAATGAATACTGTGTGTCAGCTTTTCTTTGAAAATTTTCCCGAACCTTCTCACGGGTCTGCGGGCTTGGCACTCCTGAAGTCAAATATCGCTTTTTGTTTGTTTGTTTGTTTGTTTGTTAACTCTTATGTGCCATGTGTTTCATTTTCGGTTTGCCTGGTACACAAAGGGTTAATGTTGTTTACGCCACTGACTGAAGAGTGCAACGTGACCACAGTGACTCGAGTGGTGGTGGGTCATGCGGTGCCGTGACAAACGATCGTGACAAGGTTAAAGAACAATCATTAGCCGTTATGGGTAGCTGCCCGATTTAACCCCCACGGTCCCTCGGCTCGAGCTGGTTTTAGATGCGAGGCTTTAGCGGAGGGTCAGCTGAGGAGTCATGGCGACACTTTAAAGCGTTGGCTCACCCAAGGGAGAGGGGAGACAGAGACAGGGACAGGGAAGGAGAGAGAGAGAGAGAGAGAGAGAGAGAGAGAGGGGGGGGGGAAGAAGAAAAGAAACAGAGAACCCCCCCCCCCCCCCAGAGAAATAGAAACAGTGGCAGACATAGAGAAAGGGCAAGACAAAGTCAAAGACACGGAGAGGGGGGGGGGGGGATATAGACAGAAAAATATGAAAGAGAAGGAGAAACAAACTAGAAAAATTAAAACAAAGCAGAGAGAGAGAAAAAGAGCGAGGCAGGGGAAAGGGGAAGGAAGGGACAGAAGCAAAGACAGAGACAGAGACAATGAGGGAGAAAAAAGAGAGAGATAGGGGAAAGAAAGAGAGAGAAACAGAAAGAAAAAAAAAGAAAGAGAGAAAGAGAAAAAACAGAGAAATAGAAACAGAGGCAAAGAGAGAGAAAGACCGAGACAGGGGACGGACTGAGCATGGTGAAGGGGGCCAAACGTGTCCCAAACCGAACGGACAGACGTCAAATATCATATCAAACCTAAAAAAAACATATCATCTGGAAGTCGACATCCTTCAAACCCCATCTCGACAAGCCGTCGTAAAGAAGTACAAATCCATAAACAATCAGCGCAAAGTCCCAAGCCATATCCCCCAAATCCCTTCTCCAAGATGCCGAGTTTGACCACCGAGAAGAGTCGCTTAAAGTCAACTTGAACTTTGTCTTAAAAGTGATTGATGAGCCCAATTGTTAGGCGATCCTTGGTTTATTATGACTTCTGCCTTTCCAGCTTTGTTTGAGGGTTAAATGCGGTGGGACAGAACTGCTCTTTTCCGGTGTTTTCTCCGGCTTTCGTGGCTTTACGAGCTTTTATTTCCATACGTCCGCGTCAATCAAAATGGGAATTTGAAGCAGGTGAGTTCATTTCTTTCCTCTTTTCGAGAAGTCTGTAATCTTGGTAATCAGGTACTACTGCCGGGAGGGACGCACGTTTGGCGTACTTGACTCTTGCAAGTTGACTTTTGCGACATGATTGTGTGAGTTGGGTTGGTAATGAAAAGGGATTCTGCGCACCCTCTCGTCATGCTCCTGATTCCAAATATGAAATCTTTCCCTTCCTAACTTACTCTAGTTCTTGCTCTCTAACACACGCATTCTCTCTCTCTCTCTCTCTCTCTCTCTCTCTCTCTCTCTCTCTCTCTCTCTCTCTCTCTCTCTCTTTCTCTCTCACTCTTTCTCTCTCTCACCCTCTCTCTATCTCTCTCTCTCCCTCCCCCCCTCTCCCCTCTCCTTCCCCTTATTTATTTGTTACTTAATCCATCATAAGGCACTTGATCACAGTGTATGAAGCGCTTTATTATCAATATCATTATTCTCCACTTTCCTCCAACTTTGAATGCATACAAAAAGGAAACTTTAATTTGCTCCCGTTTTTTCCGTTTTGTCTCTGTTTAATCATCCTCGCTTCACTTTATTCTCACCCCCCCCCCCACACACACACACGCTTTCTCTCTCTCTCTCTCTCTCTCTCTCTCTCTCTCTCTCTCTCTCTCTCTCTCACTCTCTCCCTTCCCTTTTCCATTCTTCCTTTCCCTCCATGTCTCTCCCTGTCCCTTTTATATTCTATCACGACCACTTGCTTTTCTTTCAATTTCTTCCATTCTTCTACTTCTATTTAAACATCGCATTTGTCTTTTTCTCGTTTTCCCCGTCAACGAAAAACAATTTCTGCATCACATATTTGTCCTTTTTACTGCCTCGCAAAACAAGAAATAGAAACATTCCAAACTTCAAACAACCTCGGATTCACTGCATTCTCACTCTGGAACAGATGTGGTTATAAATTGACAATTTCGATAAACAAAAAAGATACCAATCTATCCTAAGGTGACGACGATGGTCTGTATGTTACAACAACACATTTCGGAACAGATGTGGCAATAGGTTTTGTTTTCCAATGATCAAAAGAAAAATCTATACCCAATTACGAAAATTGATCTACCAACGTCAGATCTCGGGTGTCGAGCAGAAGGCAATCACTTTGATCAGTAAACTTCAAACCTGAGCAAATTTGTGCAAATGGTGAAAGTGATATCAATACGCATGATAGACGTAAACATATTTTTAATCACTTCTGAAAATGGAATAATAAAACAATTTTAGTAAAGTACCTAGTTCGAAGTTGAGACCCCTCAGCAAAAACGTCTCTATCACAAATTTAAAACAGTCCCCCGAATCCAATCGATATTCTTTGTTTAAAAAAAACCCATAATAATAAAATAAAAAGTATATCCACTTGGTGCTGACCTTAAAAACTTTTGAAGTACTGCCTCAGGGTGCAGTTTAACTTTTAATAGATGTCTGTCAGAACTTCGATGATATATACGAAACAGAAATCCTATTCTTCACAGAATTGACATTCCAATGTGTAATAAGTTAAGGTATCTTTAAGGGCTTGGCACTTAAGAGGATTAAACAACGTAAGAATGTCTTAAAGCAGAGTGTGTCTACTTCAAATTTCCTATCAGACAATGACCACGATGATTCCTCGTCAGTGCATTCAATTATGATTTTGAAATTAAAAAAAAATACATAAAAACACGACCGCATGAGGGCGTAAGCTGGAAGTTGCCAATTTGCAGACGCCCGCTCAGCTCGTGGTAGCGGTCAAAAACCACGAGATTACGTAATCCATTGACCACTGGTCTGGGGAAACATATAATGCGTTAAAACTTTGTTTATTTTTGTCGAGTCATTGGCGAGTGAAATCCCCTCCCCCGTGGCGTGTTTCCACCAGAAATTCCTTTTTAGAATCTGATCAATTCAGATGAGCCGATGACCGAGCAGACGCGGTTATAAAAATAGCAGGGCCACAATATGGATCTATTTATATAATCTATTCATTAATTAATCCACTCCGGTATTACATCTAGTCTTATCGTATGCCTGTATGTTATCACGTTTTACGGCTACAATTCATTTATCTATAATATATATATGTATTGATGTGCATGGTTATGTTCTCATTCGATTGCATGGATGTTTCACGATTTATCAACCGTTTATATGTACTTCCTTATATATACGATAATTCAACCATTTTAATTATTTTCTATCAGTCTATTCATTATTCTATATAGTTTCTATTTATGTGTTGATCTATTTTAATCCATTCATACTGAATATTGGATTCTCGTATTTCGATCTTGCTTTAGACATTCTTTAGACGTTCTTCCAATCATTTTATTTCAACTACATGTATTGCCAATACTTATTTTCTCTTCCAAAAACGTTGACGCAATTGGATTTTTATATACTCCTTCAAATATTCATGTGTTTCTCTCGTAGACTCCGTGATTGCATCATTACGTTCGCATGGAAAGCTGGCATTAGCGCTTTATTTCCCCCAAGAGGCTGTCGGTATACACGCCGTCTAAGCTTTACTCTTTCTTCGTAGAAGTAGCTGTCTAAGTAGCTGGCAACGTTTTGAAATGAACCACTACATTTCGCGATATTGATGTCACAATTGTATTTACCTTTGACCTCTAACCAAATAAGCATCACACATTTCCATTGCCGAACTGTATGTTATATAGTCTGGTATACAAACATTTCATGTTGTAGTATCGTTCGTTTCCTCCATGCTCTTTTCCTCTCCGTATTATTTCTTCTAATCTGGTGTATTTTTGTTCTATTTTAAGGAAGGACAACATGAGAAAAAAAAAGAAAAAAAGTGGGTGATATTCCAGGATGAATATGAGAGCAGGAAGAATTAACTGAACAAGGAGTAAAAGAAGGAGGAGGAAGGAGAGAAAATAAAACACCAACAGAAGACGAAGGCAGGATTGGAATGCAAGAGAGAGAAAGGGAAGTCACAAACAAGGAATGAGGCGAAAGGGAATACATTTACAAACGCAAAAGGTCCCGGGCGAAATTTTGAATTGGAAATGTAGCAAAACAGCGACGGGGAAAATGAGAAGAAGACAAAAAACGGGAAGAGATCATAAACTGGAAAGTGAGAGACAATTTAGGGGTCCATCTGCGCAACCTGCTCCAGTGGTCCTTATGATGATGGTCTGTGACATACGAGTCCCACGGGCATCATTGGCACGGGAAAAGGCCAGCGATTAAGGGCATTCTGCGTAGTCTGCTTTTGTTAGAAGGGGCACACGATCAAATGAGGTAAATCTGTTGCTTGAGGGGGTTAGGGGGCACCCCCCTCTCTCTCTCTCCCATAATATACCTGAACATGCATAAACGCATACACATATTTAATATTTAAATAATATTGAGTACTTTGGGGCATATTCTGATTTTCAGAAATTGGAATAAGACAAATAGCGCCACCATGTCTTTATCAGTTTCTAGTGAAGATTGTCATGATTATATTGTAGGACTCCACTTTCCGTGTGCCTTTGCAGGCCGCCCCGCTCCCCGCCCCCATCAACTCTCCCTTGCCAACCCTACTGGGTGTAGACCTAAAGTCAGGGCGCTTGGGTGAGTGGGGGGGGGGGGGGGGCAATAGGGGCAATCACCCCTCCAAGATATCACAATCATAAAAAGAGAACTTTCACTTGAAGAAATGCGGGTAAGCGCTCCTAAAATGTCTCATTTTCTCCAGAAATTGGTAATAGTTTTTTATTCTTTGACCTCAGGTTTCCCTCTGAGTTTCGTTTAGCAGACGTGGACGTGGTGACGGGCCGATCGCCAGGGCCGCGGTTTGGAAGTTGTTTCAGTTGTTTTTCGATTATAATACGGCACCACCAGCTGACATCTGTGTAGGGTTCGCGTCACCAAATGTTTGCATTTAGACTCTAACGTTTTCCATCATTTCCTCTGGGTCTAATAACCAAAATGTTGACATTTTCTCCTGGTTTTAGAACCCCCAAGAGAGGATATATCGTGGTTCATGTTTCTGTTCGATGCGGAGCACCACTACTGTTCATGTCGAATAGATCCAATGTAGCCAATCCGATATGTCAAAATGTTTGACATAGCTTATGAATCAAACTACGTCCTTCTGGCCGAGGCTCGTTCATGTCGCTATTTAACTACATCGTGCTGTGTGGTACAATAACCCATTTCCTTACATCAATAAAATACGAATAAACTACACATCAAAACCCGTACATATAATTAGATCATATCATGGTTCAAATAGAGGCACAACATCCTTTCCAAGGGTCAGGAATGCATATGTATCTTCTGGGCATTTCAAAATATCGATGATGAAGATCCGTTCTTTTAAATGTATACAATAACAACTCAAATCAAGAGAATATTGCCGGGTTAAGTTAGCGTATAAATTATACACATTAATAAAGATACATTCCAACCGCATGCACCTGTCTTCTCAACAATTCTCAAAAATATAAGCGAATCAATCTTTTTCCTTGAAAACATTAAGAAAACAACAAACGAAAGTCTCATTCTACAATGATTTAATATGTATCTGGAAGAGGGCTTCACCGAATAAGAGCAAAATGAAACATTTCTCTTTTTCTGTTATCATAGTGTAACCACCTTTACCAAACAAAAATAAAACAACCAAAGTCATTGGGTTTATCGAAAGCAAATTCAGACCAGACATTCAATGACATCATTTCTCTTGTTTTTGTTTGAATATGACATTTATCTTGACGTAAATCAACCACAAAATAACAGTTCCAGGTCGAGGCTGCTACCTCAAGAACCAGAGGAAAGTGAGACGAAGCTATAAAAGAAGAAGGCAAGCTAATTCACTCTATCAAGGTCAGACGATGCCGACGATATCATCGTACATATTTGCAGACCGTCTTGAGTTTGTATCGTTCGTTCTTCTCTCTAGCACAATTCCCTCTCTTTCGTTTATTTTCCTTTTTTTTTTAATGTTTCCCATTTCTTATATTAATTCTTTGTATCCCTTTCTCTTGTTATCTTGTTCTCCTTTTTTATCTCTCTTCCTTTCTATCTCTCGATTTACCCATCTTCCATGTTGTCTCCCCCTTTCCTAACCTGTCTATGTACGTGTTTTCCATGTATTCTTCTTTCATTTCTTTCCGTCTTGTTATCATTGTTATTGTTCTTTCCAGTATTGCAATCAATCCTACTCTGATTTAGTCATGAGGTTTTTTTTCTCAGCTGCCCTTTAGTTTCGACGAAGCGAATTTATTTTTCTGCTCTTTTAGATATTCACCTTCTGATACCGTAACACATTTCCTTCCCTGGAAACCCGAACCCACCTGTTTTTCCGTCCTTCTTTCAGTTTTATATGCAGCAAACGTGTGACACTTTCAGGCCACGCGTACTGGGTTACATGGGTCAATCTTGTTTACGGCCTGTAACAATACTAGAAGCACATTGCTCGATAACCATGTGGTAGTTTAGTTTTCCATTATGACGAGTGAACCGTACACTAAATTAACTCTTTAAACACCCCTGATGCATGTTTGCACAAGTTATATGCACAAATTACATCCAACGACACACTGCCTGGCACACAAAGGGTTAAGGGAGTCCTTTTTTACTTACTGGTTGAAACGTTCCTTCCATTTTCTAGTTCTTTACAAAAAGCACGGTTTACATCTAAAATGATTTTATGGTAGATGTTATCCAATCAGCGTTAAGAAGCCTTTATAATTAAACATGATTCACTCTAGGGTGAGGTATATTATTTTCAATCTGTTCATTTGCTGTTGTTTATCTTGTGTGTGGAAATGAAGTAATCTAATGAAGAATTAACCTTCAGTAAACTTTTTTTTTCATTAACAATGATACTGTGATCATACGAATTATCAGAAGCTGGCAACTTCCTCAAGCACATCTGAATCGTTATTGCTTATTTTGTTTTATTGTTCCAGGCAATACGCATATTAACGATTTGAAAGAAATATTCATTCTTGATTTACAAAAGTACACGGTGCATCATGCATAAACTAATGCGGTACAATTTGTAACACGATCATTCATGATCATTTGAACATAAAACAACTTAAAACGCTAATACCAAAATGTTTCCGTAATAGTGCACGAAAAACATACCGCTTGCAGTATGTTCAGTTGATGTATTGTCACCTGTGCCAATATTTGCTGTATAACCTTTCACAGACGGATCAATTTACTCGACACATTGTCTATTTTCAGAGTTTGGACAAGCCTAGCAGGATGCTGCATTTTCAAACCATGAAGGGTAGAATTTCCGAGGGTGAAACTAACAAAGTCCAAAGTAGAAAACGAACTTAGATCCTCCGTGTACAATGCATGAACAGAGAGTGTCTGTACATGTATCGGCAAGTTCTACCAGCTTCAAATACAGGCCCTACCAAATTATGAAAAAAAAAAATTTCAATGACCTGAATTGGGCCATGAAATTACTAAGATTAAATCAATCATCATCATGATTATTATCATGTACAGCTAAACAGCAATCGAATCATATAAATCATATAATATCGTATAGATTTGAGAGTGCATTGAAAATCAAAATGACTTACAACTGCATTTTAACAGGTTTTAAATATTGAACAAAAATTCGCGGAAATGTTCCCGTGCCATTGCAACGATTTGCTTGTTTTCAACATTTACAACATCTAGTTTTGTCGATGTTGTTTAAAACACCATTATCGACTGTATTCCTCCCTCATTTGTATCATTTCATGTTCCCTCATGTGTTATTTAGGCCATGGTGTCTTCTTTTCTCAGGTCCTCAACTCTCGAGTGAAACTTTCCGGCCCGGTATGTACCGAGGTGGTGACCGGGTCGGGTTTCTGAGTCACGTGATATGGGGCTAGTATATAAATCGAATAGAGCACGGAATGGGAAGTTTGCGGAAGAAATGGATTTGTAATTCGCGTTCGAGTTTCGAATTCCAGTCGTATAAACACATCGAGCGACATTGTATGTAGCCTGGTCTCCAGGGGCATTTTCAATCCCAATTACAATATTCAAAACTCAGGTCTGGCTGCAGTAGACTAATCATTCTCAATTCCTTCTCAATACAATTTAAAGATAATCAAATTATGTAAATGTTCAAATGTTTTATTTTGTTTTAAACGGGGAATCGAGTTATATTCCTTTCCAATCAGAATTGTATTATTCGGGAAACACGTCAGGTAGATTAAATCGGCTGTTAACCTGGCTAAGTTTGGCAATGAACCATTCATGAACACGGCCTGTCGTCTCGCCATGTTCGTGACGATTTTAAGAACCGTGTATCTATTCTCAGGATAATTTCACTTCCTTCATCGTGAGGCATGCGTGGTGCTTTGTCAGACCAACCTCTCCCATTGTGTGTGGTCAGACAAAACACGTGCTACAGGCGTGACCCCCCCCCCCCACTTCACTCCACCCGCTTCGCCCATGCATTCAATACAAAACAATGCTTTAATTGATATTAATTATCGTGCTTCCTTTCCACAACATTGTTGACATAATTGTGTGTATGACCCGCTGAACCACACCAGACAAGACAAACGTGCTTCAATTACGTCTATTAAGAAATTCGATGTTTTTCTCCTGATGGTTCTTTTTCTGCCTCTCTAGATTAATATACAGCTATCGATCACACAGGGCATGTGCACTAACTACCCTAAACTATCCTTTTAAGAAAAACAAAAACATTACGAATATTTAGATATCTTAACACGTGAAAATAGATGCATTAATGCTTGCTAAATATGCGGTGTATGTTGAGTCGGCGAAGAGTACATGATACGGGCATGGGCGTTCTGGGTGTGGGTAAGGGGTGCATGGAGTAGGACACTGACCGAACATCAGCACGGCAGGTTAAACACCATGACTTAGCAAAGATTGCACTTGATCTTCTCGGTTAATCGTCTTAATAACAACTACTTAGGAAGCTTAGGAGAAATGAGGATGTAGACGCGTCGAGGAGAGGGAGACGAGAGAGAGAGGCAGAGACAGAGAGAGACAGAGAGGAGACAGAAACAGATGTATGCAGAGGCAGCGAAAGGAAGAGATAATGTGGAACAGCATGGTTTTTTTTCACATTGATATGATGGCAGGCTAACTAAATGCATCGAGTTCATCCATGGATCGAGAACATGGTTTGTCGAACCGTCGGTGAATGTTTTAACCCAATATCCCGCATCAGCTTCAAGATGATGCGAGAGATAACAATTAGACGCATCTAGCTCTTTCCTTCCTCAAAATCTTCATCATTATGTGAGCAGATCTCATTCATGAAATGGCAGTTTCTTCAATTTCTCCTCCTCTTCTGCTCCAACGTCTAAAAATTTAACAAGACACATGAACAAAATAAAATGTGGTGGATATTAACGATGCGTCTATATCATGAACTTAGTATGTCAACCGAACTTTTCAACCAATCACGACAAAGAGCGCAACCTATTATCTGAGTGTCTGTCTTAAGTTCTATTCACATTAACGCGGTTTACCTCTGCTGGTTGCTATCATCCCAATCCTTTCACGCCGTGTAATCGTGAGGCGACGAACCGCTTGAAATTGTACGTGAATCACGTATATTTGTCACAATGTGAGTCGTGCAAATGACGCGCGGAGGCGAGTAGTGTCGAGCGGCAATAGAAAGCCCGTAAGTGTGAACGTGCTTTAAACACAGACACCTACTGTATTTCTGAATGACAACTTACATGACAAATGTCCAGACTCCATGTCAATTATATCCCGTCGGGAACAGAGCAAAACTATCAATGTTTTCTGACAGTCTCGAGCAAGAAAAGGACGCTATTAAAGGTCCAGGATTCCAAGTGGTTTCGAATCCATCTGAGGATATTAAGACACGATCAGACGAGACATTGGCTAAACACATAAACATATCAAATTCAATTCTGCAGTGTAACGGCTTCTGAAGAGAAAACACTTCATGGAATTTGTACGAAGTGTTTTGCAAAACTCGAGACCACTCGTTCAAAGGCCATCCTAATTTACACATATTTACTCTCTCTCTCTCTCTCTCTCTCTCTCTCTCTCTCTCTCACTCACTCTCTTTCTATTTCTCTCTCTCTCTCTCTTTCTCTCTCTCTCTCTCTCACTCTCTTTCTATCTCTCTCTCTCACTCTCTCTCTCTCTCTCACTCTCTCTCTCTCTCTCTCTCACTCTCTCTCTCTCTCTCTCTCTCTCTCTCTCTCTCTCTCTCTCACTGTCTCCCTCTATCAGTGTCATTCGTGAACTGAGGAATCGTCGTTATTTTTAGCCTCGAAGACGCTGACACTCATGTTCATGGAATCACTCAACATCCTCAGCGACTTGGCTTTCTGGTTTCGTCAGATCGACTTTGCAAAGGAGGTTGTGAATCTTCCCCCGCCGAGGAAGAAACTGATGATGTTTGCCGTGTTTTCATAGTCGTCCTATTCATTTTGCTTTTCTACACGCAGTTGTACTTTTATTTCCTTTCTTGTGTCGACGTCATCTTCTTATCATTTTCATTTTCCTTCTCCCTCCTTCCTAATTCCTCCCTCTTCTTCCTCTCCATCCTCCATTTTCTGCTTCTTCGTAATCGTCATCATCATCATCATCAGCAGCATCTTCTTCTTCTTCTTCTCCTTCTCCTTCTTCAGCTTCTTCACGATTCTTCTTGTAATTGCATTCCTTCGTCTCTTCCTTCTCCTCCCTACTTACGTAATAGTATAATAATTCCAATTTCCACTCACTGCATCGATTTTTTTTCTTCCTCTTATTCTCCAGTTATTCTTCAAAGAGAAAGGAGATTTGAGCCAGCGCCTTTTAGTTTTCATTTTCTATTTTTGTTGTGGTTTTGTGATCATTCATTCGGTCTGGAGTCGAGAGCAAGCACCTTAAACGAGGTGACGGCATGTAGACCTACAAGGTATAGGGCGTGCAGGGTGAGGCCTACACGGGGTGGAGGAGAGGATTAACGGGCTTGGATTAGTCGCGCCTTGGGATTAACACCGTCTACAATTCAGGATGAGATTAAATTCGTCACCTATTCGAAGAGAGATGAGAACGATTGACAGCCAGCCGCCATTATTAGAAGGCAAGGTTTCTTTTCCGTCACCAGTTTTGGTTAACCTCTCTTTGCGGTTAAACAAGATTTAAAGATGTTAAAGAAGTGCGAGGATGTTGAGGTGAGCATGATTCAACATGGCAGTTCCTAATGGAGTGATTCTAAGCTTGTTCAGTCAGTTGGGCTGCTGTCGATTTTTCATTGTATTTTTTTCGATGCTCTGCCTCTTCTGTTTTCTTAAACCTTATCAACATTACCACCTTCCTTGCTTTGTTTTGTTGTTAATTATTATACTTTAACTTCTCTATTTCTTGTTCTTTTTCATCTTAATTTTTAATCGTTAAAATGTTGTTTTTTTCTTTATAGTTCGTTTCCTTCTTAATGTCTTCTTTGTCATTTTGTTTTATTTTTCGTCTCCAATTCTTCTCTCATTTAATCCCAGCATAGTTCATGTGTTAAAATGTAGTTTGTCATATAGTCATGTAATAGCTTGTTTAACATTCGAAAAAAAAAATCATCACTCCACCGAATAACCGTTACTTTAACAGACGAATCATTTTAACCCGAAAACAACTTTAATCCAATCAATATTGAAAGGGGCAATATGTCAGTAATGAGAGGAAATTGAGAGATTACGAGTTGAAATTCTTTGTGTACAGCGGAGCATTTGATCGAGAGATAATCCTCGTCTCAAGAGATCTTTTCATCTTTCGACAATCAAGGAAAAATGTCATGAAATGCATCGAAGTTCCATTCCTGGGATAATTTTTAAAGATAAACCATCGTCAATTATGTGTTATGGGGAAAATTAGGTTTATTCACATTATCTCAGTTGGGTGCACTATCTGCACTCTATGAATGAAGGGCAAATTATCGCTGTACACCGATCACAATGATTTTACGTTGAGTGATTTAATGTTCAGTAATTGGTCTCATTCGCGATCCCGGCTCCTTACAAGTTTTGATCAATTCGTGTAAGAGCGAAGTAAGTTTCAGATATTCCGCACTCCTTCCAAGATGTTTAACTTCTTTGATATCAATAGCAGTCTAGGGAGAGATAAATCGAACTCATCAAAGTAGTCCTGACCAATCACACGCCCACGATGGACGATAAATATTAGGAAAGACGCAAACACAACGTACATTATGATAATGATGTACATGTGACTGGTACAGCTTTGACTTTTCCAGTGAACGATTACCAATGATTAAATGTGGAATGGTAATAAGTTACATCTGCAGGTGTGCCAAAGTAACATCATGGCGATGCAACGAGCCTTGTGCATTGTTACGCTTGTGTGGCCTACATTCCTTAGTACTTCGTCTTTTTTCAAGTCTTGATTGTTGAAATCACTACGAAGAAGTCCATTTTGAGAGACGCCCGTTTTTGTCGTACGAAAATCGTGCACAGTGGATAATAGAAATCATTTAAAATGATTATAAAGAAAAGAAACAAAATCAATGTTTGTGTCCCTCCCCAAACACTGACAAACGTCTCTTATTGCTTATCTTCTTACACTACAGTCGTCATAATTAAAGATTACGAGTATAAGAAAAGGGTTCAACTGCATCATCCCATGCCAAAACTGTTTGAACTTTTTGTCAATCTCTTCGAGAACTCTCTGATCCTATCCAAAGGCCGCCAAACGGAGCGATATCCCATCAAATCAAAAACCTCAACAAGCATGACAAGAGGAACATCATGTTGCGGTCACGGAATTCGCTGCATCACCATACCGAACACAGGAAGGTGGTCCTAAGCCTGCAAGCTGAGGATAATTCGGGATCAACGAACAGCCGGAGATGAGACGGAGGAGGGATAGCGATACACGAGTGTCCTGGGACGAGGCCAAGATTAAGACATCAAATCAGGTTACATCGATTCCTGGCCTACCAATGTTGGTGGTAATGCTGATTAAAAACGTCTGTTTATCAAAAAAATAATTTAGAATATTTGCTGGCATCATTAGCATCATTATCATGATCTTTAAAAAGGTGGTGTTTATAAACAAAATACGTGATGTCAAAATAGCGTTATACAGCTTCATCAGTTTATCACGATCGTGTATTTATGTTGATATTACTGTCACGCGATTCAACAAGCGTGTTGGTTATACAATTTGGGGTAAACGTCTTTCTACTGGTCTTCAAGTATTCACCTGCTCAATATTGCAGACGTCAGCTTTCCTTCACCCATCTTTCCATTATCAACGAAACTTCCTAAACGAAATAAAGAAGATGAAATGGAAATTGAAAAAGAGGAGAGATCTTCCACATGTGCGCACAGCTGCAGGCACCGTGACCAGGTATTCGCTGATCCCCAGCCCCTTGGCGCTCACACTGGTGGTCAAACGTTGTAACCGTCTGTCAGAGGAGCAGCGAAAAGTCAAACATGACAGACACCCATCTCATTAAAGGTATCCCAAGTATCAATAAAAATATATTGACTATTTGTATTTATGTTGAATTGTCCTTGATTTACCAATGTTAATCTTGTAAACTTACCAATTTATATCTCCATTCATATATTCGCTGCTCATTCAATCATTCATTCAATCATTCATTGATTCATATTCAAATGTTCTCATTATTCTTCATCAGGCATCTGAAATCATTTATGACATACGAATAGTAAAATAGGGATCTACGCACATACATCATTTGAGTTATGAAGTGCGACCTACTTATACAGAATCTTGATGGCGAGATTTAAAGAAACTATCGAGCAAAACTGCAACACACACACCCTCTCTCTTCCCACCAATGCTCGACACCAGCACGCGTTACGAATGTACATTTATATTCTACCTCACAATCTGACTTCAGCAAGAGGTTTTGTCAATTTGTGTTGACAGCTTCATTCGAATTCGGTCGTATTATTTGGTCTGAAAACACTACAATCATCCGCAAAGGAATGTTAATTTTGCACTAAGTATTCTCTGTTATAACAACATAAAATGAAAAGAAAACCAGTTTTAAGTCATGCGCCTGCTTCCCTGCACACGTACACGTCCAGCGAACAGTACGATTACCTCAATCTGCCCGCCCTATGTTAAACCATGCTACGGGGTGTTTTTCAAAGAAAGGGTGCCACATCTACAGTTGTTCGGCATTTGTCAACATGTTTTCTTACCAGCAGAGAATAGAGGCAGTTTTTGCTACGAGGGACTTTCACAAACTCACCATTTACCCACGGAACCCGCTCACGACTTCCCCCGTTTACTTTCCCCCTCCTTACCTTCCATTCCTTCCCTTCAGGTGAGCGGGGAAGAATGGGGCTTGGTATTGTCTGCTTGTGGTTGGGGCTCGAATTACGGGGCAGCTCTCTGGTCCGGGATTGGTAGCTAAAATGTATGTAAGGTAACAATACCTAGTACCCCTCCCTCCCCCCTTCTCCCCCTGTATTCCTTCCCCATCCCACCCCACTCCTCTGCCAAGCTAAAAATACCGCAGTAGCATTCTGTGTAGGTCCGTATTATTAGGATTGTGGACAGAGGCTCGAATTACGGGCTTAATATATGAAGGGTAACACTACCAAATAACCGCTCTACCATGTCTACCCCTCCCATTCCCCTTCTCCCCCACCACCTCTCCCTCCTCCATCCAGCTCAAACACCGTTGAGACACTGTTAACGTACGCATGGATTAAAATCACCATGGAATATTGATATTATTGTAATTACTGAGTTTCCTGCTCTGCCGCTCTGCAAGATTTTCACATATTATTTTAGGTTATATATCTCCCGCAGAGAACGTCTGTTAGATCTAAACGGACATTGCCATCGACTGCCATCGGCTGCCATTGACTGCGGTGAATCCCAACATCTTGAAGCCTGCCAAATCTAAATAAATATACAACTTCATCTTCTCTCTTTCTCACTCTACGCCTCTCTCTCTCTCTCTCTCTCTCTCTCTCTCTCTCTCTCTCTCTCTCTCTCTCGCTCTCTCTTCCTCTTTCATTACCAACTGCCAAGTGCACGTCTTGTCTAAGCGCTCGAGAGAACGCCGTGGGGTAAGACATACACGAAACGATACACGCGGGGCTACAAGGCCCCAAACCACGCATTTCTTCTATATTTCATTTCGGTGGGCGGAAATCTTGCGTGTTAGGGGAATTAACTCCCGTACCCAAGCACTTCCGATTGTTTTTGACTGTGATATTTCACAGTTAGCCTGTCCGTGGGGAAGGATGATAAATAGTTCGACCCGAGGCCGATCCAGAAGACCAGATCTATACCTGGAAAAAAATCATGAAAAGTTCAACCTCACATCCACTTTGTTTCTGCCCCATAAAAAGTGTCCGTCATCATTTTTTTGCACTTTATAATAATGAAAAAGAGTCGATGGGGGAGACTGCGTGCGCTGGAGCTCTAGGGCAGTGGTGCGAGTATGTGAAAGTATTAAACAGACCGTTTGGTTGCCAATAAAAGCGAAATATTTTGTAAGCTTTCGCTCAGCACTCATGACGACTTTTGTACAATGACCTACAAACCGCCTTTTGAAAATGGGCGTGTGAATCGGAGAACAAGGGGGAAAGGGAAGGGACTCAAAATGGTCCCCGGGCCGAGATGAAAGTACATTCTGCATTCTAGAAGCGGCATGGGTTCTACTTCAAAGGGCATATTAATGTGTACCTCAATTCAGATCTCATATAAGAATGCAGCAGCAACTGGAAGAACAATTGCCGTGTTTATGTAGCTTTGCCGAAATATTTTCACTTCCATCTCTCTCTCTATGTCAATCTCTTGTCCGGCTGTCCACTCTTTTCACTTCCCATGCTTCTCCCAGTGCGCTTCACTTCAAAGTCAAATGCCGACATAACCAAAAACCTTTCTTGTGTTGTCACACCGAAAATATTGCCCAAAACAAAGGACATTGACCCCAGCAACGACAATGACTGAAAGGCGAGATCGCTCCAGTGGAAGCTGAGCTCCAATGAGAGGTTCAGGGTACTCCCATTACCCGCCCAGAATATTTATAAAATACGCCATTATATGTTATCATCCGTAATGGGAGTCCCAATATGGCGACCGGGACGCTTCGGATAACGCGACGAGTCGAAAAGAATGGATTCATCCTCTGGTGAGTTCGTGGGTCGGACGAACTACTGCATTATGGGATTGTATATAAATGTATCGTACTAGATTCTCAAAAGGGATCGTGTGTGCTTTACTGTATTTGTACAGAAATAAAGTGATGACTAATGATGACTCAATATAGATTCCACTGCATATGTTTGTTATGTTTTCTGTATTTGCACGAAATTTCAGTGAATCTAATGACAAGAACGACTTTTACGGTTACATGTAAGTGATTTATTGCTCCTCTGGGATCGATCATGAATCCGGATGCAACCTTTAACACCATTAAACTTGATGAATTGTTGAACTATCAGCAAATAGTCATAAGTCACGCCCAGCATTCCGAATTTGCACAGAGGCGAGGCGGCCAGGCCGACAGGTGCGTGCGTGTAATGAGAGTTACCCCCTAACCTCAAACCTCACTCGGTCGAGTTGACTTCCAAAATGTAACCCCCTCTCCTCTGTGTCCGTCCGTCCGTCTGTGTGTCTGTTTGTATGTGTGCGTGTCTCCCCCCCCCCCCCCCCCCCCCCGCTGTCACTCTTTTTCTCTCTCTCCTTACAAAGCATATGTACTCTGTGTTGATACAACCTTCCTACAATGCAGATGTATGTTATCAATTTAGCATATACACTAAACTTTGTTTTCTTTTACACTAACAATTTAGTTACTCTTGCGATTATCAAATGTGTGATGATATCAATTAAATTCACTCACTCACTCACTATTCGTGTCATCTATCGCGACTTTGTCTCCCTTTTTCGCGTTCGAATGTAAATATAGCTGTCTGAATGTCATTCTAAACGTGGACACATCCCAGCAAACATATACAAAATATTACTTTTTGCACAACAAAGCAATTTTCACGCAGTTGTGATTTCCCAATGGGTTGAATCATTATTCATCACGGTCTCTCACTGGTCTCTCAACGCCGTGATTAAGATTACATATTGGCCGCAAAACCTGAGAAATGATGACACATTCTTATGTGTTGTTCTGTTTTCTTTTCCCGGAACCGATCTTATCACGATAGCTTTGTATTCCCAAACACATAATGAACGAGGAAAGCATGATTTTGCTCTTTTTTGTTTCAAGTTTCACGACTTTCTCATTTTTTTGTCTTCTTCTCCTTCCGTTTTTGGTGACGATACCAGCTCGATGCGATTAGATTGATAGTATTGATAGGGAGGGCTGCGGGAGGGAGAGTGGAAGGGATCGTGTCTAAAATCGGATGCGCGGGGGGAAGGCGGAAGAGGGGGTGAGAAGGGGGAATGGAAGAGGGAGAGGGGCGGAACAAGAACAGAAAGAGTGAGTAAGAGAGAGAGAGAGAGAGAGAGAGAGAGAGAGAGAGAGTGAGAAAGAGAGAGAGAGAGGATTAAAAGAAAATGTCGAAACAGCATCGCAATTAAACCCTAAGAAACTTGAATTATGAGCAGAGAGAAGGAAGTTAAGAATGAAGCACGAGGAAAAATATGAAGAATATGGCAATTGGTGAGGAACAAACGAGTAAAACGATAGACATGCATATCGGAATAATAAGATGAAAATGTAAGAATAGGTGTGTTTGTGCAGGTAATTTAAAAAGTTAAAATTTGGAGGTGAAAAAATCAAGTGCATGCTATGGAGGGGAGGAGAGTTAGAATCGAGAGAAAATTATGATAACGATGAGCAAGAACAATGCTCAAAAACCGTTAACAGATTCCGTTTTCTGCAAAAACTGCATCATTTATTTTGTTTTCACAGGTTTGTTTTTATGGCTTCCCTGCGTTCGTTGCCAATAAAACATGATACTGAAATAAAACTCTTTGAGACCAAAAAAACCCGATTAGCAATGTCAGTATATCATGATGCACCACAGATTCTATCGCCGATCATGAAAATCCGATAGCTAAAATCCTGAAATACTGTTCAGTTGCAGCTGATCAAATTTATCATCTATTTTTGTTTAAAACGAAAATGAGAAAGGGGGGGGGGGTGTGGCAGAAATGCTTCTATGAAGAATATAAAATGATATTACACTAAATTATATTGAATGGAGGAGGATAGGAAGAGAAAGAATGAGACAAATATCAAGAAAAAACGAATGATGAAAAATAAAACGAAGGAGAAGAATAAAGAAATAAAACAATAATTCGTTCATTTATCAAATCATGAATATGTAAAACTAGTACCAAACGCAAATACATATATGAAAACCTAACGTAGGACGAATGAAATATAAACGCAGGCAAAGTGTTTTCAGTAAGCACACAGATGGAAGAAATAGGGTTCACGAATATAAAGGAACGTCCGTAAAAAAACCCACACAGAATAGCGATAGAACAAGGAAAAATGGGAAAGAAGGATACACAAATAATATCAGTACCAGATTTATATAGCTCTGCGTAACACTGTAGAAGCAACATTAATGTCCTACTCATGGTCACGGATCTCCCTCACCCCAACAACCTCGAGTAACTACCACCATGTTTCGCGGACACGTTTCCACAAGATTCGCAGCGCCAGTGAAACCGAGTCCGAATTTGTTATCGGTGACAAAAACGGCTACCGAGTTCACGGCCAGGGCTGGTCGGATTAGAGAGCATTGTGACGTCACTCACACACTGTGGCACTCAGCAGTCAATAGCCTATAGCCCTACTTCCACCATGTTCGACCGGGCAAGGTAGGCACATCTTTTCCTGAGTGGGATCTGTGGTTGGATGGACGCAGTCATCGTAATATGAACTCATATTTCAAAAGAGGGTGAGCTTTTGTCATTGTGACGACTGACATACCCCTTTACCTAAGTGCCCTTCTCCACCTCCGTGACCCTAAATGCCATCCAATTCACATACAAATAAACATGACCTATCAAACGATTGTATACACATGCACAAATAAACCTGGCTCGACCACCAGGGGGTTATTAACCGTCATGACCTTGTAATGACCTTGAACCCGACCCTGTCCAGGTACAGGGCCCCTGGGTCTACATTCTCTTGAACACTCTCATGGAATTTCCTTTAAGAACTTCTCACAAATACCAAATTCGACTGACTTGAGCTTGATTCAACGTTCGTACGAATATCAGCAAATATGCACATCTAGTCATGGTTGTGTTAAATTAAACGATAAATTGAAAAATTGGAATTATTTAGAATATATGTGAGTGAAAACAATATTCCCTTTTCAATAAACGATTTAAAAAGAAAAAACCCAGAAATGATAAGATTGCATAATGGTTTACGCTGTTAACCGACTTTCTGGAGTGTAACATTAAACATTTCAGGTGGAACATTCGTTCGAACGCCCTGTATTCACGAACACACTACAGCTTAATAACACGATTGGGATTATTTCATAAATATAAGAAGATGTTGTTTTCGTGAACACCACAAACCGGAAAAGTCTCCCAAAACTTCCGACGAACTTCTCAAATTGCTCATTTACTTCTAAGCTCTTCCGAAACAACTTGATTTGATCTTGGCAGAGTGCTCGTATCTTTAGAGCAACTTTAACCCCATGACGAAGAAACAAACGTGTACCGAATTACGCTACATGCGGGACATGTTCGAGAAAGGTCCGAGCAAGAATGCTACGCATGTCACTTTGAATAGAAGACTAGGAAGAGAGGAAGAAAGTACTTTTGAAGGAGAAAAAACACGAATGGGGTTGAAATTGAATTACGATCCAACGAGCGCATCTAAGGGGGGTAGCGTTCGATATGTTTGGAGGAAGGAGGTATGTGACGTGCGTCCTCGTGTATTTCTTGGAGGATCTCCTTTGTTTTGTGTATTTATGATATGTGTGTGATTGTTTTGACATGTAATACTAATGGTAATCATAAATAGCATATCACCAGTATGTTTCTGTGCGGTATGGGAATATCATGGTGTGCTTTCTGAAAATATAACGCACTTAATCTTTCTTTCGTCATTGTCTTCTTCATTTTCTTCGTCCTCCTTCCTCTTTTCCCATTTTTCTTTAGCATGTTTCTTCTTTGACACTCTCCTCGTTCGTCTCCCCCTTCTAATCAGTTTCCTCTTTCTTCATCGTGCCTCACAAAAACGACATCGTCAACATTGTCGTCGAAAGTTGTCGAAACCTTGCCGATCATTGACTAACATGAGAGGGGAGGACCGAACTCCCACCCACCCTATTCCTCGACATCGAATCATGCCCACTTGAATTACACGTCCACCAAGTATACCAGGAGCAGAGGACCAGATCGGACGTGACGCGGTTGCCATGCCGATTTTCCCATATATCTCCCGGGGTCAAAGGTCACTCCATAATGTTTCTGGATGTCATCATAGATCAGATTGATGAGGTCTACCTACAGATTTATCACAGATCAGTCAGAGGGAATAAGCCATCTTTAAGGCGTTTGCGGTTCAGATCGACAGATTTACAGAAGTACAATTGAACCTCGTTAAATCGAAAGCTTTATATTCCTAAGCCTCAATACCTTACTGTGTCAATTTGAAGTGCACGTACTCACAAAAGAAAGTAAATGCTGGGTTATCATTTCAAGTTCAAGTTCAAGTTTATTTTTCATACAATTTTACAGATTAACAACGAGTGACAGAGTACATAAAGGAACAGTTATATGGAACAAGTTTAAATGTTGCATCAGAGAGAAGATAGAAAGACGAGGAGACCTTATGAAAGCATAACTTCTTAAAGTCAGGTCACTCATGGCAATATCATATTCATAATTTCCAGTACTAACATGGCTAAATCGTATTTTATCGTAACTGCAATCGTAGACCGGGTAGGTGACCTTCACGCAGACAGACTAACTGTTCTGCTAAAAATATATATTTATCATCCAATTTCCAAGCAACCTTCAAAAAACAATACTGACCATTGCATATAGTTGGACAAACAACACTGTGGTATTTTTTATTGACTTCCTGATTGGCCTACAGTGGTACTGTGTCCGGTTTTAACTGTATGATCCTGTCTACATCACCATGAGTATGGGCGTATCCATTTGGAGACCACGCTGTGTTCTAATAGACCCCCTCATTTGTGGGTCTAAACAATAATTAGGTGTATTCATCTAATAATCGGTTTTAATGATCCGTATGTCTTGCGGTTTTTGGTATCACCCTACGGTTTCGTCATTTGCGAACGTTGATAAGAGACATATAATGGACATTTTTACATCGGGCACACTTGGGGACTTAAGACATATTGATGCTTCTTTAAGAAATCAGATATGCACGCAGAAATAGGATTCACGTAGTCATGAGAGTAAGAATGTGGTTAGTATGATATATCTTGGGCTAGTATAGAAATAATCACTACTCCGATACCCGCCAACTGAATATCGTTCTTTATTCTGCAACCTTCGTTCCTGTCTTTGAAGCCTGTTACAAGCCGATGATGGACGCATTCCATGTAAGGCGTGTGTTTGCTCGGGGTATCAAAGGATTTCTTACCAGAAACACTTAGAGCATCACTAATACACCATGCTTACACCAAGTATGCTGCCACCAAAAATATATATATATCTCGTCTTCTTTTAGCCTGTTCCCAGACCATCCGGGTTTGTTGAATCAAAACTATCAGTCATATTCGGGTCTACAGTTGCAAGAGTAAGCACGCTAAGTATGTTCATCTAACAGTGCGTATGTTGAACAAGCCGGAGTGGAAGTATAGACCATTTAGTCTATTTCAACCAGGCCTGTGTATTTAATTTGAATTCGGAATGTCAGACAGACTTGAAGGCAAATTAGTCTTCCCATAATTCTTACATGTTTGTCTGCGTTCCATACGGTTGCACGCCGGTGGGAGATTTCCTCCCGGGCTTACGTCACTTCGCTCTGAATTCTCACATCTACTCTAGATAAGGATGCGTGGCATTATCAGAATAGTAGACCTCGATGTTGTTTCATTCATGTCTTTCAAAATATAAAAATGTGTTTATGATAAACAAGATTACCTTATAGAGCTCAAGGAGACGTGGGGAAATGATAAGATTGAAAGGAGGGGAATGTAGAGTTATGCTGCCCGCATGAGATCGCAGCGGCTACCCCCATTCCTAGCACAGTGGCTGGCCGCCAAGAAGCCAAGTTTCAAGTAGTCCACATCTTCAGTTTGTCATAGATAGCGTTACATTTGCACCATTAAGTCTCTCAGTACCAAGCACTGATAGTTCCAGGCCAATAACAGCTCTGTTTCTTGCCTGTGTGACTGAGAGGGCTCAAACACGCATACCCTTAGCGCGGTATCTTGATTGGCACATGTAAGGTGTTAACTCTCAACGTTCTCATTAACATTGGAATGGAGATGTGAGGTAAGCCAGGGGTGTTCAAGGCCCGTTAATGTAAGGGTTAACTCTCTCATAACCACTAGCATGGAAATGTGGAGTAAGTCAATGGGGTGTTCAAAGCCTGGTTATGAACTGGTTTAAGTGTCATCGTGGTATATGTTCCCTAGTAATACACACAAAACCTACATCACATCATCATATCTGACACAGAGGTGCTCGAGAGTGAAGTAATCGCGCTGTTTGAAATGTAAGCCACTCACTGACACCAACATACTCTCAACTGTATCGAACGAATGACTGCAGCTGTTAAGAAATGCGTCTTAAATGTGTCACCTAAAAGTCTCACCGTAAGCAGTCGTGATGCCATATCAATGTGATGAAAAGTAATCAATCATTTAGAACTGTCAACGGACAGCCTACAGGCATGAATGCCACGTATTGAAATTGTAGTTTTCAGAGAGTTTTTGATTGCCATGGCTGTGACTTTGATGTAGAATCTGTATGTCATATTGCAACATCCAGCTGGACGTGACGTAATCGCGTATGCATCGTATTGTTAAAAGTAGCTGCTAGCCACAATCATGCAGAGTCGTGGTAATCTGGAACACTGATTGAATGACTTTACATTATGAACTTGTGGCAAGTTGTAAGATTATAAGCAAGATTATAAAATGGTTATACAGTGTCGTGTTTCAAGACCCAACAAAGTGCTCATTTCACTTTAATATCATAATTCTTACTCCATCCTTACCCCCCCCCCCCACCCCATCTGCAGCATTTCGCTAGCCTTCTTTCCAGGTATTCAGTAAAGGGATCTGGTTCACATTCTGTTCAATGGAGGGGTCTGGCTGCAGTAGACTAATCAATCAAACTTTAATTTCTTCTCCGGCTCACCCTAGACTGAGAGCAGAGGTATGATAAAGTTACTACATAGTCGTATGAGTACCAGACTCTGTTTTGCAGCTTTGATTAAAAATGTCTAACGGGCTGACAGCCAGGCTACATCTTCCCCGACATAAGCGATTTGAGAATGGCCGCCCGATCATCGGGGAGAGAGATGCGTGTAAGGGCTCAAGGTCGGGATGGAGAAACACAATTAGATCAGTTTGGTTTGGCATGTTAGGAAGAGTAGGCGAATGTGGACGCCTGGAAAGGCGGGTGATGCACCGTTCGTCATCTTCTTGAACGGAAGAGAGTGGGTGAGGAAAGAGAGGGGGTAACGAGAGGATGTGGGAAAAGTGTGAAGGGGGAAGGGAAAGGGAAAGGGGGGGGGGGGGAGGAGGGAAGAAAGAGAGGGTTTGGAAAGAAATAAACGGGGTTGGAGAGAAAGGAAAGGGGGAGAGAGAGAGAGAGAGAGAGAGAGAGAGAGAGAGAGAGAGAGAAAGAAAGAGAGGAGAAGAAGGAAAGAGAAACGGAGACGTTCATTCAAGGGTATAACTCCGACATTTCATGGGGAAAGGGTTTTTTATTACTAAATATTGCATCATGTTTCGTTCATCTTTCAGTAAATTTATCAACATAATCCCAATACGATCCAATCGAGAATACGACATATCTCATCGTTTTCATTGTAAGTGTTACAAATACAGTGTTGGTTGAGTGCATGAAGGTACACTTTGACGTGTTTCATTTTTATTATCTTGCTGGATTCTAAAAAGGTTACACCTTGTTTGATTATTACCAATGTGATCACTTACTTGTTAATCATACCATATTTGTCTTGTCAGAAACATTATTTCATTTCACTTACTTGAGATGTAGTTCACCCCCCCCCCCTCCTTACCATTTGGCTACGCCCATGAATGCAGGGGGTGTAATTTCGAAGAGGATTCCACGAGGGGGAGGATGATACATACAACTTGTTTCCAGTCGAGATGGAATGCTCAGTGATAGAGGGACAAGGGATGGCCAATTTAGCCAATTCAGTTGCAATAGGCAGCAACATGGCGTGTGTTGCTTTGTTGGGCAAGCAGATAACAAACGAATATGCGCCATGTTTCCAAACTCTGTGTATTGATGTATGTGGTCTCAAGACAGCGACCCCGCCCCCTGTTTCGCATATTCTATCCAATTATGTGGATATAATAAGCGAAGCCCCGCCCCCTTCACATCAGCATTAACGTTTGTACGGAAAATTCAGCAATGGTGACGGACGTTAAGTGGATTGATAGAGCAAATTAAAAAAGGTCGGAAATACCCCTCCCACTTCCTCCTCCTCCTCCTCATAATTTGTAAAACTTCTTACACAGAAAGAAGGAAATATAAGATGCAGAAAATACTTGAGTTTTCTTTACGAACATCCTTCCACGTTCGTGATATTTAGTACAACTTCAGCATGAACTTCGTTTAGAGCTATTCGGTTTAAGGCTGACATGTTCCCTTGAATTATGACGTCCTTAAGTTCTGTTTATTTGTTTGCTTTTGCAATCTATTTTGTGCCAACTGGCAGAGTAAATGCTCTCCATGTGTAAGTCGTTAGCATTCCCTTCAATCCCGGGAGTACTGATCAGATTCACCTCTAGCTAACTTTGTGATGAAAGATGCTTAAAACTCAACTGTTTTGCCCCAATTTTCCTTCTTCTATTTTCTCTGTAATTTACGTGTTCGCCACTTGCGTTCCACTTTCTTGGATAATTCATTGGAATTCACTGAAGGATTGTTCAATGTCGTTTGTTTGTTTCGACACGTCTGCCTTCCACACGCAAGCATCACTCCCACAACCATGTTTCTATGTGAATTGAAATCATGTTATTAAATCATGGCGATTATAAGGGGTGGTACTTGGAAACGTGCATGTCCTCTGGAGGGTGTTCATTTCAGTACTGATTGCTCATGACAACGGTTAATATGAATGTTCGTTAGCGATTGGAATGATGCAGAACCCATAGGGAGGAAGGACGTGAAGAAGAAAATGAAAAACATGACCGGATATTACTGACATGACGCGATACATTGTGTTGGAACTCTGACGGTATGATAGCAACGTGGATGTCACAAGATGACATTTTAAGCAAAAAATGTCTTTCTCGTCATCTTTGTGAAGTATGATTCAGAAAGACATAAAGGATATATCATATGAACACGGAGAAAGAGAAGTAGTGTGCAACGAAGGAAATTAAAGAGAGAGTGAAAGAAGGAAGAGTGAACGGCAATGCCAACCAGAAAGATGGATGACAACTATTTGCATGCTAAACTTCTCTTTGGGATGCGTGTATAAATATATCAATGGTGAAATATGTCATATGTGGCACGTTAGGATTTAACACACATGATATAAGAAATGAAGGAAAAACATTAGATCTTAAAATTGTTATCTCACAGCAAGGGGAGAAATTGTACGTTGTTTTCCATTCTTTAGTGAAGTGCCTAATCATTTTGTATCAAACACTTCACCAACCTGTGTTCCTCCTTCTCCGCCCTCGAGCCAGGCTGGCAATCAAGCGAAAACACACGGGCGTTTATCGTCACAAAAGGGGGTCATTTATCGATGACATTAGATCGCCATAGCGGTTAGGTAGGAAATGTTTCATATTAGCTTGTGGGAAGCGAGACAAAGCGAGCGCGGTGTGCGCGCTCTTAGGGCAGTTTGGCGGGTAATTAAGAGGAAATTGGCCGCACACTACGTCATTGAGTGATGCCTCGTTAGCGGGCGCGCGGGGGTCAAGATATTTTGCAAAACCAGGTGGATTTTTTTTATAAAAAGAGAGAGGGAATGTGAAAACAAGCATGATAAATCAATTATTGCTGTGTGCTTAGTGGTTATGGATGTATTTTGAAACATTAAATAACTGATTTTGAAGCGCATCGTACCGTATAGTAAATGTAACAATATTTTGTGTGTATGCATATATGCGGGGTTCGACTGAGTTTTTTTGTTCCTCCGTGGCAAAAGTTATGCTAGGCATGACAAAATGATTTCGTAACAAATTACCCCCAAAATGTACAAATAGTTAGCTATTAAGTCCATTCTTGCTTTTGAATGATTCTGACCCATTTAAACTATTTATTCATGATATCTATTTTGGGATTCGCAACATCATGCAAAAACTTTGCTTTTTTGACATTATAACATATCTCCAATCGTTATTCATTGAATATTTTTTATCTGACATTGTGCGAACAGGAATCAAGTTTTGAAAGTAATCGGACATGCAATAATACGAAAACAAAGATAGTATAGTCTAAGAAGACTTACATCCGTATCATCTTCTCGTATGTCAACTAAACCAATCAGCATTCACAATTCATTTCTCCTCCTTAGATTTGATGAGACAATTTCTCTGGAACTTACTGTACGCGCCGACAGTGTACTTCCTTTGATGTCCGAAAATACTAGATCGATAACCCTATTGTCCGTTCCAATTTAAAAGCTTTTGAACCACATGAAGTCATCAAACAGTGAGCTCTCTTTACATTGTATTTGGGAGTGACGTCCACTGCATAAACACAACACAACAACCATTTATTCGGTTACTCATTCAAACAACACGACAATTTGGTTTTATTTCATTTCCTTCTGTCTGCAATTGATTCACAGTCAAATCCTATCGAGCTCGTAATTCCTGGTCATATTAAGAACCGCCCGAGTGTTGTGAGGGGGTGCCGCACGCTTGCCTCTTGACTATTAATAAATTTGATGTAAATCAAAGTTGCAGCGACCTTTTCAAATTCACTGGCAAGGCATATTGCTTCATAGGCCGACAACTCTGACGGCGTGGAGCTCATTTTGATCTTTAAATTTGCTTCATAAAACATAATATAGAGAATGTTACAACTGAGCTTTTTAACATAAACCTCAACGCTCGCCCACACGATATGCTTAGACAGAGGTTGATACTTATCACGCTATTGGTTTTTAGTTGAAGCAATTCCGACAGCATTTTGAACTGAATCGCGGCGTGATAGAGACATTCCTGACAGTAAATAAACATAGTTAACATGTACATGTATGCCAAAAGGAGCTACAAACCATTAGATTTATAGGACTTCTTGCTTTGTCTGGATCTACTCAGTGTTTTGTCTGAATACTCATCAGAAGATGTGTAAAAGCGTTTCGTCTCACACGTTGGGCGGGCTTCCGCCACCCAGAGTGAAAACAGGACCATCTATCACTTCTCCTGGGAAGTCTTCTCATTTTAAGACAACACAATCCCACCCTATTCCCCGCATCACACCATCTTCCCGATCATTTTGTAACAATAACACCTTTGTGAGCCCCCCATTAGAGCCGGCAAACTACGCCATTTCAGCGTTTTGCAGCTTTCTTCAAGCCTCGGGATTATCCCCAGTTTATACCCATTAGCTTAACGCATACACAATGCATCTCGAGGGTTTCTTAAATAGATTCGATCTGGGGTTCTGAAAAGATTTAAACAGGTTGGGAGGATGAGATTAGATAGATGAAGGGGTCAACTACCTCTATTATCATTGTAAGACTTAATCTCCTGGTTCTCAGACCGCCTACCACTTATTAACTACCAAACACATACAAACAAACACACACAAACACAAACCCTACTTGCCTAACCATCTTCAGTAGAAATGACGTACATGTAGTTTTATGGAACACAACACGTACAGTACATGAATTACACGTGCTTGTGACATGCTTGTACACGCAGTTAACGTAATAAAATGCCATCGACCGTTGGGCATGGGATACGAATCAGCGGATATCCAAATTCTGAAACGAGAAATTAGAAGGATAGGAAACGATTCAAGTGGAGCTAACTCAAATCATGGAACTCCCACTCATGCCCAAATCTAAACAAGGCATGAAAATAAAGAGGATTGCATTTTTCACCGTGTGCACCATCGTGCGCATAGGAGTATATTAATTTTAGGTATTCTGCCATGTCACAACTCAATAACCTTGAAGAGCTATATTTACTATAATTATTCAGTTTGTGTAACAGGTTTCCAGTAAAAAAAAATGGTTGACTGGAGCTTTTTCACGCCAATGAATCGACAAATTCACATCCTACTCACGAAAGTGCAATCGCCAAATCTGGCCCTAATATGAATGAAAGAATGATTAAATACTATACTATACTCTATACACTGATAATCTTCGTTGATGGCTAACAGTTCAAAACCGTTCTTGTTTTTTTTTAATTGATCTTTACCACGTAATAATTAATTAATAATTACATGTTTTGAACCATCATTTCTACTTTCATCCAATGACGCACGTTATGTCATTTTCGCATTCCGAACGAAGTTGTAAGAAAAATCCCATACTGCTTACAACTTTTCACAATAGTGTCATCATGATTGGATGATAATAGTTTATGTTTTGGCATCTTGATTTCGTCACACCTTTGGTGAACAATATCTTCTTTTTAAAGACCCTTTTGGTTCTTACCTAAACGATTTCTTGGTGCCATGGGTGCATATCTATTTATTTTTTATATTAATTTCCAAACGCATGGGGAAGCAGCAGGCTCAGCCAAAAGCTGTTTTTTTACTGTGTCCTCATGTGGAAATGCTTCAATAACAAATGCAATAAAAATACATTGAAAATAACCAACAATAACAAACTTATGTTTAAACAAATAACATTCACATACGACAAACAAAAACACGAACAAATATATAAATAAAGATATTGCATTTTTAAGTAAGGGAAGAGGAAGAAACGGGTTGTGCACACTGTAGGGTGTTGAATATGCGGGTATGTTGTTTTGAAACGTTACGCTCATTGAGGTGGGGGGGGGGGGGGGGGCGGAAGTGATTTTCATTTTATTACACACATTATATATATATATATATATATATATATATATATATATATATATATATATATGACAACAAGTGGAGTATTTTTCTCACATGTTGCTGTGTCCTTGAGGGGAATTATGGAACATGTTGATAATCATTGATCACAGATGAACATAGTTATGTATACAAGGTAGGAGGGTGGATTATAGCGAAAATATAAATGAGACATTAAAGACAAAGAAATAATTATTCCCCAAGAGTTACCGCAACGCCCAGCCCCCACCCCTCCCCCGCCTCTCCCCTTCCCTGTCCAATAAATCCAAGCGCTGAAGTAGCTGATAACATTAATACAGTACGCCTCGTATTCCAAAATGTTGTTACAGTAGCTCATTAAAATCGCCCTTAGAATTCACCTCTACCGCGTCGAGCCCGCGAGTCATGCAGTTGAGACGACACCCTATACGCCATCGTCCTTCAATCTCCATCATCAGTCCCTCCACACCAACCTCAAGAATGGTTTCTTTACCATCATGACCATTCCTTCATTTTACACGCACAAATCTGATATGGCAGCAGTTAACCTCGCACGGAAGGGGTTAAGCTCGTCTCCTTCACATCCAGTTTCCATTTCTCTCGGCTGTAGATTGTCATATATTTTCTTGCTGATCCATGACTTTAAGGAGGTAATATCAACAATTAGACGGCTGAGGGGGGCTTCGAATCCTCAAGTTGAAATGACAAGTCAATGTCAACACAGCGAGTCATATTTACCTCAACAAACCACATGTTCTCCTTCAAATCTACTCTCTTTTCCTCTCCACGTATCATATTATCTCGTCCATATGTATGATATTAAGGGACGGGAATACAAACAATTAAGAAACAGAGGGGGCATCAATTCATCAAGTAGAAATGACAATTCAATGTCAACGGCCTTCATATCCCCATTAATAACTCAGCATCGAGTCGGACGTCTCAGCTACAGATTCCCTCTTCTTCCCAACCAGCTTAAACCTCTTCTTCTTCTTCTCGGCCGGTATTCTAGTCAGGATAGCGGCTGTGTTTTTCTGGAATCGGAGAAATGTGGCAGAGTTATTGCACGGCATGACCTCCCATCTTCCCCCATATCATAATTACGTTTAGCCGCTGATGGATGTAGAGAGAAACGCTACCCTTGCGATGACAAGACACGGAGCACGGCCCACGTAACGCGCGCTGCATCACGGGTACAATGTTAAAGGTTGGATCGGAGTTCGTGGAAGAGTTACAGTATTGACCTGAGTTTAGTGTATTATATCATATCCATTTCATTTCATATCCATCATATTTACGTCAGAACGACTTTTCATATCCTCTCCAGTCAATGCTAAACAAGTAATTAAACACAACAAGCATCACATAGTGACAGCAGCGGAACAGACAACACTCCCAATAACGCCCACGTACATTTTATCAAGCCCTCAAGTGCTAAAGACACAGGGAAAATCATTTAACACTTAACACAAAGATAACATCACGTTGGCAAACAAAAATACACATTAATGTTCTGTGAATGTTTCCACGGTGAGAGTTTACTAATAGACATGTTATATAAACCAGTCCAGAAAGCATTCATTGGCAAACTCTAATACATTTCAAGAGTTCTAGTTAAACAATGTGTACCTCAAGCCTCACAGGAAAAGGGGTTGAGAGTGACTTTAAAGGAAGCCCCGATAACATATCGATACGCACCCTGAGGAGTCGGTATCGGACTGCATCTCGTCCACGGGTTGATGTAGTTCACTTCACTTCCAGGCCAGCCCAATGAGAGATGCAACACGCATTAGCACGAATAGAAGATTGAGCTCGATACGGCCTTGATTGTTAACTCTCTCATTACCATTGACATGAAGATGTGTAAAGAAAGCCAATGTGATTTTAAACGCCCGGTAATGTGAGGGTTACAGACATCCATTTGTTCCTGTTTTGATACGCCAAGCACCCAACTCACAGCGTAGACGAATAATACGTAAGGCATTTGGTCCCTCCCGTCGCCTATTCCTACTGAGAAACACACTATGTATCATGATGGCGAAATGGGTTATAATTAGTTCCATGTTTGTTTGTTTTCATATTTTATAACTGTTTTCATTTCCGGTCTGATTTCCCCCAAGCTTTTATAAAAAAAAAATGCGTCTCAAATTTTTCTGACGTTTTTATTTTTTATCCTAGTCAACTCGTTGTGACTGTCTTCTCCTCTTCGATGCCGTGTCCTATTGGCATCATGCTTTGAGTGTGGAAGTTGCATTGTCTACATGCCGTGGTTGATCGTTGCTCCGACCAGGGGCGTGTTCCTGTAACCATGGTAACCATGGACCTGATTGTACCGTAATGGATCCATGATCTGACTCTCAACCAGGACGGTAGGGGTTCAAACCAAGCTGCTGCCACGTATGTTCTTCAGTAAAGCATTCAGTCCGCATAGCTGCTCCGTACCTGGGAGGGAAAAGGGGACCTGGCACTTCGTGGAAGGATCCTTTCATCCAGTGACCAGGGGAATAATAATATAGGGTGTTCATCAGAAGCATTATTGATACAGATTAGGTTTCCCTGGGTAAATAAGGCCTTATTTTCAATATTTACCATTGTCTATGTTAATTATTATTGTCGTATATCAGTCAACATTTGTACTCTCATGGCACATGACTTCTTTATCATGTTTATATAATCATTGTTTAAAACCCCTCAGAAATGGGGCCCAATGTATAGGCCGACGTCACAGCCCCCGTCAACCCGGGGCGTTTTGGAGCTCCTTTGAGGAAAAAAGAACCCTGGCTCTTCCAGCGCTGTCATGACACATTACGAAACAGACAAATTATTTGGGGAATTCAATCGAGTTCTTCGAGACATGCATCATGACAAATCTACTCCGGTTATGAGAAATGAGCAATTCTGCTTACATTATTGTGAACATGACTTCGAGTGTCCTTGGTGTGGTTATATCGAGCATGATAACTCATGATGAGCAATGCTTGCCGGCGGGGGTAGGGCAGGAGGAGGAGGGGAGGGGGGGGGGGGAGCACGTGTGAGGTGTCTTCCACACCAATGATCACGGGATGCTCGAGATCGGCTAACCTAACTTCCAGGCGGTTTGAGATTTCTTATCAAAACTATTCAATAACGGGTCTGGCAGTGGCAAACTAATAATTTTGGATCCCTTCTCCAGCATGTCCAGCTCGGACTGAGAAAAGCGGAAGATGATAGAGGAACTAATCGTATAAGTATCTATGTTAAACTATTTTTTAGAGTTTGGATTAAAAATGTGCAACAGCCCGTATGAAATGGGGATAACACCACGCATCGGCGATCATTATGAATCATATAGATCATGGCGATATTTGGGGTTACTTCTCCCCCTTCTAGGTATAATCAGAGACCTACTTCATAGATCTTAATACTATAGTATTAAGATCTATGAAAGTTCATGCAAAGGGTGGGAACTACATGGTCTATGTCACAATTAAGCATCGATTCAAGTGTTTTCCTTGTAACGATTTCGGTTTACTAATCCCCTTTTCCCGTTATTGAGACATGCTTGCACAAATTATACAAACTCAATACAAGAAATACACTTGGTCTGATATAGAAGGAGTTAAACCGATTTGGGTTAATTAAATCGGCTCATACTAAACTTGTACATTACGTCGCATCGCTGGTTCGGTTTGGTTTGGTTGGTCTGGTTTGGTTTGGAGGAGCCGCGATACATCACACGTTATCATGGTTATTTGCGATTATTGCCAAGGTGGGCCCACGATGACCTTCCCACTTCCTTCCTTCGCAGTCGGGCCACTCGATGTCAGTCACGCTCTCGACCAAGATACGACAGTCTTTATCAATGTGTGGGACTACAATACGCGCAGGCAACAGGTGAAGTCGCTGTTTGTCATCATTCATGTCGTTCTACATTGTCGGGTGACGACAGACTATGTGATTTCATTCTCTCTCAGTCTATTTTTGTCTGTGGCAATTGAGCCAATTTAGGGTAACAGAAAATGTACTTAAAGGCAAGCCCCCGCCCCACACGCAAACACGCATACACATAATGTTCATACATGACCTACATCACCACTATCATCACTATCATCACTATCATCACCATCATTACAACCATCGCCAATTAGCCCGTTCCGTCGCAAAGCAAGAAAATCAATCATTAATTAAAAAAAATGGAACTAAATATCCGTGCATCTTATTGTACATAAATACATGCATATGTAACATACACAAATGCGTAAATGTTGTCACCTCCTGGCGACACAACAGCACTAAATCATCCCAGTATAGCTTCATGTAGCTTCTTTAGGGAAAGTATCAAGTATGGGATTAAGAGTGAGTTAAGGTTAAGAATGGGTGAAATCCACTGTCTAAACTCAAAATTTATGGGCGGATCAAAAACTCGATTTAACGCATGCCATGTTACAATGACATTACAAATCATACACAAAGTCCTATTTCTCTCGCACCTTACATCCACATCAACACCTACCCTTTCGCTACCCCGACGCCCCTTGGGGAAACAGAATCAAACGGTAGCTACATGTAGCTGCTGTCATTCATTAGCGCTATGCCAGGAGGTCTTGGGGTTCTCATACCTGACAAGCGAAGATGCTGACGATAAGAGCAGTGTCAGCTCATTAAAGCACATAGCCAACATACCATTGGGTGGCCGCGTCAAAGGACTACCATTACCCGTACTGACGTGGACAAATGAACATGACCTTGATGGCTGGCTTGTCACTTCTAGCCTCAGCTCTATGCGCTATCTCTTCAAAGAAAATGTTTAGTTTGCGGCAGTGATTGAAATACCGATCATGAACGAGAAGACGATTGAGAACTCGATTATGTACAGTGTCTGTCATATCTATACAGCCTACAGTCAATGGTTGCTTCGGTCGATTTCTCTTTGTAGATAAGCTATCTGGTAGGTATATCCGTTTGGTATACATAGGACATGGGCGATGAACAGCTTGATGATTAGCGTTAGCCCCTACATTACCAATGGTTGAAAAGCCCATTTACCTGCTACACATCTGCATGCCAATGGTAATGAGGGCGTTAAGGTTTGAGTTGGAAGTCAGCAGTGCAATGGAGGTCTATGAGTGCAGCCTATAGTACAGTGGGGCCGATTGCACATGTTGGACAATAAAGACATGCTGTATATTAGCAAAGTTTATTGAAGCATTTTCGTTATATAACGGTCCGTACTTTAGAGGCTTCGAATGAGTAATAATCGATCGCTGATCAGCCGGTAATATCATTCACAAATCTCGCAAACTCTTTCACAAGTCATCAACTAATCGTGATCGACGCCGTTCTCATCGTTTCAACGTCTACCGAATGCACATCCTGTTGACCAATGAGAGCTGTCGACCAACCCCGGCCGGTTGGTTTCATCGGCCAGGATGATTCTCCATACTGTGTGTAGGGGGAAATCGTCTCATAATGCACCGCGAAGCGTCATCCATATTATTTATTTTGCATTCATGTCCGCTTCCGGTGTAAACAGGAAGCAGGCACGACTGCAAGCAATATCTGAATGTAGCTGTGCCGTGTGTTTTGTGATATGCGGTATGGAGAGTCGACAATGAATCGATACGTCTGGTAGTAAGACTAACACAGCTCAGGTGTAGAATGTAAACATTGCTGAACACCTGTGCAGGTGTAGCGCGCCCACGGCCAACATGAGGCATGAATGGGAAGTCACGTACAGCTTGTTCGTCCATTAATAAGGGTGTTCGGAAGGTGATCATCGTCGGGTGGGTAAAGGCAGCGAGTGGTGTCGTCCAAACAGGTCAAACATGTCGAACAAAGAACGATCAATATGAGCATGATGCAACAACCTCCGTAGACCTTTGAAATGATAGAATATGGGGGCATTTTAACCTGTCAGTGCGAAAGGTGCATGACATGTGTGATAGGTCATTGGCTTTTCCCAGGCTTGGCAATGAGAAGGTTAAATCCATGCATGTACACCATGCCTTCTTCTCGCCAGCCTCTCCACTCCGCCTCTGACGCAGTTTGGCAGACATCATACACAATCACAATGGAATAAACAAATAAACAAACAACAAGTTGAGTTGCTTAAAAAAAGTCACAGAAGCAGCTTGATGAATTTGTAAGAAAATAAGGCCACATCGCAGAAGTTTGTTTAGCGTCGTCTGGTCATCACAATTCCTGTCCACCCTTCAAACAAAACTCGAAATTTCGATTAAAACTAGTCCACATTGGACGTTGTCTATTCTGATTCATCCACTGTTCGGAAGGACAATGATGAGTCGTTACCCTTCGTGGAGAAGGGGAGAGGAGAGGTCATCCACAATAGACAGTTACTGTTATACAGTGATATGATATCATAAAGTCCCTAAGGAGAAGACAAGACAGTCGACCAATTATCTTGAATCACTGGGTAAGGCGGAAGGGCGTTGTGAGATTCTTCACCATTGTTCATGGGCAGGCGCGTATCAATTATCACGCAATGGGTGCTTACGAGTCAATTTGATTTATTTTTTGCTTTTTCCTGTCCTCCCTTTCTTTTAGAAGATGAATCGTTGACGTGGCATTGTCGTATCTGTGTCATGTCTGTGATGGTCTTTTAATGTTCGCCATGACAGTTATCGCTGACTAGAGGCGGACTATTTAGCAGGCGCCTAACTTAGCTTCATGTGGAACCGCACATGGGTTGAAATATCTGTTCCGTTTTGGAGAATTAAACATCAGACCAATAATCAGTCATTTGTGCAGATCTTACACCCCTTTGTTCATTTCGTTTAGCGATGCAACTTGCATACGTGTACACCTATTGGGAAGTACATGTTGTATAAGCCGAGGCATTGACTGAAAGACCTGAAAAACGTCACTCTTGTTTCTGGACCAGCCTTTCAAAATTCGCATTTTAAGAGAAAACACGAAAATAAAAGAAACTTATGAATGCCCTGTGTGACGGACCTGAACTTGCTAAACCGTGTGTAATTATTCAATTGTGATATTATGGGTGAACAGCGGGAGCTCGGGCAGATTTCACGCCGAGACTCCGCCGGGCTGTGTTTGCACTTCCCTGCTTGAATCAACCTGTGGACCGGGGCTCCTGGGTATACAAGGCATCATGTACCTGCTGTACAAATCCGCGGGAAATTGTAGTAAAAACTTTCTCTTTTCCCCTCACTTTCTTTACCGCTTTCTCGCCATTTCTTACTCTATACACTGGTAATTCATGGACCATGCGTGGAATCTTAAAGGTCCGGATCAGACGGATGCAAATAGCTAAATCCCAATCTTTAAGACCACTCCCCCTTCCCCTTCTTCCAATATTTGTCCTAATCAATGATTATCTTCATTTATTTATATAGTGTAATAAGTACATGTATTTGCAATCATTATGTTACCCTAGCCTTCGATTCGGTATGCTTGGTGGATGACATAAACATGATTCACCATTTCAATCATGCATTCGATAAGCAATGATATGAGCTCAAATTGTGGACGGGCAACGATCCATCTCTCACACATTTACACACATGCAAACGCATGTTCAACTCCTGTAGAAAATCAAATAAACGTCTGGAGACCTCCTGAGAGTGTGTGACCTGTTCATGGTACCCGAAGCAATGATGGGCATGTTTAGTGGGTTATCTGCCTGCAAGTGTCATCATCATGAACAAAGCGAGTAGCGGGTAGGAGCAGGTGTGGTGATCGAGCCGATAGTACCGGGCAAAAGTGGTTGCAAGTCTGCGGTAAGCATGGATGGGGACTCGCACGCGAGCCGCCTGTAGTTTGATGGAAGGATGCAACTTGACTGTCATCAACATCGACCTGGATGCCCTAGAAACTGACAGGTATATGGTCGATATGATAGAAGATCTCACCGCGAAGCTTGTACTAGATAGCAGCTCACCTTCATGGCGGTCTACTTACAAATACGGGGAAATACTAGATTAAGGTTAGATGAAGAAATAGTAAAAAAAATTAATGTTATGACATGTGGTTAAAGTTATTAAATTAGTTAGTTTTGAACATTGGTGATGAATAAGCACAGACCCGAACGGTGCCCCCCCCCCCCCTATCATACATGTACACACTGAAACAGTCGCGCAAGAGGCTTACCACCATGTGTAAAGTCCTGGAAGGACTGAGATGAGAAAAAGTGGATGGAATTGGAGGTGAATTGGAGAAGCGAGAAAGTGGAGATTTGAAAGTAGAGTATTCTTTCGAAATGAGTTTAGTCCTTAAAAGGACTGTAAATCAGAAAGCGTGAAGAGCTGATGAGTAGAGAGGTAGACCCGACGTTTCGGGCAGATTGACTGTCCGTCTTCAGGAAAAGAAACAGGATAAACCCCACAACCTTCCCCCCCCCCCCCCCGCCCCACATACACATACGTGAAAGCAACAACAACAAAATCACCACCATGACCACAACATTTCTAATGACTGCTGATTTTGCGCTTCTCTTTGACGTGGTTAATCTTTAAAATGTATCGTTTAGCGACATGAAGGCAAACAAAAATATAACATAAAATGTATGACCATTGTCACAATAGCCAGATTGCCGTTTAAGACCTACATGTATATCACAAATACTTCCATCACAAAGGCACATTCACACACATGCGATGTACCGCAGCCCTTGTCATATTGCCACATTTCTAGGGCCTTTCACCTGTTTTTCTCCTCTTGCAAACGGATAAATCTCCTTGGCATTCATACATAGCTAGGTGAAGGATGTTAAGGCTTTGCCGCAACGGGAAAGCCGTCGGGTCAATGCGCAAGCGGTAAGCGACAGCGGGAAAGCGCTTCCGTGTGAACTGGTACATGTATATACCTCAATCCCGCGGGCGGTAAAATCTCTCATTTTGGTCGTAGATCTTGCGCGTACTGTGTCGAGCTAATGCCTTACACGTGTACAGATGTTGCCGTTGCCATGGCGATTGGGAAGAATTGGGTCGGATTGAGAATAGAGAAGATAAAAGGATAGAGAGAGGAGAGAAAGGAGTGAAATTCTAGAAGTGCAATATTGCGAGATCGAGAGACTTGAAAGAGGGTACGTGTTTTCACGCACCGGGAAGAACCGGGAGCTAAGGATGAAAGGGATTCCAGCTTGACAACTTCTTAAAGAAAAGGTGTTATCAATGAGTCACTAAGTCGCTCTCGCTCTCTTTTTATAGCTCTCCCTCTCCTCTCTCTCTTTCTGTGCGTGTCTCTCTATCTTTCTTTCGTTCTCTCCTCTATATCTATCTGTATTGCTCTGTCTCTCTGCTTTCTGTACTCCTTTATCCAGTTCTCTTTCCATCTCCTTCGCTTTCTTTCTGTCACTCTTCTGTCCTTTCTCTCCCACTATCTCTCTTTATCTTGACTGCCTTGCTACTGATTTCTCTCTTTACTGCTTCCTTCATCTTTCCCTTTCCGTCTATACTCTCTCTCTCTTTCTCTCTCTCTCTCTCTCTCTCTCTCTCTCTCTCTCTATATCTAACTACATATATATATTTTTTTCTTCTTCTTCTTCTCCCATCCAATCAACACCACACATAGATACACTCACAAGGTCATCTTCCATGTTTATGATAATCACTTGATCGCAAGAAATCTACCTGACTAGACGTGCACACTCATCAATGCTGACTGACGATGTGCATATGACTCTCACGATCAGGATGATACGAACGAACATGATATAGGTCTACGAACTTATCGAATAGGGTAGACAGGGAAAAGTGGTATAGTATACAAATATTTCATGACCATGAGGGATCTTGTGGAATCTATTTGCACCGAGGTTAAGTGGAGGGCGTGGGGTACTATTTTCCCGAGACCGCAGGTCGAGGGAAAATGGTACTGCACGCCCTCCACTTCACCGAGGGGACCAATAGATTCCACAAAGTTCCCGAATAAAGATCATGAAATATTTGTTTTATATCCTTCATTAATATATTCTTTGTCCATTAATTTAATCCTTACGATGGACCGTGTAATACAGTGCCCATGCTCTAAGCTCCGAACGCAGGAGCCCGATACAGATGTTTTGTTATTTCCTGCGGCTTGAGCAAATCAACGGAAATTCAAGTTGCACCTCGGCCGCAACACCGCGGGAGTTCCGGCAGCGCGCCCAATGATTTTTCGCTAAAACGCCAAAAACCAGCTGGAAAGAAATGTATCGCGTAGATTTTGCGTGACGCGCATTACCTGGGATGAATCGATGAAAATTATAGCGATCACCGATAGCTCGGATATCGATAGTCCAGAGGGAAAAAAAGACTATTTTTGACATGACGTCACGAAATAGTACTTTTTTTTTCCCTCTGACGTCATGAAATAGTACTTTTCTTCCCTCTGAGCTCTCTGCCTTCAAATAGTTCATCTATTTGTGGTCATGTGACACCCTTTCAACCAATCAACGAACTGGAATATATTAATGAGGGATATAATACCGACTATAATAGCATGATCAATTCTCGTTATTGGTTTTGTAGTTGATATTTATGTATTCTTCATCCATTGGTTATTCGTTCATTTGTTTGCCCCCCCCCCCTGCCCTTCATTCATTCAGCAATCAACCACGAATCATGAATGTTTTTTTTTTTTAATTCATAGACATGTTGTGGAGCAGGGAAAGGGAAAGGTTGGTGACCTCATGTTGGACATAGTTATACGTGATTATCTGACAAACGTAGAGTAACAGATGGAAAATAAATTCAAATCTTATCACAAGAGACGCAGATATGCATGAATTTTAAAATATAATCATGAAATAGGCTATTATACATGTACCGTGTACCCTCGTAAAAGTAAGATTTTCCATGACACATTTAGCGCCTATGATGTAGTTAGTGCTCGATGCATTCATTGGACACGAATGACGTCCCTCGTGATAAGTTTAGTGAACAGAGTTTGTTTGTGGTATTAGCGTAAAGTAGGTGTCAAACGACAATTAGGATTGCACGTATAATTACAGGAAGGAAGCTGCGATAAGACCGAGTGCACTTCGGCACCTTTGTTAATCCATCGCGGCACTTTTACGGTACAGACTATGGAGGTACAATCCCTATTTATCTATCTCCCTATCTGCCTGTCTTTCCGTCTCCATGTCAATTTCCACCCATCTTGCCGCGTTCTCTCCCCCGCCCCCCCCCCCCTCTCTCTCTTTATCTCTCCCTCTTTCTTTCTCTCTCTTTCTTTCTCTCTCTCTCTTTCTCTCTCTCTCTTTCTCTCTCTCTTTCTCTCTCTTTCTCTCTCTCTCTTTTTGTTTCTCTCTCTCTCTCTCTCTCTCTCTCTCTCTCTCTCTCTCTTTCACCATGACCTTCTTCCATTCTCGCACGTTAACACACACACACACATACACAGTGGTTCAATCGACACACGTGTTTGGCACAAACAATACCTATTTATATCGGAGACTTCAAACGTATCCAAAAATCACAATTTACATAAAGGATTAAGCAGCACAAGGAGAAAGAGACAAGTTCTTACATCAAATTTAAAAAGGGTTTAGAAATCAATACATTGTTCTTTTTCCGCCATATCAAGTGAAGCGCTCTGCTTTGTCTTAAGACAATTGAACAATAAAGATAAGCTCAAGTGCGTGTAGAAAATGGATTCACTCACTCAGTACGTCCACCTATTTAACTGCAATCAGCTTGAAACCTAACCTCCCCTAAAGAGCTTTTCAGAGTTTTGAACCTGTTTATTTAACCAATTTAGTTGAATAAGACAGATAGATCACCTTAAGCGTCACCCACTCCTTCATATTGTATTCTTAAACTACATCTACATTGTCGAATTAACTTCATTCAACATATTGTTTGAGAATATTGTTGAGAATTTCCGCAAGACCGACTGTAACCTGTATTCCCACGAGTCCATACCATACGGTCACCGTGCAAAGATGTAGACCAACTAATCAAGTTCAAACAAAGTACATTCACTAATTATGTCCCAAAATAGACAGCTATCATTTGTGTGATGATTGTTCTTTTTGTTTTGCATTTGTGCTGAATAAGAAACTGGACATTTTATTTTTGGCGTTTTCATAACGCACGACAATCGAACGATCTATCGATGACATACGAGACAAATGGTTGGTGAGGATGATCGCGGTGATGGTGATGGTGATGAGGATGGTTATGGTGATGGTGATGGTGATGGTGATGGTGATGGTGATGGTGATGGTGATGGTGATGGTGATGGCGGTTATGGTGATGGTGATGGTAATGGTGATGGTGATGGTGATGGTGATGGTGATGAGGATGGTTATGGTGATGGTGATGGTGATGGTGATGGTGATGGAGATGGTGATGGTTATGGTGATGGTGATGGTGATGGTGATGGTGATGGTGATGGTGATGGTGATGAGGATGGTGATGGTGATGGTGATGGTGATGGTGATGAGGATGGTTATGGTGATGGTGATGGTGATGGTGATGGTAATGGTGATGGTGATGGTGATGGTGATGGTGATGAGGATGGTGATGGAGATGGCGGTTATGGTGATGGTGATGGTGATGGTGATGGTAATGGTGATGGTGATGGTAATGGTGATGGTTATGGTGATGGTGATGGTGATGGTGATGGTGATGGTGATGGTGATGGTGATGGTGATGGTGATGGTATGGTGATGGTGATGGTGATGATGGTGATGGTGATGATGGTGATGGTGATGATGATGGTGATGGTGATGAAGATGGTAATGATAATGGTGATGGTGATGGTGATGGTGATGGTGATGGTGATGGTAATGATAATGGTGATGGTGGTGGTGGTGGTGATGGTGGTGATGGTGGTGATGGTGGTGATGGTGGTGATGGTGGTGGTGGTGGTGGTGGTGGTGGTGGTGGTGGTGGTGATGGTGATGATGATGGTGATGGTGATGATGGTGATGGTGATGGTGATGATGATGGTGATGGTGATGGTGATGGTAATGATAATGGTGATGGTGATGGTGATGGTGATGGTGATGGTGATGGTAATGATAATGGTGATGGTGATGGTGATGGTGATGGCGGTGATGATGGCAGTGACGATGATGATGATAATGATGGTGATGGTGATGGTGGTGGTGATGGTGATGATGATAATGATGGTGATGGTGATGGTGATAGTGATGACGATGGTGATGGTGATGGAGATGGCGGTGATGGTGATGGTGGTGGTGATGGCAGTGACGATGATGATGATAATGATGGTGATGGTGATGGTGATGGTGGTGGTGGTGATGATATTGACGATGATCGTAATGGCGATGGCGATGAGGGACAATGAGGAGGGGAAGAAAGAGGGGTATTGTCGTGATATTGGTTAGCAGTATTGTCGTGATATTGATTAGCAGTATTGTCGTGTTGATTTGGGATGATGGGTCGAGGAGAAGAACACAAAACAAGAAGCCGGACGATCGTGACGATTGTGGTATTTCCTAAGAATTTAATTGCGTATGACGATGCATGTGGAGACACGTGATAGTAATGAAGATAATGATGATGATGACAGTGAAGATGACGATGATGATGATGATGGTGATGATGAGTAAGAGAAGGAGCAGGAGGATGTGTGGTGAAATTGAGAGGAAGGTAGATCTGACGACAATTGTGATAATTATGAGGACGTGGGAATGAGTGGTAGTGGGGGAAGACGCGGAGGAGGAGGAGGAGGAGGAGGAGTAAGGAGGACGACGACGACTATGTGGATGACGTTGCTGGAAAGGAGCGGTGGACAATGATATCGTGGTGGTTCTGTTTAGTCATATTTAGTCTTAATTGACAGTGACGATGAGTGCAATGATGAAACACATGAGAGAGATTCGCCACGCCAAAAGGAGCTCCAAAACTAACAATGACTTTTACATGACGTGGCCACTCTCAACAATCAAAAATCATCATACATGGACAGTGTAGGCTAAGAGGACACGAACAATACCGAGCTCATTCTAAAATAATCACTCTCACTAAATCATAATCGACGTCGACCCAAGCGAGATCGACAATGCCTAAAACACGACCTCGGGAGGCGAGGGGGAATGGTATGCGAACGATGCCGAGCGCGGCGTCGAGCAGTCGCACGCCTAGGCATACCGTGCATGCGAAGAGCGAAGTTTGTGCGAAGATTACCACAACCATCGGGTGTGATGACGGACCAATCATCGAGCCTAATACATGCAGGACGCCTGGTATGTATGTATGTATGTATGTATGTACGTATGTATGTACGTAGGTAGGTAGGTATTACGAGTATGTCCCAAGTATATTTTACAATGAAATTCCGTCTTTCATTGACATGATTCAGTCCCCTTTTGCAATAACAAATGAATGACGATTGACACGGATTTGGCAACACACGACGTAGGCCATGTAAGCAGGATCGCGTTATGAGAATATCATGCTCCCACTTTAACCGCAGGGGAAATGATACACAGTCTTCCAATAACTATATAGCATAAAAAGTAAGCTAGGCAAAACAAACATTATCTTCTGTTTAAAAATAAAACCCGCATGGTATTCAACAAAACATCAATGAAACTACTCTATGTGTAAGTAATGTGACATTAATGATAACATCAACATGCAATCATTCATCTCTCAGTCACGAAAAAACAGCATTGAGCATAACTCATTCTGATTGTAACACGCCAATGCTTCGACTGACTGACCATTGATCAATTGACTTTTACTCATCAATAATTCGCGGTTTTTAACTGTGTTTATAGGCGTTTCGATGAGAATTTTGAAACGAATATAAGGAAACTGTTAAGATAAATTAAAAATACTTTTCATAAAATCCATAAACGAATTGTGAAAGAACTTGTAATATACACGTGTGAATTGCCAATGTTATCATAATTCATTCATTGTAAAACATGTCGTGTGGTGGTCATTACCGAAATTTTGGATGAAATGTGGAAAAGAAGAATGAAGAAAGATGAATGAAGAAGATGACTTACGTAGACTTCTCCTGGCTGCCTGGGAACGCTGAGTAAACCATAGAGACGCAAAGACGATCAGTACACACTGCGCGTAACTCCACAAGTATCCCATCCTTCCCGTTTAAAGATTGGAAGAAATATCCTTCCCTCGCGCTCAAAGAATCGAAGATGAAATCACTCCCAAATGGTTCCGATGTGTTGTATGTGATATTATATATATCCACGTATACAGAGAGGCAGTAGATCCGGGAACGTTCACTGTAATATATGAAGCTGGGCGTGTAGACAAAGACACTGCCGGTGGTGGTAGTTATTTTCTGCTGAAATATCTTAGTAGAAGTAGAAGTGGTATCACGACGTAGCAGACGATGATGTTCAGCCTAGCGATGGATGTCTCTTGAGACAGATCGAACCCCCCTTCGACAAAGCTTGGCGAGAGGATCAAAGGCGGATTAAAGATTAAGGGTCGGGGATTACGGATTAACCCGGAGAGGCAAAAGACTGGAGCTTGTTCTACAGAAGAAGACGAGCATTAAGTTCAAAGAAACCACAACGTGTTTTGTTCGCTGAAAATAGCGTCGATGCCTTCAGAATAGCAAAACACAAAAGATTGCTCGCATAGTGGGCAAAAGTCTCAGAATTGGACGGAAACTTGCCAGAAAAGCTCCGTGGTTTGCTGTAGCGCTCGCCAGCAGACACGCTTAATCACCGGGGAGCAGGGCTTGTACTGATGATAACCCGGCTTGTAGAAGCGGTCGAATTAAAATCCCATTAGCTAAGCTCTTTTCGGAGGGTGACGGGCCGGCCAGTGGAGCTGGCTGCAAATGACACGCGCACGATCAGTCACAGCCACGGCAAAAGCCTCACCAGACCTCTACATAAATCAACGCCCACAAACAAGGTTCATACGCGGATACAAATTATCCGGCTTGTTGCAGCTTTCTATTTTTTTTTATCAGTATAAAAATGGAACTTATTCGCTGGAAAATATCGAGACTGTGTATTATGAATTCAGAGCGCATATACACCGCGTGCAAGCTAGCAGGAACAGACGACCAGGGCAGAAGCAGAAGTAGTAATGTGCCGCTTTAAATCCTGTTATGTGTGCTCGCTACTTACCCGGCAGGCTCCGAGTGAACTGTTTGACTGATTCCAGTTTCCGCACCACTTCCCAAATTGTACGGTATTCCGCTTAGGTTCTCTCCCTCTCTCTTTCTCTCTCTCTCCCTCTTACTGTCTATCTCCCTCTCTTCCCCTCTCGTACTCACTCACACCCGGCAAGCTTCGCTGGATGGATCACCAGGGTAGCGGCAGAGTCGTCAGTGAGTGGTGGAAACTGAGCTGAAAGCTTGTGAGAGTTTCTGAAGCTACGGACGCAAGATGGCGCGCTTGCCTAAGAACGGCAATCGAGTGCAGCCATACGACTTGAACTTTCCTATCATTCTGTGGTGATCGCTTTTCTTGGTGTAATATATCGCTTTGAAAGTGTACATATGCGACTAATGATGATGCTTATGGTAGTGAGAATTATCATCCCTTTCATAATTATAATAATTTTGATGATTGAGAATCCATAGGGAAACATGTAAATATTATTTTAGTCACCTAAACAGTGAGGAGAGAAGGTAAAATTAAAACCATTTTATAAAAAGATTTGTTAATGATTTAAAAAAAAAATAGCTGACAGGTTTGTACATCAAATAATGAATGTTTTTAACAGCAAGTAGACAGGTTTGTACATTCATCTTACCTCAGCTGGCAAGGCCTCAATGAATGTATGGAGGTAGAAGAGAGATCTATCTTCTTACCGCCATGATGAATGCTATCAACCCCGGCTGTCTTGCCCTTGGACTGCCAGGGCAAGCAACAAGCAGGCAGCTCACGTATGCATAGTTATGATAGTACGGGACAACGAATCTAAAACCCAGCTGTCGCGATTTCTTTCGCCCTCCATTACTATTCTCCCTTCCCTCCTTTCCTTCCTTCCTTCATTTCCGCTCTTCTTCCTGTCTACCATCCACCGAACGAGCACGGGTGAAACGCTAATCGACCTACCGTCTGCGTCGCATCTATCATTACGGCGATCGCAAAACAAGAGCAATAATCGCGCTCTAATTCGTGCGACAAATGCCCCTGTCGTTACAACGCCGCCCTGGACATTGTTCAACTAGGTAAGCCTGTTGTCCGAATGTCGACAGGCTACTGCGGTGACTTGGCCAATGGTGTGTGTGTAGCGGACTGGTCTACTGCATAAACATGTAGTATTCTGTATCGACATTGCATATTAGACGCGACACTCACAACCAGGGCCATAACCATGCCCTGGACCATGTCGCATATAGCTTGTCAATTCTTGTAACTTGCCATCAATGGTAATTACCATGGCAACAGCCAATGAGCTCTCATTATTGCACCTGTTGGCATGGTAGTAACCATTTATCAAATGTCAAATGCACAGGTAAAATGGTGTCAATCCTAATGAGAACATGGACATTTTTTAAGAAAAAGAAAGACGCAGCATATCGGAGAGCAACTCACACCTGATGTCACAAATTTAGAATTGAAATAAATTGTAACTTTGCTATCCTTGACCGATTTTCGTCAAATCTTCACTTATATATTTCTTTTACTGCTTTTATCAAAACCAACGTAACCCTCAGAATGGACTCTCCCATTAACCATACTATCTAGTTTATTTCATTCCCCGCTGTA